>OY282560.1:246065093-246665093 GCA_958295665.1 Tipula vernalis | reverse complement strand
ATAGCTTACTTTTGGTCAAATTTAAAGTAACTCGTACCGTGGCAACTTGCGTAATTGGGCCCTGGGCCAGAAAAAACTCAATACAATTTTTGAAGTAAAATTGGATTTTTGGTCTGTAATAACAAAAGTTAAAATTTGTCGGATTGAGGCTCAACGGATTTTAAATGGACATACACATAGTTTTAAGTTAGATTTAAAAAAAATTTAATTCAAACTGATTTATGATATGAAAATATTTTTTATGTTAGTTTATTTAGTTTAAGTTCATATTAAGTTAAAAACAAATTTCTTAATAAATATTCCATATTGAAGCAAAATGTTACTTAATTTTCGAAATTATTGGAAATGTTCGTAAGTATTACTAATCTGCCCGCAAATTCTGGATATATTTACTTCGAAAAGTATTTGAATCTAGCTAAGAAAACCACTTTTTTTCCGTTGGAAATCAGTATTAAAAATTATTCGAAATTAGTATGGAGAATTAGCCGGAAATGAGTTCTCAATTACAATTGAAATAGCATAGACAATTTAGTTAAATAGCCTAAGAAAATTGATTATTTTAATACGGAAAGTGTATAAAATTTATTTGGAAAAGAGTATAAAAAAAATACAATTTTCGTACGGAAACCCACACATTTTCCAATTTTACATTTTTCTCTCTCTCTTCCATATTTACCAACACATCCAAAGAACACCGGAATTTTTGTGACATCTTTCTTTGGCTAGTCGTACGATTTTCCGCATACATTTCATGTTTCTTTCCATAGAAACATTATGTTTTTCGAACGAGAATTCACACGGAAAGGCGAGTGAATTGTTTATTGGGATACGTATACAAATCATATTGGAAAAAAACAAATCATATTGGATTCTAACTAATTTTTCATGTGTTGGTGCGTATTGTACACTGTTAAGAATCCGTATAATATAATTTTACTAAATTTCGATTTAAAAAACCGAATAAAATCAATGCAATATAATTTTTGTTCAAATAAATTATTATTAATGCAATACGTAAAACTAATTTAATTTGAGATAACGATATTTAGTATTTGATATTACTATATAACGGTGTAATCTAATAAACTGAATTTTTTATTCTCTATTATATAATAAAAATGTTATAATATCTATAATAAAAACAGTTTTTAAGCACAGCAGTAACGGAATGTTAAACTAATTTAATTAAATTTATTTAAGTAATTATATTCGCCAGTTCGTTTATATCTGCTAGTCAGTGTACAAAAACGTTTATTTAGTTTTTTTTATGAAGTTTTGCTAAAAACAAATGCCACGATATGAAGTTTAAAGTAATAATAATAATTTACAATAGATTTGTGTCGTGTATTTTGAAAAGGGAATAATCCATAACCCTTTAATATCCAGGAAAACGATGAAATAAAACTGCCAATTTAAACACCTTTATAGCTGATTTATCAACTAAACTTATTATTAAATTTATATTGTTCGATGCAACTTACAAACGTTCTCTTTATTTTCTGTTTTAAATACAAAATTTTGCTCAAATCTCAAATTTTGCTTGCTAATAAATTTCAAAAACAACAGACATAACCTCATAAAAAACTAAAAATGACTTCATTTTATTTGCAATTTTCATAGATTATAAAGGGTCAGCGGATTATTTAATTTAAACAAAATATGTTAAATAGTATTTCAGACTTTTAATATAACCTTCAGCGTTTCTTCAAGATAATTTTAATTAACAATTTTGCAATTTTATTGGACTGGTATTTCATATAAAAAAATGTAATCAAACAATTTTGTACACGGACTAAATGAAACGAAAATGTTTGTAAAGCTGATGTACTAAAATACGATCTATAGTTTTCTGCTACCAGTTAAGCTTCAAAGCTCAATCAAACATCGAAGTTCTAAAACTAGAAACCAAAGTTACAAACCACAAAAATATCAAACAGTTTTAGTTCAACATATTTATTATTTGGTTCCAATTGGAAATCAAATATACTGCATTCAAAATGTAATTTCATTACAAAATCTTTCGAATAAAAGTGATTTCCTGGGAAAATAAGACCATTCAGAGGCAATATTAGTGGAATTTAGTCAAAATAATACATGGACCATAAGAAAATGAATCCAAATCACTGGCAAGTGGCGTAAATGACATTTAACAATTTTTAGTCTTAATCGCCAGAAAAAATATCCAGTTTAAATTAATTCCTGGTTTAAGAAATAGTTAATCGGAATAATGGACAACAATTTTAAGCAGCTACTACATGTACTATAGGATCTCTAGTTCAAATATCTAGAAGTTTGTGTTAACGGTCAATGAACGATATCAGACGAAATCTCAATTAGTACCTAAAGTTTCCAGACGAATTTATTCCCCTGGATAGGGGGTATTTATTGGGCTCGATGGAAGGAGTAGTAGGTCAGCTGCTACATGTATTACTGGAATGTGAATTCCAATCTCTGGCAAGGGGTGCAAAGGCCCATTTATCAGTTTCAGCTAAAATCTCAAATGTTATAAAAAGTTTCCAGACTAATTTATTCCCCTGGATAGGGGAAAGGTTTTGCGCTCGATGAACGGAGTAGTAGGTCAGCTACTGCATGTACTATTGGAAAGTGAATTCAAATCTCTGGCAAGGAGTGCTAAGGCCTATTTATCAGTTTGAGCTAAAATCTCAATTAGTATATAAAGTTTCCAGGCTAAGTTATTTCCTTGGATAGGGGGCACTTTTTGAGCTCGATTAATGGAGTAGTAAGCCAGCTACTACATGTATGTACTATCCGGAAGTGAATTCAAATCCCCTTTGGCAAGGGGTGGTAAGGCCCATTTATCCGTTTCAGGTAAAATTTTAATTAGTATAGAAAGTTTCCAGAACAATTTATTCCCCTGTATAGGGGGTAGTTTTTGGGCTTGATGCAAGGAGTAGTAGGTCAGCTACTACATGTACTATTGGAAAGTGAATTCAATTCTCTGTAGTTTTTGGGCTACATGGATTTAGTAGCAGGCCAACTACTAAATGTACTATCGGAAAGTGAATTCAAATCTCTGGCAAGTGGTGCCAAGGCCGATTTATCAGTTCCAGCTAAAATCTCAATACCTAAAGTTTCCAAACTAATTTATTCCTCTGGATAGGGGGAGGTTTTTGAGCTCGATAAACGGAGCAGTAGGTCAGTTACTACATGTACTATCGGAAAGTGAATTCAAATCTCTGCCAAGGAGTGCTAAGCCCCATTTATCAGTTTCAGCTAAAACCTCAATTGTTAGAAACAATTTCCAGACTAATTTATTCCCCTTGATAGGGGAAGTTTTTGGGCTCGATAGATGGATTAGTAGGCCAACTACTACATGTAATATCGGAATGTGAATTCAAATCTCTGGCAAGAGGTTATAAAGCCCATTTACCAGTTTCAGCCAAAATCTCAATTGGTATATAAAGTTTCCAGGCTAATTTATTCCCCTGGATAGGGGGTAGATTTTGGGCTCGATTGATGGAGTAGTAACCCATCTACTGCATATACTATCCGGAAGTGAATTGAAATCTCTGGCAAGGGGTGGTAAGGCCCATTTATCAGTTTCAGCTAAAATCTTAATTGGTATAGAAGGCTTCCAGAATAATTTATTCTCCTTGGTAGGGGTAGGTTTTGGGCTCGATGGTCGGAGTAGTAGGTCAGCTACTACATGTACTATCGGAAAGTGAATTCAAATCTCTGGCAAGGAGTGCTAAGGCCAATTTATCAGTTTCATATCCATATTCATCAATAATTATTTGTATTTTCTAATTAGAATAAAATTGTATCACAGACACCATCTAAGTAATGAACTTTAGTACAAGGAAATTTGTATAGACCGTGTTTTAGTACATCAGCTTCACATACATTTTAGCAAGAGGTGTAGTCTGTGTACAAAATTGTTTGTTTACATTTTTTTTCATATGGAGTTTCGGTAAAAACATGTCCATTAAAATTGCAAAATTGTGAATTAAATTTATCTTGAAAAAACGTTCTTGAAGCAACCCACTTTATTCTAAACCATTGAATAAAATTATAAATATGGCCCTAATATATTTTAGTCTTCCTCTTTTTCGCATAGAATTTTCGATGCTTTACGTTTGCTTATTTCAGCTCTATTTGTTTGACTTTATGTAAAAGGAAATAATCCATAACCCTTTTAAAACCAGGAAAACCATGAAATAAAACAGCTAATTTTGACATATTTTTAGCTGATTTATCAACTAAACTTATTATTAAATTTATATTGTTCGATGCAACTTACAAACGTTCCTTTATTTTCTGTTTTAAATACAAAAATTTTGCTCAAATCTCTAATATTGCTTGCTAATAAATTTTCAAAACAATGGACATAACCTCATAAAATATGAAAAGTTAGTACATTTTGATTTGTAGTTTTCTTAGATATTAAAGGCTCAACGGATTATTTAGTTTAAATAAAATATGTTAAATAGTATTTTAAATTTTTAATGTAACCTTCAACGTTTTTTCAAGATAAATTTAATTCACACTTTTGCAATTTTAATGGACATGTTTTTATCGAAACTCCATATGAAAAAAATGTAAACAAACAAGCTTGTACACGGACTAGCACCTCTTGCTATAATGTATGTGAAGCTGATGTACTAAAACACGGTCTATACAAATTTCCTTGAACTAAAGTTCATTACTTAGATGGTGTCTGTGATACAATTTTATTCTAATTAGAAAATACAAATAATTATTGATGAATATGGATATGAAACTGATAATTTGGCCTTAGCACTCCTTGCCAGAGATTTTAATTCACATTCCGATGGTACATGTAGTAACTGACCTACTATTCCGTTCATCGAGCCCAAAACTAACCCCCTATCCAGGGGAATAAATTATTCTGGAAACTTCCTATACCAATTAAGATTTTAGCTGAAACTGATAAATGGGCCTTAGCACCCCTTGACAGAGATTTGAATTCACTTCCGGATAGTACATGTAGTAGTTGGCTTACTTCTCCATCCATCGAGTCCAAAAACTGCCCCCTATCCAGAGGAATAAATTATTCTGGAAACTTTCTATACCAATTGAGATTTTAGCTAAAACTGATAAATGAGCCTTAGCGCTCCTTGCCAGAGATTTGAATTCACTTTCCGATATTACATATAGTAGTTGGCCTACTACTACATCCGTCGAGCCCAAAAACTCCCCCCTATCCAGGGGAATAAATTAGCCTGGAAGCTTTTTATAACAATTGAGATTTTAGCTGAAGCTGATAAATAGGCCTTTGCACCTCTTGTCAGAGATTTGAATTCACATTCCGATAGTACATGTAGTAGCTGACCTACTACTCCTTCCATCGAGCCCATAAGAAATACCCCCTATCTAAGGGAATAAATTCGTCTGGAAACTTTAGGTACTAATTGAGATTTCGTCTGAAATCGTTCATTGACCGTTAATACCTACTACTAGATATTTGAACTAGGGATCCGATAGTACATGTAGTAGCTGCTTAAAATTGTGGGATATTATGACGATTAACTATTTCTTACAATAAGAATTAATTTAAACTAGACATTTTTTCTGGCGATTAAGACTAAAAATTGTTAAATGTCATTTACGCCACTTGCCTATGGTTTGGATTCATTTTTTTATGGTCCATATATAATTTTGACTAAATTTCACTAATATTGCCTCTGAATGGTCTGACTTTCCCAGAAAATCACTTATATTCGAAAGATTTTGTAAAGAAATTAAATTTTTAGTACTAAATATTTCAATATAAATTGTAATTTTTCCAATTGGAATTTAGTTTAGCAGTGTGAAACTAATACATATATAGAATCTGTGGATATGTGGAAAACTTCACATTCATCATATTTTATTACAAATTGGAGTCTTTTTTTTGCTAAAATTACAAAACTTTTAAAGGCTTATTGTTTCATTTTAAATACGCGTATGACCTAATTTTTTGGACAAACCTGTCGCAGCTCCACACAATTTCACGTGAGGAGCCGCGACCTTTTTGTCAATGGTGTTGACCTTACCTTTCGGGGCTTCCCCAACGAACATGCTCCCCCCTGCTTTCACAGAGGAGATACCCCCACTTACGGGGGCCGAGTCAACATCTCCTGAGGTGTACATGTCTGAGTTGACAACTTACTTCTTTATCGGACATAAGAGAGGATCCTGAGCGGGCAACAGGAAAACAAATTTCAGCCAGCTTAGTGAGAAAAAGACTTGTTAAAGATGGTTTGAAAGCACTTAAACCAGTCCAGAAGCCTGAGTTCACATTACGAGTAAAAAAAACGTTTGCTATGGGCCCAGGAGCATGTTTCTTGGACTCAAGAGATGTGGAATAATGTAATTTTCTCCGATGAATCAAAATTCAAGTTGCATGTTCGAGATGGAAAAATTCTCGTAAGGAGAGAATCTCGCGAGAGGCTTAGCAACGAATGTCTTTTAAGACTTCCACCGAAAAATGAAGGAGTTATGGTCTGGGGATGCTTTTCTGGAAATGAAACCGGTCGATTGTGCTTCCTTAGTTCCAAAACTACAGCAGCTGTTTATCTGCAGGTCCTACATAACGAATTTGAGCCTTCTGTGTTAAAGCTTTTTGGCGAGACTTGCAGATTTATTTTTCAACAGGACAACGCTCCGTGCCATACCGCCAAAGTTGTGAATTAATAATTTTAAATTGTAGATAGAAAAATTGGCTTTCAGATAAACATAAATAATTTGTTAAAAACTGTTTTTTTTTCTTATCTCTTCATTTAAAGGTAAAAAAGTACTTCGCAGATAAAAATATCAATGTGTTGAGCTGGCCCCCGTACAGTCCAGATTTAAATCCCATAGAAAATATTTGCTCTATAATGAAGCTAGAAGTAGCAAGAAAGCGCCCAGAATCAATTCAAGCTTTAAAAAGTTTGTTAATAACGATTTGGGAATGCATACCTTCTACGACTTTGAAAAATTTATTAAATTCAATGAATCAGAGGTGTATCGCTGTAATAAAAGCAAATGGCGGTCCAACAAAATATTAATATTAAAGATAGAATTTCTATAAATCAGTAAAAAACAATAAATAATAAGTGTTTAATTTATTCCATTACTTTAACTCCAATCAACGTACATATTTTGAATGTTTTGGCATTTTTCGCGTTTTCCCCCTAAATTACAGGTACATTTTTTTGTTTTCAAAAAATTAGGTCATAGATTTATTTAAAATGAAACAATAAGCCAATTGCTTTCAAAAGTTTTGTAATTTTAGCAAAAAAAGACTCCAATTTGTAATAAAATATGTTTGCCCAATTTTTTTTCCTAGCACTGTATATTAACAATAATGGCATTCACAACATTTTCGAGTTGTTAATCATCAAAAATGAAGAGGCCAATCATTTATAAATATATCTACCAAAAAAATTAGAAATATAAAAATCCCCCTCGTACTTTAACCCTAGGTCAATACAAACCCTGTTCGCCATGTTTCCCTTTTGTGACGTCGCATCGAGTTATATATTTCGTAACGTTGACTCCGTTTGGTAGAGATTTGTGTTTTTTCTATCGTGTACAGTCGTTGAAACTTATTTCCATTTCGAAAACACAAAAAATATTCTTATAAACCAAAATCAACTCGCAAAAAAAATATCCAAATTAACTCAGAATAACGTCACGCTCCACGTGGTTTCAGTTGTCAAACATACCTTGTCAAATTTATATCATGAATACAAAGTGTATCGACTCCAAAAAATGAAAACATTCCTTGGGTATTCTCTGTGGTAGTTTGGTTTCGTATTGACAAGCTCGCAGGAACAAAAAGCTCGGTCTACTCATCAGGTAGCTACGACCAAACTACAAAAATACAATTCTAACTTCATACGTCTGAGGCAAGAACGCAATGACTTAGCGATATATATAATTCACCAAATCAAAAACTCAAGGACAATTATCATTTCTGAGTGTTTTATGCCCACACAAATAATAGAAAGAAGAGAAAGTTTGTCTTTATTGAAAATCAATAAGATTCTTTCGGCTTTTTTATAGACAAAATACTATATATGTATTAACAATAATGGCATTCACAACATTTTCGACTTATTAATCAGAAAAAATGAAGAGGCCAATCATTTATAAATATATCTACCAAAAAAAATAGAAATATCAAAATCCCCCGTACTTTAACCCCAGGACAGCGATTTTGGTCGCAATTTGAGGATTGAGTTGAGAATTACCGGAAGGCAATAGTATTGTTAAATTGTATTGGTGTCCAAAGAATAGAGAAAAACAGAGAATAAACATTTGAAAAATAAAAAAAAACAATTCAGTGTCATCTCATGCGTACGAAAGGTTGTACATATTTTTATTTCCAGTAATTTTCTGCAAAATTTAAAACTAATAAAATTGTTAATTGGATAATGATTTAAAGATAAATAAATATTCATTAAAAAAGGCAAACAAGTCAGAAAAATATTTATAAACTATAATTTTATTAAGAATTTTAAATGATGAAAAGACACACGACACGACGTACATCCTGCCTTCCCATCCCAAAATCACTAATTTACTTACATATATTTTTCACATTATCCCTCTTATTCGATCTTAACCAAAAAACAAAAATAATGATGGGCGTTTTTTTTAGTTTTTTGTTTAACATGATGCAAATAAGAGAGATAAAATGATACGAAAAAGAGGGATATAAAATATAATGTGGAAAATATAAAAAGTAAATTAGTTATTTTGACTTAGTGTTAATTCAAACGCAGGAGAAGAAGGATGTACGTCGTGTGTCTTTTCATCATTTAAAATTATTAATAAAATCATAGTTTATAAATATTTTTCTGACTTATTTTCCATTTTTAGCTAATTTTTGTTTATCTTTAAATCATTATTTAATTTACCATTTTATTAGTTTTAAATTTTACAGAAAATTACTGGAAATAAAAATATGTACAACATTCCTTTCGTACGCATGAGATAACACTGAATTGTTTTTTTATTTTTCAAATGTTTAAGGTGGATTTATATTATCAGTTCCTTTCAGTTCCTACTCGTATCGTGTCAGACATCATCAATTTATACTATCCGTACCTTTCAATTCAGCCATTTTCTTCGTATCTTTTGGTTACGTATAGAGTAAATATAACACACAAAAATACAAAAATGTTTTAGTAGCAATTTACAATTTTTGTTTGTTTCGTTATTCTTTCGTATTTTTTCGCCTTCAAATATCAGACAAAACATTCTTTTCAACAATATGTGTCTGTGTCTGTACGAGTAGGAACGGATAGGAAAGGATAATATAAATACTCCTATAGAAAATATATGTAACAATGTTTTTTTTGTCTGACACGATACGAGTAGGAACTGAAAGGAACTGATAATATAAATCGACCTTTTATTCTCACATAACTCAAAAAAAAAAAAAAGTTAAAAATAAGTTAAAAATATTATGAATGTGGCCGACGAAGAATGTATAAATTAAAAACCATTTATTTATGCTGCTTTTTGTTTTTTATATTGAAGATCACGAGCAATTTTTTTGATTGCTTCCCAGTTGTACTTTGCGTGAGCAATCGAGAAATTTTGTTTGAGATGGCACGTTAAAACATGAAACAGAAGTATAAAGCAAAAAAAAAAAGAAATCTTCGGCTTTCTTTAATTTGTTTTTCATGTAGTAAATTACAATGTTCGCATTTTTTCCGTGCTATTTTTACGAAATAAGGTATAAAGTGAAGATCACGGTGAGGTATAAGAGAGCATCACCGTGATTGATCATTGATCGCTCTTGGAGCGCTCAGTCGTACAACAGGGTTATATTGTTTTAGATTTTGGTTAACGAAGTAAAATGAATGTCTCGGTTACAACAACAATAGATAGAAAAACATGAATTCCTCATGTTAAAACCCTGTTGTGCGACTGAGCGCTCCAAGAACGATCAATGATCAATCACGGTGATGCTCTCTTATACCTAACCGTAATCATCACTTTATATCATATTTTGTAAAAAAAGCACGAAAAAAATTCGAACATTGTAATTTACTGCATGAAAACAAATTAAAGAAAGCCGAAGATTTCTTTTTTTTTTGCTTTATCCTTCTGTTTCATGTTATTAACGTGCCATCTCAAACAAAATTTCTCGATTGCTCACGCAAAGTACAACTGGGAAGATAGGGAAAAATAACTCAAGGGTTCACCCGCTTAGCTTATTTTTGATACTTACCATCATGAGAAAACACACTAATACAATAAAAATATTTGACGGCACACAATAGCAAAATGTATATTATACGCTGTGTACATATACAAAATTCTCAATCCTCAATCCTCATTTTGCGACCAAAATCTGATTGCAGGTCAATACAAAGTGTATCGACTCCAAAAAATAAAGACTTGACAAGCTCGCACGAACAAAAAGTTCGGTCCACTCATCATATAGCTACGACCAAACTACAAAAATACAATTTTAACTTCATACATTACGTATGAGGCAGGAACAGTGATGTCGTTTTGGAAATTTTAGAAAAGTAATTTTTAAATTTTCATGGGAATATTTCGAGGTAGATGGAAGTAAGTACAACATACAAACATTGTAGATAGTTTCCAGTATTTTGTATTTTAAAAAAATGGGAAGGGCAGTAGTACGAGTGAACTGAAAGTTGGAAAATACTCCGATAGTAGTACTTTCGACAACACTGGGCAGGAACACATTGACTTGGTGAATTATATAATTCACCAAATCAAAAAACTCAAGGAAAACTGTCATTTCTGTGTATTTTATGCCCACACAAATAATAGAAAGAAGAGAAAGTTTCTCTGTATTGAAATCAATAAGATTCTTTCGGCATTTTATAGACAAAATGATCGTTTGTGAATGCCATTATTGTTAATATATTTGGTCTATAAAAAGCCGAAAGAATATTATTGATTGGGAATTTTTTTTATGTGCATTTTTAAAATGTTGTTTGATGTTAATTTAGATGTTAATTAATCATATTTATTAATTCAAGTAATCCAGTTTTAATTAATTTAATAATTATAAAGAAATTAAATTTAATTCAAAAATGCGCATTTAAAATAATGTGCACCCATGTAAAATAACATTGTTTTTTTTTAAATAAATATATTTTGTGTTTTTCATTTAGATATCTTTTATGTGATTTGAATTTATAGTGCCGGTAAGAATTTCTATAGTCTGACTGATTTCATCCCTTTCTTTGCTGTTATCTTCAATTGGAAGATTTTCAATATGATTTTCGATTGAATTATTATTTATTATTGATGGATTGGTATTCTTCTGAAGTAATTTCAGTTTATTAATGTGCTCATTATAAGTTTCTTGCTGCACATTTATAAAAGGAACATTTAAATTCGTTTTTGAGTCTTCCAATTGATCCTTAATTTTGTTTACGTCAAAATAAGAAGTTTCATCTGTATTATCATTTAAATTTAATCCTCTAATTATGTCAGAAGTTTCGGGTAAAACAAATCCACACGCTTTATTATTGATTAATTTATAACTTTTGCTATTAAGTACTACACGACTGCTATTGTACTTATGCCATATCTTAGAAATATCAATCTTATATTTCGATTTTTCACTAATGTGACGTTGTAAGTAGCTTTGGAAGTATTGATCTAACTGTTCGCTCTCTTTATCTAAATCTGATATCCGTTTTCTAGAAAAGAAATAAAAAAATGAGTAGTATTTAAAAAATAAAAAATAAATATTAAACACTTTACTTTGCATCAAAAACTAAGCCTTCTACGGGATCATCTAGTTGGATACTTGGAACTATAGTTTGAGTGATTTCATCAAATTGCATAGGTTCTATACTGATATTAAATACTGGATGCTGTGATAAACAAACTGTTTGCTTTCCAAAATGTAGTTCATTTTGTCCTGTTTCAATATTAATATTATCGTGGATACTGGATTTCTTATCTAATTCTTGTAAAACGCGGTCGGAATGTTCAATAAATTTTGTATTTTGTACGATAAACCCTTGCAATGCATTTATTTGGGTTTCTGATTCATGATTTTGCTCCGTTCTCTTAGTTAAATGCTATATAGATGACAGAAAAGTGGGTTAATAAAATATTATTAAATCTGAATATAATTTAATACATATTGTACAGCACGTTCCACAAGAAACTATTTCAAATTATTCTTTCTCTTTAACCCCCACCGCAAAGAGGTGTAATTATTCTCTTCACTCTGTTACTTTTTTCGCGTTAACTTCTTTCTTCTGTTCATTTTGAGCATTTGAGTGGAAAACAACAACATTAAAAACCGTTTTGGAGGGATGCTTTTAATTACCCATCCCAAAAAACAAAAAATTAATGTGAAGCATTTAGCAAAATGCACCAAAACAAATACTATTTGTGGAAAAGTGGATTATGCAGTATGGAGCCTGTCGAAATGTGGATGATTTATCTGGAAGAGGTTTAGATAGAGCCACTTCAGAGAAAGAAAGTGTTGAAAGTGTCAATCAGCGCAATTAGACGAAGTGTAACATCGGTGCTGTTCCAGGCAGAATAAGATCACTCTGGTTGAATTTTGTGCTGCAGGATAAACATATTGTCCCGTTTTAAACTGTATAGTTGATGAAATTTTGGATGGGAATATTAGTTGATTTTCCTTGAACATTACTGTACTTGCTTTGATTTGGTTAATTGGTCAAGTATAATGTACCATAATAATTATTGGCTTAATAAAATAAAAATTAAAACAAAATATGATAGATGATGATGATCGATGGTTTTCTTCTTGATTTTTTTTTCTCCTCCCTACTAAAATTTGTATTGATTTGGTAAACAAAATCCGGTCGGTTATTCACTTATTGTACGTCCACAAGAAAATAATAATAATTGAATTATAGTGTCCGAGTAAAGCGTCATTTTTTTTTTTAAACCAAATACAAAAATAATATCTAACTGATATTAAAAGTTTGTGTATACCCACACTGGATAGTGAAATATAAAATAAAAATTACAATCGTGAACTTAATGTAAGCTTTGGCATCGATTTTTATAAATTATTTCGGTGTGGAAGTTAATTTCTTTTTATTTTATTATTACCCATATACAGATTAAAATTGTCGCGGGAAAAGAAAAACGTTATAGAGCAAATAATACTAAAAGTGGGAAGCGTACATAAACCAGTGACACCGAAAATTTTCCCGCGACCTTATTTTTGTTCATATTTACTGGATAATTGTTATTGTTACTAGAAATATAAAATTACTACCCAATATTATAAGCGGGTACGATTCAATAAAATGGCGGACTAAGTTTAGAAGCAAATATGACATCCAATTAAACAAGAGCGGATCATCACCATCGATCTAAAATCAGGATGAGTCTTTAAACTTATTTCATTTATTATTATTTGATTTTGATTTTTTTTTATAATATTCTACGAATTTCATTTATATATTGATATACTTATATTATTTCTATATACATAACATATTTATATATGCTAATATTATGATTTAAACAAGTTTAATCTACATATTTACATTATTAAACCTAAAATAAATAAGAAAAACAGAATTTATATTATATTCAGTGTAGTTCACGAATGATTAAATCAAAAATTTTAAATGGTGGCAAAGCATGCTTAGGGGTTTTTTTAGCAATTCGGCCACCATACTGTGTCTTTAAGTTTACTTTATGATTCTTAGTTAATTATTTATATTATTTAATATTATTGTATAAAAAGTGTAAATAACATAATCTTTATTTATGTGCTAATAATTATTATAATACCGTAAATGCATCCGCTATTTAATTTTCACTTATTTTCATCCAGAAAATCATACGTTTAGATATTGTCATTTATTTTGTGCGTCCATCTTGAATTGTGATGCCTTGTCGTGTTAGTGTCTTAGCCTGAATGGAGTTCACCATGTTACAGTAAATACAAATAATTATGTAGACTAGCACAATCGAAAAGGGACATGTCAAAATTTGTATGCACGATATTGCCTATAGGTAGGGTGGAGAGCATGTGGTCCAACACCTTGACCACAATGAATTATCGGCTGTGACTTGTTTTTTTTATCCGTCTTCTGATAAGATTTTTTTTTTTTGTTTTTTTTATTTAATTCATTTTTTTTTCTCTCGATGCTATAATTCAAATTAAAAATTTCATCTGTGATAAGGTATTTAATACCCTTAGCTGTTAGTAACCGTTCCTTGTTTGTTAATCAGTTTGTCAATTTATGGGTATAGCAGCACAACTCGCTCTCGGTAGTTGATGACAAAAACTTCCCCAACCGCCTTTTACTCGCCGGCAAACGCGCTGCAGTCATCGATATATAGAGCTACTGAGAGATTCTGATAGCGAAGTATACAAAAATTCAACCAGCTAAGATATGAGCTTTTCGGCGAATCTTGAATGAAATCAAGTCGCTCCGTTACAGCTTGGAGAATTCGACATTCAAAATAGTAGCACACTGTACAAATCTTTGTTGACGAACACTACTTTGGGCAAACGAAAATTTGGACTGCGTGAAGCAATGCGATATTTACAGACGAATCATCAGCTTGGACAACTAAAGGCTACATATTTGCTCAACGAACCATTAAGCACTTAGAAGATAACTGCAAAATTAGTACTAATGTCTATTAATTAGTTTATTTATTGTGTTTTTAATATTTTCTTTGATATACTTTTTCGCGGAACGCATACTGTAACTCTTACTTCTATATATTTCTGACGATAATGTAATTTGAAGACAGATCTCTCCTTTTCTAGCCTTTCCTGAAAATCCTTTGCGTGCTGTTGTTTTTCTTTTAATAGTCTTTTGACAAAATTTGCTTCTAACTGTAAACAATTATAAATATGTACATTTGGATATATTAAATACATATGTATGTATTGTATATTTTAACGTAATAAATTGATTATTAATTTTTTTATTCTGTACTTATAAATATTGTATTACGTTAAAGTTAATTAGTCTCTTATTCATAAATCATAAACGAATTGAATATTTTGGAACGTAAACGTGACCAACAGCAAACTTGAGTTGATTAAAACCAAAAATTTTTATAAAACATACAATGAAGCGAAACAAAAGTATGGATATTTTTATACATTTATCTCACTCGATTAATAATTAAAGAAATTTTTCAACACGAAAATTGCAAAGATACGAAAACCAAACAAATCTATATTGGGGTACGGGGGTAGGGGGGTACGGGTATATTAACGTACTGGAAACTACTAGTATAAAAAAGGTTACCTTTTAATACTAGTTTCTTACTAGAAATGTGAATTTTGTGTGTGGATACTCCATATCATGGGGACAAAAAGATTCGAAAGAACTATGTAAAGTCAAATAAGTTAAATTTTATAATATTTCAGACTGAAAATTGGTATCGAAAGCTTATATTGGGTTTTGATTTTTGCGTGTTATCTTTATTATTATACAATACTTGTATTCCAACATACACGAGAAAATAAATCTAACCTACATAAAAAAAAACATCTGATTTATAGCAACTTTACACATTAGATAGTGTAATATCAAAATAGTTTAATACTATTTTGCTATCCTGTTTACACAGGATAGGTTTTACAACCGAATCAGAACCATCTTGATGTGAATAGAGCAGATATGTAAAAAATGACCTTAAAATAAAGGACATAGAAACACTAAAAAATATTTATTTTCATAGAGTTTGTTTGAAAAAACGCGATTTCGATTAACGAAAAAATATGAATTAAAAATTAAACCAAGATAAATAATTTTTTTCTGAAATCACTAATAAACAACTCAATGACTAACTCATTTAAAGCACAGATTCTCAAGCTTCCCCATTTTCCAGATATAATCAAAAGAAAATAAGGGAATTAAATTAAAAAACGTTCTATCGACGCGTCCTCCTATCGACGCGTACTACTGTGTTTTGCTGCACCCGTCCGTCGTTGTTTGTTTGTTTTTTTTTCTCTGTTCGGTGTGCTCTGGCAAAGAGTCCTCGTTTATGGTATCCGTTGTGTCTGTAGCACCTTGGCCCCGATACTGCTGCTGTGGTCCTCGAATCTTTTCCTCTTTAAATGATTTTAAGGCCTTCCTGATTCTAGTATGAATTTGACTCACGTCTGCAGCTTCCAACAATGCGGCTATAAGAGCTTTAACCATTCTCTTATCACCTCGTGTCGTATTGATCTATGCATCGACAGCCAAACTGTTTACAATATTTGCGGGAGCTGTGCCATATGCTAGCCTGGCAAGCCGTGTGACCTCTGCCTCCAGCTTTTGACTTTCACGATTGGCTTGCCTGCATCCTGTGAGGCTCGTGCATATGGGGGTCTCCGTGTCGTACCTCCAACGCGTTCATCAGCTGCTCGTAGTTCTTCTG
This sequence comes from Tipula vernalis, assembly GCA_958295665.1. Lineage (NCBI taxonomy): Eukaryota > Metazoa > Arthropoda > Insecta > Diptera > Tipulidae > Tipula > Tipula vernalis. The sequence continues at coordinate 246,648,749 of OY282560.1, read as the reverse complement.
TTATTCCGGCACACTCTGAATGGTATCTGCTACTTTATCCCTTAACGTCAAAGTTAATCAACTGGGTAACTGTTCATGGCATAAATTTTTTCCATGTGGCTGGAGCTGCCGTTCCAGTGATGATCTGCTGAACTCGACTGTCCTCTACATGCTGCACAAGAGAGGCATCCTCTCCCTTTTCTAGCTCCAGCACTTCATTTTGAGTTTTTCAATTTTTCCTCCCCGTTGCTCACAACTGTATCTTTAAGCTGTTCCATTTGTCGACATCGTCCTCGAGCGCGGTAACTTCCGATCGTACTCCTTCGATTGACTGTTGGAACTCTTCTGTCTGCAACTGTAGGGACTGCTGTAGGGAAGATAGTTGCGATGACATCATCCCCTCCAGAGATTTGAACTGCAATGACATCTTCTCCTGTAGGCCTAATATTAGCGTAGCTATATCCGATAGTCCGATCGGCTGTGATGTTGAAGGTTTTTGATCTACTGAGGCTGGCACCTTTTGTTCCCTGCGTGTTTCTTCCACCTTTATCAATGTTTCAAGCCGCAATTGTAATTCTGATCTTGTTCCAGAAACTGGGACCCCCCCTGCAGCGAGAGCCTCTTGCAATTCAACGGCGTTCATCTTCTCGTCTGGATTTTGCAAATTAAAACCCTGTGTATTCTTACGTCTTCACACCTGGGGTTTTCCGGATTGCAAAATCCCACTTCTGACACCAATTTGTTACGAACTGGGCTTCTGAGTTCGTTCGGATTTTGCAATTAAAAACACTGTGTAATTTTACTTCACTTGACTTCACTTTACTATATACACTTTAATACTCAGTTTTCCTTTATTGTGACCCATAATCATCTGGAATTATCGTTTACGGCTGGTCATAATCATCATCATTCATTATTGTCGACGGGCCGTGTGTATGCTATTGTGTTGGTGTTCTTTTTGTTCATCAATCACTAAACCACGCCTCCCGTTGTATGCTATATCTCGGACGTTGTTGTTTTTACCAGAGAATTATAGATTTGTGCGTTGGTGTACAAACATGTTTCGATGTCTACAATAAATAATTGTAATAAAAACATGGGCTAAGACGAGCATCGAACCATCCACCTTTATGTTTGTACTACGCGCCAACTGTCTGAGCTATCGATGTTCCTTATATGATGGCCATAATCGTCACAGTAGTATTATATTATACTATTATTGGTATTGTACTATCTACGGTGTAGAATCAGTATTTAAAGTACATTGTTAATATGTACATACAAAAAACGGCTCAATAAAACAACTTCCAAGTTTTCCCGAGCAAATAATCAAAATCGACTGTACGACGAAAAACCGAAACAACTAAAATTTAATTTTAATAACGTAATGACAAACTGAAACAATAAATTTAATAAAAAAGATACGATATAGATTGTACATTATAAAATGGGATAGTAACATAGTATATAAATACATATGTAGATATGATTGAATTTCTTGCTATTGTAATTTAAATTTGAAAAAAAAAAAATTGTTAACTTAATTTAATACTTAGTTTAGTTTTTATAAGGATACATTGTTGTACAATGTGTCCTTTTCTTAAGGGGAAGGTGTTGTGAGGGATGTTCAATATATGTATCATTTGTGCTGTACTTTAGTTGATTGCGACTTCGCTCACCGTATACTTTAACATTTATAATATTAAATAATCTACACCCGGTTACAGATGATGCAAACAAGAAAAGTTAAAATACAAACGATAGTAAAATAATCTTGTTTGGACCATCGGTCGGACGACATGGAAAATTAAAAATACCATATAAAAATAAAATTGAAATTATAAATTTACAAAGTATGTATTTAAATACAATAAAATAAATAAAAATAGTGAAATAAAATTAAAAGTAAATAAATGTGTCACGACATTTGGTGACAGCTTGACAAATATGTCAATACGGCGGAAAATTTCATCATTTATCAACACATCTTCAATATAGCTGCAAAATTCACCAATTGCTGTCATAAATGGAATCATAAAATTTAATTAAAATTTAAATCAACGTATTATTGCGGAAATTGCAGATATTGTCTAAATAATGTTTCCCGTACCTTCAATGTAACTGTGTCATCAATTAGTTTATTATAGCCATACAATTTTGCCAATCGCATGTACTTCTAGTATATTCTAATTACCAATCTTTTATTGCTTTATTAGTTGCATCAGTCAAGATCCGAGAGAAAGCTTTTACGACCTTAAAACCAGAGAAAAAATTAAGGAAAAAATAAAAGAAAGGAATCAATCTTAGTCGGATTTACCAACAGTAAATACTGTATTCTTTGATCAATAATTATTTCATTATTTCCAAAGTATTGATAACATTAAAATCGGTAGTTCTGACAATCTCGTGTGTTGCGATTTCGATTTATTCACCAACGCGAACTCTGATTTTGCTGAAAATTTATTTGATATGGGATTTAATATAAAAACCGCATTAAAATTAATACCGGAGTAATAGATTAATACCAATATGCTTCATAAATTTATTAAGTGTTGCGATATAGTCACTAAACCTCTGACTAAAGAGGGTGATTTGGCCCAATTCTTGATATTGTTAAAGCAAGACTATCTGGAAGAGCATACGATTTTGTAAAAAACAAGTCTATTGCGGATTGGGAGACTTTGAAATCGGAATTAAAGGTCCAATTCATTGACGTGCGTAGTATATACCAACTTCAACTGGAATTGATTAAAGCGAGTTAGCAGAAAGGTGAAAATGACCTTTCTTTTGCTAATAAAATTGAACAATTGCTGTCCGATCTAAATGATGCGTGAATTGTGAAAGAAGGAGATGCCGCCGCGAAAAGTATTCAGCTCATCAATTAAATTACTGCTTTAAAATCAATCCAAGAAGGGCTAAGGGAACCAGTTAGCTTGATAGTGAAAGCTTGTTGCTTTGATAAGTTGAACTTAGCTATTAAAAAGGCAAATGAGGAAGAATCTATAATTTCAAATCGTATTAAAGGTAATAATCGTATCAAAGGTAACTATCCTCTAATTCAAATGCTATTTCTAATTCGGTACGTAGAAATTTGAAATGCCAAATCTGTTTTCGCTTGGGCCATACTGCTAGGCAATGTTTTTCTATCCCCAATTCCAATTCAAGTTCTGCTAGAAAATCGGACACATCGTACAAATTTCGTTCGAAATGTGTCATTAATTTGTTATTATGGCAAAAAACCCGGATATGTAATTGATAATTGCAGAAAACGAAAGTACGACAATGAACAGCGTCAAATATTAGAAAACCAAACAAATCCGAAGGTAAACGATAATAACGAAAAATCTTTCAACTTCATGGAGGCCGGGCCGAACCAACAAGTTCGAATGCAGTATTCGTGCCGAGAAGAAGTAAATCTGCGTTCCACTCACAATTTAAGTCCAAATGTTAAACCATCAGGTGCAACTTACCACGATTCGCATAAAATGATTGCGAATACTAATCCTAGTTTTTACGATTTGATATTCAATAACTTAACTTCTAAGTCTGTTCTAAATTTGTTCAAGGATATTAAAAGTAATGGAAGTGCTAATTCTGCGATTAAGGAAATATTTTATGCACCACCTAATTTGATAATTCGGAATGTAAATTCATTTTAGTTGATTAAACAAGGGTATTTAAGTTTGATTAAACAAGGGTATTTGCTAAATGGTGCTGTTGCTGTTTGGTCTCAAACTGAAAAAGGTTTTATAAGGGGGATTACCTTTGAAAAAAATTTTAATCTTGGGGCATGTTATGGAACGATGGCTTTTTCAAATTCGACGATATCCCAAAGATTCCATATTGTTCCTGATTTCCATTACCTTGCTGTGGGTATACTAGGAAAAGATTTTCTAACGCATCGTTGCTCCATTGATTATAAAGGGAAATCGGTTAAAATAAAATTACCAAATAAATCAGAATACATGTTACCATTTACGACATTTACTTCGGATTTTACGTAGAAATTCCAGCTCGTGTTGAAAAAAATATTTCGTGTCCTTACCACAAGTTCTATCAGTCACACATTTTTCTGTGAAAATCAAGAAATTCACGCGGGAGTACGATTAGCAAACTTTATAATTGAACATAAAGATGGTACAAGTATAGTTTGTTGTATCAACACTAATGACCATCCAGTAAACTTAACGGGTAAATCCTTTAAATTACAAAATATTTTGAATCTTGAAAATAGTTTAAATTTATTAGAATTTGAAATTAAAACCGACCATTTGAATTCTCAAGAAAAGGACAGTATTTTAAAAATATGTAAGGAATTTAACGAAATTTTCTATTTAACTGGTGATAAGTTAACTTCTACTAATTCTTGTTATCATGAAATTCCACTTATACCTAATTCCCGTTTAATTAGCATTAAACCGTATGGGTTAGCAGAATCTAGTAAAGCCAAAATCAATTCGCAATTAGAGAAGTTACTTCATCAATCCTTTAATTCGCCTTTGTTAGTAGTACCAAAAAAGTCTCAGGATGGCAGTAAAAAATTTAGAGTGCTAGATGAAATCTACCCGTTGGCAAATATTACCAAGATATTGGACCAAATTAGCCAATCTAATTATTTCAGTACACTTGACTTAGCAAATGGTTATTATGATTGATTTGAGGACATTACCATTTTTTGCGTATGCCGTTTGGCCTAAAACGAGCTCCGGCTACTTTTCAACGCTTGATGAATACTGTTTTATCTGGGTTGATTGGTACCAAATGCTTTGTTTATTTAGACGACATAGTGCTATATGGTTTTGATTTGATGGATCATGATTTAAAGTTAGTAGAAGTTTTCAAAACTATTAAAGCACATAACCAAAAGATTCAGCCGCAAAAGAGTCATTTTTTGAAAAAGGAAATTTGTTACTTGGGACATTGTGTAACAAGCGAAGGCGTTAAACCCGATCCAGCCAAAAATAGAAGTTGTACAAAACTATATAGCGCCTCGAAATTATTTATTTCAACAATTTTACTGACTCGAATGTCAATGATATGTTTGCAATTACACGATCCAAAGAAATAAAATATCACCGCCTGTTACTTCGCTTAATTTACCTACTTCACTGGATGATCGCGTGTGTACAAAATTTTTTATTTTTTTTTCTGTGTTGTTGCTATTTTCTTTTGCGTTTATTCGTCTGAGGTCATTGTCAACTGGGTTGAATTCCATCAGGTGAATAAACGTGTAAACACTGTTTTTTGCAATTTGGGCAATTCATGTGTTTACACATGGAACAAAAACGAGCCAAATATTTGCAAATTTTTGCATATTAGCTTATCAACGAAATATTGGAGAGGAGAAGAATGCGTTTTTCGGTTGATTGAACGATATAGAAAATAATTTTTCTGTTTTTGGTGAAACAGCAGAAAAATTGTATTGTACGTAAAAACTTCGCTAATGTTTTATTGATGATTATTGAATATTTTGGTTGCGATTGAGACCATCGTTTTCTTTTTATCGTAGAATTAAAAAAAAAAATTGTTTTATAAAATTTAAGTGTTGTTTGTGAATTATCATTTTTGAATAAGTGCAATAAATAAAAAAAACGTTTGAGTAAAAATTTGTGTTGTGCTTATTTTTATGATTGAAAAAAAAAAAAAAAAAAAAAAAAGAAGAAGGTAAATATGAAATATTAACACAACGGGCACCGACTGCTCAGAGGTCTGTCGATAGTATCGCAAGAAGCAGGCAAGGGAGCATATGGCGTTAACCACCATATCCGCCTTTCTGTCGACAACGTCCGCCAGTCTTTTCTATACTAACACACGGTTAGGGACCTTTGGCCATTATAACCACGGCCAGCGGTCAAATTTTAATTTCATTCACTCACTGTGAAGCTTAGGATAGCCATGCTATCCTAAGTCAAAATTTCTTTACTGTTTCAACCTGCTTCTCCGAGCTGCAATTAGCAGCCCCCATTAACAAATCATCCTAAATTGAGCAATGTGCTCACAATGTTCCTTTAGGCGGTTCACTAGATCTTACTTGTGATACCTGACCACACCAAAATCCTCTACCTGGCTCAGCTGCAGGAATCATGCCGCCCGGTATCACCAAGCAAGTAAGATAAATTCTATGTAATGAGTGGAAACTGGTTTTCAGCCAAACTATTACTCTTTACAAACTGGCGCCCAAAAATGGGTCAAACAGAAACATCTGATCCAATTTTTTTTCATTTCTGTCTTTACAGACAATTTTTCTTTATTGAGTATTTCTGGATAGAAGTTCTTTGACGTGAATATGGCTGCGGCTTAGCCTGACTAAATACATGGTGGGTCATATTCATGTTGAAGAATCTTTTCCAAATTCATGGATACAGTCGCTGGATCCTTGATTACTCTGTTTGTTTGAGGCATGTCCCAACCCACACTTTGGGGGGAAGAAACCGATGGTCATGGTAGTGATGGTAACATGAATTTTCCATAAATATCCAAAACAATAGCTGATATCGCAGCTCATGGTGTGCTGTTTTCATCCAGTACTACCAGACCTTTTGGAGATGCAAATCAAGTGAGGGTGCTTGCACAGCTTGGTTTCATTTCTCAAAAGGATCATTTCCGTTTTAGTGTCAATTTGGTTGTAAGTGTTACAACAAGTTGACCTAACTAAATGTATAGGATCCTTTTTGTGGTTTCATATTAAGTTGGCGCACAATTTCACTTCGGTTTTTCAATTTTATCTTTCATCCTTCGGGATGTGGTTGCAAGTCCGCTTTAGTTTTAAGATCATTCTGGTTGTAGTTCGGGACTAATGGGCAAAATTGTCTCTGTTTTTAGGATGAGCATATGAATGCATTTTGTCCCATCAGTTAGTTCCGACGCATTGTGAAACACAAAGAGAATCAAAAATAAGCAATGACCGGCATGTTGTTGTATGCATGATTCAATTAAAAAAGCGATACCAGAATTTATAAAACAAAAAAACCAAATCCACGATTTCAACAATCAACCAACCAACGGTTTTCAATATTCAATCAAAATAAAAAACGGAATACAGTAATGTGGTTTTCGATTCTCCAAAAAAGAGCAAGCCGGCTTGCTCTTTCTGTTGTCAAATTGTTCGATTCGTCAAGAAAAGTCGCTTGTTCGAGCAAAATTGTTGTTGGTTTACGAATCTCTTTTTGGCAGTTTTACTAACACAAACACAAATAGAACTGCCATTTTGAAAGCGTCATTTGAGTATTGTGTTATATTTTGTGTTTCTGTTTATTTTTATGTAACTATTTTATAATAAAGAATTAACTTGTTGTTGTTATGTTGTTATGTATATAACATTAGAATATGTTAAGTTGTTTTTTTATAGAGTATCGATCTTTTATAAAAATTATAGGTTATGTATACATAAACGTCAAAAACACACACACATATATATTACGGAGCAACTGTTCGATTCACACAGCCTGGAAAGTGATCTTTTAAAGATTTGGTAAAACGCAGGGCAACAGCAGCAGTTATATACAAACCGCAAGTTTTTACATTTATTTATTTTTTTTTTTTTGGCATTTTCAATATTTTCAGCAGCACCAGTCAAACAATTAATTGTTTTTATATGTTATATCATTTCCGCGAGTGGGCTGCAAATTAGAATAATTATAAAGCATAATTACTTAGAATTTTTTTTCCAATTCCAAAAATAAGAAAAAAAGAAAAAAACAAACAAACTTACCAAATAATAATAAAACTCTGTAAAATTTTCACCACCGCACCGCGTAAAACCTTGATTTAGTAGATCATATTTCGTTTATTTTTGTCCACTTTCGCACATTAACTGGTTTTTATTGCTTTTGTATTTCCGAACCATAAAATTCCTTATTTCACTTCTAAGGATTGACGAGTAGAGACCCCGTCACGAAGTGACGCGCTTGTCCCGTAGCCGGGGGCGTCTCGTCGGCAACCATCAAATACAAACATTTTATTTCATTTTTTTTCTCTTCGTTTTTCTTCTTCCTCCATTTTCTGAATATTATATTTTTTTTTTATTTCACTAACAAGGTAATCATTCCTCAAAATAGACGTTAAAAATTTTTGTCAATTAAGACACACCTCGCATTTCAAGGCACATTTGTAACGTTTAAATTTAAAAAATGGTAAACGGTGATGGAAATCAGCCGGGGAAATCCGAACAACAAATGGATACAACTGATACAGTTAATCCACCACCAGAGGTTGCGACCACATTAAGTAGGCACACTTACAACCATTCTGGCCAGAGAAACCGAATACATGGTTTCAGTTAGCAGAGATACATACTAAAGATACATGTTAAACCGAAAGTGATCTGACTGAAAACGTCTGAGTTAAATTCAACATGTAAACGGCGACTTGACTGAAAGTGTTCTGAAAGTAGTCTGAGTTCGGTCAACTTAAATTTGGTTTGTTGAGTCAGTTTGTATATTGAGTTAAACATGTAAACTTTAGTTTAGTTGAACTGACAGATTTTTTCATACTGTTAAAAGGGCAAAATGTTTTTATACATTTTCCAAGTGGTTTTTAAATTATTTTAAATAATTTTTTAATAATTTTAGAACAAAGTGACATTTGAACTGTCAGCTCAGATCAAATAAAAAAGTCCCATGTAAACACCAACCCAAATTTTCAGTCAGATCACGTTCAGATAAAACTCAGTCAGACCACTTTCGGTTTAACATGTATCTTTAGTAACAATTTGATCTGCAGGGAATCAAAGCAGATAAACAGAAATACTTGTATACCCTGTCATCACTGTCACCAACCATCTGTGAAACCATTTAGGATTTCCTCCAAAAACCCCCTAGCGAAAATCATTATAGTGCAATCAAAAACATACTGCTAGACCGCCTTGCACCATCCGCCGAGAAGCAACTAGAATCTCTGTTGTCAGGGCAAGATTTAGGTGACCGAAAACTCTCGGAGGCGTTACGGCACATCAGAACACTCGCGGGCACAGGGATCTCAGAAACCCTCATCTGATCCATTTGGGTCAGAAAAATACCGGAGTTAATAAAAATTGCACTCGTCGCGCAGCCAGACACAATTTATACAGACACGCTGGCTAAAACTGCCGACCGAATGCATGACGTAATAACCATTGGCCAACAATTACATCAAGTCAATGCAGTTACAACAAACACAAATAAAAATTTCGGTAGACAATCGAGATCCACGGAGCAAACTAATCGTGGCCAAGATGGAAATCGTTGTTCCCCATCCAACAGTACCACGATCGAGGATCGCTTGGCTCGTCTCGAGGTGAAATTAGACGCCCTGTTTCGGGACGGCCTTTCTATCCAAATTTGGGCTGCTGGTTGACTTAAAAAACAAACGGCTGGTTGATACAGCAACTAAGCTGGCAATCAAAAACACAATGGTTCACGTCAACACACCGACAGCGGATCATTTTTTAGTCAACAATAGTTACGGCACTCTGCTCCAACAATTTCCACCACTCACAGCAGAACCGAACTACAATTTGCCAGTCCGACATAACGTGGTCCAGGCCATCTGCCCGTGTCAAGACCACGCAGGCTAGATCCACTACGCCACAAAGCCGCATTTACGGAATTTCAGCACATGGTGGAATTAGGGATTTGCCAGACATCGGCATCTCCCGTTTCATGCCAGCTACATATGGTCAAAAAGAAAGATCAAGATTGGAGGCCGTGTGGGGATTATCGGCGACTTAACTCGGTTACAACACCGGATCGCTACCCTCAAAATTTCTCCATGCACTTATATGGATGCAAGATTTTCTCCAAAAATTGATCTAGTCAGAGCCTATCATTTAATTCCCGTCGCGCCTGAAGATGTTCACAAGACAGCAATAACGACCCCATTTGGCCTCTTAGAATTCGCCCGAATGCCATTCGGTCTACGAAACGCCGCACAAACATTTCTGCGCTTCATGAACGAAGTTGTTCGCGATTTAGACTTCGTCTTCGTCTACATTGACGACATTCTTGTGGCTTCGCACTCTGAAGAATTACACAAACTATACCTACAACAACTTTTTCATAGGTTACCACAGTTTGGTGTTCACATTAAAAGTTCAAAATGCGTCTTTGGCGTGTTCACTCTAGACTTCCTCAGCCACAAGATAACACCTCATGGTACACTACCATCAGAAGAACGAATCAACGTAATCAAAGAATTCCCTGCTCCTACTTCAATCAAGAGCATTCAGCGATTTATCGGTATGGTAAATTACTACCACCGATTTATACCAAAATTCAACACTCGCACCAATTCACGGTCACTTTGCAACACTACTAAAAAAGCCCAATACAGCCAAGAACTTCTCTTGGCCCGACGAATGTACACGCATTCAAGTCACTTAAAACTGGTTTTGCCCAGATAACACTTCTGGCGCACCCACTGAGCGACTCAAAGCTCAGCTTAACCACTGACGCATCAAATACTGCGGTCGATGCTATACTACAACAGTACAATAACGAGTGTTGGGAGCCTCTGGGATTCTTTTCAAAAAAAACTCTCGGATGCCGAAACAAAGTACTCCGCATTCGACCGGGAATTACTCGCAGTATATCTGGCAGTAAAACACTTTAGATATTTTGTTGAGGGTCGATATTTCACAATCTACACCGACCACAAGCCTCTGACACGAGCGATACAGTCAAAAACTTATCTTATCTACGTAATCCAAGGCAATCACGCCACTTGGATTATATTACGCAATTTACGTCGGACATTCTACATGTTTCCGGACATGAAAACGTTGTCGCGGACACATTATTCCGCACCACCGACAACGAAATGGCCGCAGTCGAAACTCACATCGACTTACAAAGAATAGGAAACACTCAAAAAGTTGACCTAGAACTTCAGAATTTATTTTCTGGTTCCGAATGTCACTCTAGTCAGAGCCTACTCTATAAATAAGAGTACATACAATTTTTTCTTTACTATGAAACTATATGGGAAAACGATTGTTTTCATTTACATTTTTAGTCTATAAGAATTATGAGCTTTTACATTATTTTTATACGAAAATGTTCATAAAACATGTAATTTTATTTGATTGAAAAATCGAATCATGAAAATGTTTATTTCTTAGTGAAAATCCTCTTGAAATATAAACTATTGCTAAACTTTTATGGAATGTTGTTGTTCTAAAATACGTCATAACATAAAATTTATAAACAAGCATTGCCACATGACAAAAATCGGCCCGAATACAGATTCATATCATGTGGCAATGCTTTATTAACGACATTTTGTTTAAACCATAGATGTCGCCAACAATTAAAAACATATAAAAAAATCAAATAGGTGATCGACACGGTCGGATTCTAAAATCGGTCTGATTTTTGATTCGGTTAAACATATTTTTGGTGGCTTCCCCTTATAGTAATATAATAACTAAACTGTAATAATAATTAATTTAATATAATTTTTTTTTATAAATTTACTAAAATTAAACCATTGCTATGAAAGAAATTATTTTAATTTTACGTAAAAAGTTTTCTTTCAAATCGTTTACTCAGCCCGAATCCATGTTGTTTTTATTTGTGTGTTAAGTGACATCTAGGAATGGGACAAATAAGTAAGAGCTATTTTATTTTATACACCACTCTCAAATGTTATGACAATTCCAATTTTCTAAACAAAAACTTATTTTTAATGAGTCATTCATTTTTTGAATAAAAATCGATGCCAAATATTAATCATGTTGTATTTATTTTCAGCTGTAACTTAATTTAAATAATATTTCTAATACATACTTGAGAAATAAATAAGGCATTTATATTACAGTTAATGTTTGTTGGTTATGTCGTTTATTTGTGATGCATAACAATCTGGATTGATTTGATTTTTTTGATTTCTTCTCGCTCAATGCATATTATTATAATTTTTCTCTTTGACTCTCTTTGATTTATTTTAATTTTGGCTGTTCAAGGTGCGTACATGATCCAATTCTGGTGAAAAAATGTACACCGCGAAGTTAGCAAAATAGTAAAATTTTTTGTTAAAATTGGTTACCCTGGTGAACTTTTTGTTCTAGTTGGAAATAATTCAACTCATACAGCTAACTTCGTGGTGTACATTTTTTTCACCAGAAAAGTATAACATGTACGCAGCTTCAATTCATTAGCTGTATTTCCATGAGAAAAATTTAATTCGAATAATTTTTTCTCATGAAAACAAATCGCGAATTATTTTTTGGAATTGAAATAAAACAACATAAAGAAAGAGCAATTTGGTATCTGGTGTCAGGTAGTAGGTATAACTAAAATTAGGAATGAATTAAATAATTCAAAGTTTTGGTTTGAATTATTTAATTCGTGTCGCGTGCAATTGTTGTTGTAAAATTCTCATGGAAATACGACTGGATTGTCTTTTTTTTACCATTGATTTTAGTTGTGAATAAGTGATGACGTCATTAAATAGAATATTCTCTTTTTAATACATATTGTTGTTGTTGTAGAACGTTTTTTAATTTAATTCCCTTATTTTCTTTTGATTATGTCTGGAAAATGGGGAAGCTTGAGAATTTGTGCTTTAAATGAGTTAGTCAACGAGCTGTTTATTAGTGATTTCAGAAAAAAATATTTATCTAGGTTTAATTTTTAATTCATATTTTTTCGTCAATCGAAACCGGGTGAGCCAATCATTGTTTAACAGCCCTGTTGGGCAACCCAACCCATTTAAACAACAATCTAGGGTGGGTAGATCACCACCACCAATAGCGAACACCTTAGAAAGGGATAACGCAGAACTGCGCAATAAGATTTACGAAATAGAAAAGTTAACGTTAAATCTAAACAAAGACCTCAAAAACTTACAGCGAGAAAACAAGGAGTTAAAAGATGCTCTAAATGCAGTAATGTCTGAGAAAGAAACCACTAAGATAAACAACACCAATGATCATATAGAGGTTATGTATGAAACAGACGAGGAAGAACTCAATAGAGAAACGGGATGGATTCTGAACCGTAACAAAAAAAATAAGAAACGTAAGATGAGTAAATCACCACAGATTTCACCCGATTCGAAACAGTCAGTTGAGCAGCTTCCAACCGGAAGTAGGCACGTGCAACAGGAGGATAAAGCTCAGGTTCCGTCGGAACAGAAACGGCCAAGTAATGAACTCCCAACCGGAAGTAAGAATGTACAACTAGAGAAAAAAGTGCCACGACCGCCTCCAGTAATAATATCTAATTGCAATAATTATCAGAGTATTAGAAACATCATGGACAACAATCATATAAAGTTTCAAGCTACAGCGTTAAATAGTGGTGATATCAAAATAAATGTCACAGACAGTGATAGCTATAGAAAGTTAACAGGAGCTCTCAACGAAGAAAAGACAGCGTGGTATTCCTACGAAGATAAGCAGACAAGGCAAACCAAAGTCATTGCTAGGAAGCTACACGCTTCATGCAAACCAGAAGAGATAAAAGAGTATCTTTTGGAGAAAAAATACAAAATTAAAGAAGTTACACAGCTGCTAAAAAGAGGTGACAAAACACCTCTTCCATTATATATGTTGTCTTTTGAAAGAACAGAAGACATTAAAAATATTTACGCAATCAGCGAAATACTCCATATGAAAGTGCAAATAGAAGCAGTTAAAAAATCTAAGCTGATCCCCCAGTGCAAAAAGTACCAAGTCTACGGACACACGCAAAACTTTTGTAATAAGGAGCCGAGATGCGTGAAATGTGTAGGAAAACACCGTACGGCTGAATGTACGAAACTAAAAGACACCCCACCAAAATGTGTTAACTGTGGAGAGACACACCCAGCCAACTACAGAGGTTGCATTGTTATAAAAGAGCTGCAAAAAATTCGCAACAAAACAAGGGACACTTCAATAAGTTCCAGGCCAGAAATTAACTCAGCCTCAACAAGAATACCTACAAATTTAAGGCCACACCAAACATTAATCCAGCCATCAAGAACTAATCCAAATGTAACATTTGCTGATGTACTATCTACTGGAAGTTCGAGAAGACAACATAGTTCTCTTTTATTAAATGATTTAAATAATAACCAAACTAATAAAATACTACAAGATATTCTTGATAGACTTAGTTCACAAGAAGAAAAGCAAGAAAAAGCCCTTATATCAATCCTACAAAGGCTCACTCTACTCGAAAAACATGGCAAATAATTTAAAAATTCTTGCATGGAACTGCAATGGTATATTGCAACGACAAAATGAAATACAACTATTTCTTGATTTAGAAAAAATAGATATATGTTTATTATCTGAAACACACCTTACTACTCAAAGTCATATAAAAATCCGCGGCTACGAAGTTCACTCAGCAGTTCATCCTAATAATAATGCACGAGGGGGCAGTGCCGTGATTATAAAAAAAGATATTAAATACCATCTGCAACAAAAACTTGAAAGTGATGAAATACAAGCAATTAGCGTTAGCATTAATACCCGCAACCACAAGTTAGTGGTATCCGCAATATATTGCCCACCTAGATATAACATCAAAGAGAATGCTTATACTCAGTTCTTCAAGCAGCTCGGTGAAAAATTTGTAGTCGGGGGTGACTTCAACGCTAAACATACTGACTGGGGATCAAGACTAACCACAACTAAAGGGAAAGAGCTTCATCAAGCAATAATTAAATACAATTGCAACTGGCATTCTACTGGAAAACCAACTTATTGGCCCAGTGATCAAAATAAAATACCAGACCTAATTGACTTCTTTATAACAAGAAAAATCCCGGTTGATTATATACAAGTGCAGGAAGGATTGGACTCCACATCTGACCACTCCTCTATTTTAATGATAATAAGTGATACAATAATTACTAATGATAAACAGCCACTGTTAACAAATAAATATACTGATTGGAAAAAGTTCAGGAATGAACTAAACAATAGCATCATTTTAAACACACAACTTTCATCAGAAGAAACATTAGAACAGGAGGTGGAGAAGCTCGTCAAGGACATACAGCTAGCGGCGTGGAAAAGTACTAACACAACAAACAAAAAAATAGCTGGCAAATGCTATCCAATGGAAATTAAATCACTAGTTATAGAGAAGAGAAGTACCCGTAGGGAGTGGCAACGTACACGAGACCCAACCGTCAAAAATAGATTAAATAATTTAACACAACGAATACGTAGAGAAATAAGGGAATTTAAAAATAAATCAATAAATTCATACCTACAATCTCTCACCTATGATAAAAGTAGTGATTATTCATTGTGGAAAGCAACCAAATATTTGAAAAGGCCAGTTATGCATATACCACCAATAAGAACAAATAATGGTCATCTGGCTAAAAGCAAAGAAGAAAAAGCAGAAAAATTCGCGGATCATCTCGAGCGTACCTTTCAGCCAAATTTAACAACACTTAACCAACAGGATATATTGTTCGAAAACCAAACAACTATCCTGAGACAGGAAATTCCATTAACTAATGCTAAAGAAGTAAAACAAGTAATAAAGAACCATGTAGTACTTAAAAAATCACCAGGATATGACCTGATAACTGGAGAGATTCTAAAACAACTACCTAATAAAGCTATTAAAAAAATATCGGACATAATTAATGCTTCCTTCAGACTCCGTTATGTCCCTCTATCTTGGAAATTTGCGGAAGTGATAATGATACCTAAGCCAGGTAAGCCACCAAGTGAACTGGCCTCGTACAGGCCAATATCACTTCTTCCAACTATGTCAAAACTATTTGAGAGATTGTTATTAAAACGAATTAAACCAGAAGTTGTAAAATCAGGAGCTGTTCCGTCCCATCAGTTTGGATTTAGAGAGGAACACTCCACAATCGACCAAGTCCATAGAATAACAGATATAATAGAAAAATCCTTAGAGGAAAAAAAGATTTGTTCAGCCATATTTCTTGACATAGCGCAGGCATTTGACAAAGTCTGGCTAGATGGTTTAATATTTAAATTGGAGAAAACTCTGCCATTTGAGTATTGCGAACTGCTAAAGTCATACCTGAAAAGGAGATATTTTAGAGTTAAACAGGAAGGAGTTTACTCCAGTATTAAAGAAGCTAAAGCAGGAGTCCCGCAGGGGAGTGTCTTAGGGCCTTTCCTTTTCGTGCTGTTTACTAGCGACATACCGCAGACGAGCAATACAACTATCGCCACGTTTGCAGATGACACTGCAATTCTAGCTATTGGTGACACAATCGGTGAAGTCACATTCAAACTACAAATAGCCGTAAATAATATACAAGATTGGCTAGCTAAGTGGAGAATTAAAGTGAATGAATCGAAGTCTACTCACATTAACTTCACTAATAGATCAATAGAACCACTACCTGTGACTCTCAATAATATCTCCGTACCACATGCCAATCAAGCAAAATACCTTGGTATGAACCTTGATGCAAAGTTAAAGTGGAAAGTACACGTGAAAAAGAAAGCAGAAGAGCTTCAGTTAAAATATAGAAAAATGTACTGGTTAATTGGAAGAAACTCTCAGTTATCCATTCATAATAAACTTATGCTTTATAAACAAGTACTCAAGCCGGTCTGGACATATGGTATCCAACTATGGGGATGCACCAAAATCAGCAATCAACAGATAGTTCAACGATTTCAAAATAAAGTCCTCAGAGGAATTGTAAATGCCCCTTGGTACACTCGTAATAGTGACCTTCATAGAGATCTCGGAATAGACACAGTCGCAAGTGAAATAAAGAAATGTGCTCAAAAACACCAGGAGAGGCTCCATCATCACCCTAACATCGAAGCTGCAAGACTACTTCATCAAGAGGGTATAATAAGAAGACTCAAAAGACTAAAACCTTTTGAGTTGCCTGAATAGTCCGCACAATGCAACATCAACCAAAACAACACTTTATGTAAAGAACACATATGAGTGCTTTATTATTATATTGTCAGAGTCAAACGCTGTTAGTCAAAAATGACTAGTTACTTTGTAAAAAAATTTTATTGTTATCATAAATAAAATTATTAAAAAAAAAAAAAAAAAAAAAATCGAAACCGCGTTTTTTCATACAAACGACTATGAAAATAAATTATTTTTTAGTGTTTCTATGTCGTTTTGTTAAGTTCATTTTTTACATGCCAGCTCTATTCATATCAAGATGGTTCTGCTCTAGTTCATCACTGAAACTAGAACTCTTTAAACTACCTGGCCTTGAAATCAAATGCGAAACATCTACTGGGTACAATCGCCCCTACATCGCACAACCACTACGTCGAACCATCTTCGACACACTACATAATATTTCGCATCCTGGTGTTCGTGCAACACGTAAATTAATTACCGCTCGCTATTTTTGGCCAAACATAAACAAAGACTTAGGCACTTGGGCTCAGTCTTATCTTGCCAGCGCTCCAAAGTACAAAGGCATACAAAATCACCCCATAGCAAATTCGAAATTACATCTGGTCGATTCGAACATATCCGTATAGGCGTCGTAGGACCACTTCCTCCATCTAATGGATAATCTTACTTACTCACCTGTGTTGATCGCTTCACTCGCTGGGCCGAAGCTTACTGCATGACCAATATGTATGCTGCAACCATTGCCATCGCGCCCCTTAATATTACTCTAATCAAAAACGCAATTTGAGTCCAAGCATTTTAACGAGTTAACAAAACTCCTTGGCTCACATCGGATACGAACAACGGCTTACCACCCACAAGCCAACGGCATGGTCGAACGCTTCCACCGGCAGCTCAAAGCCGCGCTAATGGCCAGAAACAACACAACTAATTGGAGCTCGGAAATTCCAATCATTTTACTTATAATCCGAGCGACAGTGAAAGAAGGTCTAAAATGCTCACCGGCAGAACTAGTTTACGGTCAAACCATCAAACTACCCGGTGAGTTCTTTATCGAAAATCCTCTTTCAACCTTTCCACCCACCGACACAGTTATCGACCAACTACGGCAGACAATGCGCAACCTTGTATAAAGATCCACTAGGCAGTCCAACCAAGACGACGTTTTTATACCATAATCGGATTATCTCCTTCCTACGAAGGTCCGTATCAAGTTATACGCCGACTCCGCAAACATTTCGTCGTATCGATAATTAAAAAAACTATAACATTTCATAATTAGCAATTCATATAATTTTCTAAAGGTTCATTTTGAAATGTAAAAGATTCAATTTAAGGTTTGAGATATTAATAGTGACCTTTCTTTAGTCTCTTAAATGTATCTACAGTTTGGTTCAAATCGGTCAAGGGGTGTGGATTTGTTTAAATAACATACACATATACTATATGCTGTACATATATACAAACACTCACTTATACAGATTGCTCAACTGCTCACTAAACACTAATCCGGTAATCCAATCCCAACTTAACCTCCAATTCAACCCGAAAACGACCCCAACTCAATCCTCAACCCAAACGCAAACTCTCCTTCAATTCAATCCTCAAACCAGCATATATAGAACATTGGCCAACTGCTCACTATATCTTAATCCAACCCCAACTCAACTCCAACTCAACTTCAACTCAACCCGCAAATTGACCCCTAACTTAACCTTCAACTGAACTCCAAACGCAATGCGCAACTCAATATTCAAACCATTATACATAACAAATTGGTAAATATTTCTATAACCAAGTGTTTTGGGCCAATTCGTATGGCAGGTCCGACCTCTTGACGTACTCCACCTTGACCATAGAAACAAATTGGCGAAAAAATTTCTAAATCGGAAAAGCCGTTCTCGAGATACCATAGGTACAGACATCCAGACATCCAGACGTTCAGAAGCCCAGACAGATAGATGGACGTAACGTTTTGATTTAAAAATGTGTTTTAGATGAAAAAGGGATTTCCTATAGGTTTTATATGAAAAGTTTTGTTTTTTTCCGCGATCCTAATTCCTTTATTAAAGATTCGCTTTTTAGACTATGACTTTGTATAATCTAGGTTGCTTTGATTCAATTCGTGACTACTAAATCAATCCGAGAGTAATATCAGAACCATCTTGATGTAAACAGAGCCGTCATGTGAAAAATGAACTTAATATAAGGGATATAGAAACACCAAAAATTCATTTATTTTCATAGAGTTTGTATGAAAAAACGCGATTTCGATTGACGAAAAAACATGAATTAAAAGTTTAACCCAGTTAAATCATATTTTCTAACATCGCTATAAAACAACTCAATTACTCATTTAAAATACAGGTTCTTCAATTTCCTGATTTTCCAGCAATAATCAAAAGAAAATAAGGCAATTTAAATTAAAAAACATTCTACAACAATAACAACATGTATTAAAAAAAAAATTCAATTTAATGACGTCATGATTTGTCCGCATCTAAAACCAATGCCAACAATCGAAATTAAAATAAATCAAAAAGGGTCAACAGAAAAACTTAAATAAATCAGAACCACCTTTATATGAATAGAGCCGGCATGTAAAAAATGAACTTAAAGTAAAGGACAAAGAAACACTAAAAAATAATTTATTTTCATAGAGTTTGTATGAAAAAACTCGATTGACGAAAAAATATGAATTAAAATTTAACAAACAACTCGATGACTAATACCCTTGACACACTGCGATTTAATAAATCCGATTTAGTGAATTTTCGAGATTAGCCGTAGTTAGATTTACGGTATTCATGCATTATTTTGAGTTTAGGGACTAAAACGATGTAATGGGAGTGTATTAGTGTGACAAATATTATGAAAACAATGACAGTTTAAGTGTATTAACCATTATTTAAAACGAGTTTAGCTAAATCGGATTTATTAAATCGCAGTCTGTCAAGGGTATAACCAAAAACTATAGTAGATTTCATAGAGACGTCTCCTGTCGAATAAATAAAAATTCAGATTAGTTGGGTGAAGAAAACACCTATTTGGGTGCAGAAATTATATTTCGAACAATACAGTGAGCCCCTACGCAATATACTTAAAACCACAAAAATAATTCTCTCTTTGAGTAAATTTACTCTTCAACTAATGCGAGATTGTTTTGAGCGAGGTCAAAAATATGTATTTAGAAAAAATTTCGTATGTTAAACTAGTTAGTATGCGCTGGTACACCGGTGAGCATGATTCAAGCAAGGTTAGCTCGATGTTTCGAGTCACGTGTTCGTGACGTCACACAAGTCTGCCACGTGTTTGTAAATAAATAAAGAAAAAGCGAATGAAACATTAGGGCTCGTCACGAGCATTTCGTATTTGCGTATTTCGTAATTTCGTAAATTTGACGTCTCTTCTGATTGGTTTAAATTATTACCCCTAAATAAGCAAGAAACGTCAAAAATAAACCAGCTCACAGGCTATTTATTTTCGTAATTTCTTCAGCGTATATGGTTATTGCTGGATTTAAAATTTTTTCTGTGATTACTAGTGATTTTTTTGAGTAAATTAAATTAATTTATTGTTTATATATGTACTTAAATTTACTGTTGATTGCCTTCAGTATTGTTTTTTTGGTGTGAATTATAAATTACATGAAAATGAGCTGTAGACAATCTTGGTCATTTCCCAAAATTTGCATTCTTATTTATTTCTATTTATTAAAAATCACAATTAATCACAGAAGATACGTTATTTAACAGCTGAAATATGTTAGATTTAACTGAGTGTTAAGGAAAAACTCTACCTAGTTTACTTGAAACTATCTTAAAACGTACGAAAATAATCTAATTTTAATAAATAAATAAATCTATAGAAAAAACTGAAACGACGAAATATTCTACCTGCCTAAAGATTACGAATTTTTTATTTACATGTTGTCTCCTTTAATACTAAGTTGAGTGTCGTCATAAAACAAAAAATGATAATTTATTTACATATTTAGAGCTAAACTGGTATTAATTGAATCACGACCGGTGAATAAAGGGAATATATGTTTATTTGTTTTTTTCTTTATTAACAAATTAACGATGGGTTATCATTGGGTTATGGGTTATTTATTCTGGCCAACCAGCAATATACATTTGAATACGATACCACAGAAGAAAGATTAACCAGAATAGACATTGCGTGGATCAAATTTTTTTTTCATCTTACCTTCTTTTGGACATTGAAGTATAATTATTTTCGAATATTATGAATTTTTTGAATATTTAATACAAATTATGCGGTCAAAACAAAACTTAACAAATAATTTCACTAACTATACTGTTAAGGATTCTCAATTTTTATTATTTCAAATCAAAACCAGTAAACCAAAGAATACATAACCCAACTTTCTCTTACCTTCGGCAAATCAAGGTCAAAAAAATGAGTCCAAATTTTTCCATACAAAAACAGCGTTATGACGGTTCTGGTTAATCTTTCTTCTGTGACGATACTGACTAAATGTGGGATTCTAAACTGATTTTTAGATTTGTATACTATATATAGTATTTCTCACCCGATTGTGATGAAATTAGACTTACATGATGGAAATGGGATCTTCAAGGATGGAACATGGCCAAGTAGGATAGAACATGGCTACTTTTTAACCGATTATGATGAAATTCGAAGGAAGAAAGAAGGAACTTGGCTATTTCTTAAACGATTTTGATGAAATTCGACACGTGCGATAGAAATGGGATTCTAAAATCATATTTAGAAGAAGTTCTGGAATATGGTCAATTAGGAAGGGACACGGTTATTTATCAGCCGATTATGATGAAATTCTACTTGTCCGACGGAAATGGGATATTCAAATGATTTTTACATGAAGTTCTGGAATATGGCCAAGTAGAATGGAACTTGGCTATTTTTTAACCAATTATGATAAAATTCGACTTGTATGATGGAAATGGGATATTCAAATGATTTTTAGAAGAAGTTCTGGAATATAGCCAAGTAGGATGGAATTTGGCTATTTCTTAACCAATTATGATGAAATTTGACTTGTATGATGGAAAATGTATCCTAAAATAATTTTTAGATGAAATTCTGGAATATGGCCAAGTGGGATGGATCTTGGCCATTTCTTAACCGATTATGGTGATATTCGAATTGTATGATGGAAATGGGATCTTCAAATGATTTTTAGATGAAGTTCTGGAATATGGCCAAGTAGGATGGATCTTGGCTATTTCTTAACCGATTATGATGAAATTCGAATTGTATGATGAAAATGGGATCTTCAAATGATTTTTAGATGAAGTTCTGGAATATGACAAAGTAGGATGGAACTTGGTTGTTTCTTAACCGATTATGATGAAATTCGAGTTGTACGATGGAAAATGTATCCTAAAATAATTTTTAGATGAAGTTCTGCAATATGGCCTATTGGGATCTAACTTGGCTATTTCCTTCGACACGTTAAACAACACATAATCAACACAAAGTTAATAATCGATAATGTTCAAATTCAGGGGATCAATTCTCGTTCTATGGAAAAAACTAATGTAAAAAATGTTTCCATTTGGTTTCCATCAAGCCTTTTTCATTTTTAACATTTCGCACAACATTTCACAATAAGCGATTCTCGGTGTCCAAATGAAAAAGAATCGTGGAAAAAACGCTGAATAAGTTGTTTTCATAGTAAGCTACACTATAAACAGACATTTTATCGAGTATATAAATTTCCGATAGATGATACAGCAATTGGTTTAAACATTAGCTAACTAAATGATAAAGTAGATTTAGTTAATCAACTGTCGTCATTGCCTGTCAAAATTTATACAAACCTTTTTTGTATTAAATTTTTGTGGTGCTACATCACATTTGGTGATAAAACTGTGATAAACTGACATTTGTCGTAGCTTACTGCCGTCCCATCTTGGATGAACAACGTCACGTCGTATAATAATTTGAATGAAAATGACCACAATATCTTCCGTCTTACTTCTACAAGTGGAAAAAAAATTTTATTTTGTTGTTAAAATATTTTTTATAAGGAGTTTGGTTAAAAACACCTCTAATCAAAATTTCAAAAAATGAATGAAATTTACATTAACATTAATGATAAATAAATGATATTTATTAACAAAATAATCATTTATATATTATTGAAATAAAATTAATGGATTATTGTTAAATTTACAGGAAAACGGAATATAAAAATCAACAATTATTTTAGTTTTGTGTAGTAAATTGTTTGTTTAAAAAACCATTCTAGTAGCCTAGAATACCTAATTTCACAAAAACAATCATCCTCCTAATAGAAATGGACAAAAAATAAGCAATTCTTAAACGAAAATCAACATAAACCATCTGACATAACCTCACAAAATGCAAATAATGGTCGGTGTTTAAACATGAAATTCTAATAAATCAAAGGGTTTTCTAGTTATGTTAACTTAAAAATATAACAATTAGTCTTGCACTTCATATCATGGTAATTTTCATTGATTTTTTTTAAATTTTAAATTAATTTTTTTATATCAAACTACATGGAGTTTGATCGAAAGCAACTAAATTAAAGTTTTTAAAAAAATGAATGAAAATTACTGTGATACGAACTGCAAAACAAAATTGTTTGTTAACAAAAGACTAATTATTATATTTTTAAGTTAACATAACTGGAAAACCCTTTGATTTATTAGAATTTCATGTTTAAACACCGACCATTATTTGCATTTTGTGAGGTTATGTCAGATGGTATATGTTGATTTTCAACAATTGAGTTTACATGTCTTTCCACTTTAAATTCATTTTGCAGTGTGGTCATTTTGTGGTAATATATCACATTTGGCGATACCGTGTGAAAAATAAACTGTCGTAGCTAACTACGGTGTTGTCATGGATGAATATCGTCACGTCGCATAATGATTTAAATGAAAAAGACCACAACTTCTTCCGTCTTACTTTTACAAGTGGAAAAAAAATTAGTTGTTTGTTGTTTACATTTGTTTTATATGGAGTTTAGTTAAAAAAAGCTCTAATAAAAATATCAAAAAATGAATGAAATTTAATAAGCGTGTTCCATTGGCGTTAGCAAACTACTCACAAGTACTTCTATCTACTCGCAACTACTCATGCTCAAGTGATGGTGTAGTTGTTAGAAGTAGTTACGCATATAATTAACGAAAGAGGGATTTTAGTTTAAAAAATTCTAATAGATGGCTCTATACCAATTTTGATTGTGTGAATCGTCATGTTGTAACCCTAATCCAACCAAGGTGTGCCTTTTTGGCTCGTTTGATAAATGTATCGATTTTTAAAATAATGTTAATTTAGTTATAAACTTGTATGTATTTTATTTTGAAACATTTCCATACAACGTACTTGACATCTAATCATTCTCTGAAAACAATTTCGTAAATTATTTGATTAGAATTTGAATTTACTGACATAACAAAAATATGTTGGTTCGATTAGGGTTATAAACAAAAAATGCTTGGTTATGTTTGTGATACGACGCGCAATTGTTAAATCGTGTAAATATTTTAATTATTTGATTGTTTAATGTTTTATTACTTATTATTATTAATAGATCAACGTATTTTTTATTAAAATCTAGCAGTTTTATTTAAATTGAGGTTATGTTTTACTACTGTCACAAATATTTGCGTTCCATTGAACATCTACTCACAAGTACTTGGCAGTAGCAAATTGTTTCCAATGGAACGCAGTGATTGACGCGAAATATAAATGAGCCGGTTTAGACGTGTTTTCTTTCATCAGTTTCTTTCCTCGTTTCTTTACCCCTATCTCTATAAATTTATTTCGAAGGTCATATTTTTGTGATTTGTTTTTCAACAAAAATTTTGTTTGATTCTTCTGTTTCTTTGCACTAACACAAACAAAATAGTTATATAAAATTTCCGAAGGTCATGTTTTTTTATTTAGATAGTTTGTAAAGATGGCAGAAAATTTGGAATATCAAACAGACAATTGGAGTCGGGGACAAACATTAGAATCAATTCAGGAATACCAAAAGTATCCGTGCCTATATAGTCCAAAATATTCTTTTTAATTTTTTCTTCATCAGTTTCTGATACATATATGCTCTACTATTCATTTTTTTAAACTAGAGGATTTTTACACACACATAAATAAATATAAACAGTGAAACTGATTCAAGCAAACACGTACACGTCTATACGAAAACTGATTTTTTGAAAGCAGAGAAAGCTGATGCAAGAAAACACGTCTAATTCGGCTCACTCACAGATTTTGTTTGCATGTATGTATACTCACACATAAATATTGTAAACACAAAAAATAAACAAAAATAAAAGTAGTGAGAAATACGAATTTTTGTTCGATTTGTTTTTTGTATTCTTTATACTCGTAGAGCAAACCCGAGTAACCAAAATATGTGATCACCATGCGGTCCGACCAATTTATGACAAAAACGTTTGTCTTTTTTATCACACACAAACGTCGACAAATTTTTCACAAAAAATTGTTGAAAATTTGTCGAAAAACAATTTTTACCTACTCATTCTGCCCACAAATTTTTAACCCAAAAAAGTGGACATTTTGTTGAATTGATTTTATTGACAAATTTTTCACCCAAAATTGTTGAAATTTTGTCAATCAAGTGATTATTTCATAAAACTCAAATTGTTGTTGACAAATTATTAACAAAAAAATGTGGACATTTTGTCGAACTATTTTGTTGACCTAAAATTGTTGAAATTTTATCGATACGCGATTATTTCATTAGTACAAATTTTTAAAGACTTATTCAACACAAATAAAAATGTTAATGGAAGAATCGTTGAATACGCCTCATTCAGAAATTAATTAAATTTTTTAGTAAACTAATTGTTGTTTAAATTATTATTAATTTACCTAAACGCAGCATGTTTAGGTAAATTAATAATAATTTAAACTCATAATGAAATCTCTTCAAATAAATGATTGTAAATAGTCAAAGTGCATCGTTTAATTTCGCCAATAAAACAAAATTTTGGCCTTTGTGGTAATTACCGTTGTACTACAACAATAAAACACGTATTATTTTATTTTGGTAATGATAGAACAATAGGAGAGAAAGAGAGTATTATATACTTTGCCCTATTATTTCGATATGATTTTCTAGAAGAATTGTTGAAATTTTTAGTTTGAATTTTGCTTTCATTTCATTAAGTAAACTTAAATTTGTGCTCTAAGTAAAGTTCAATCTTTTGCGATTTAGTTATTTTTTCTTTGTGTTTTTATCAGTTATATTTGTTTTTTTTAATTTTTAAGTGAGTGTTAATTTGTGAAATTTATCAACCAATTTTAATAATGTAAGTTTTGATTATATTAATTAATGTTAATTATCAAAGATTTTTTATAAGATAAGATTAATTACCAATTAATTAGGATGAAATTAGTAATTTTATTAATACCTAATCGATAAAACAAAACACTAACTTATACATTTATTGTTTTTTGCAAAAGATTAAAATTAGAAGTTTTTCGGCTAAACCAAAAAATACAAATCTTACAGCAAACATTAACAGAATTGCCAGTAAATATTATCTGCATATTATCAAATAAATCAGACGACGAAAATACCAAATGATGACAGCGATATATCTTTGCCTGTTAGTAATAAGGAGATATTTTAACAGTACAGTGCAGATGTGGGCATGATGTCGTTGCAAAATTATTGGTAAATATTCTATTTATTAGCATTAATTTTCTAAAAATAATAATAAATTCGGTAATTTTCAGACGAGGAAGCTTTCAACATGCGGACAAGAAAGTATACAAAAGGCACTAAGAAAATGAATTAATAAATTGGGAAGTTGAAACAACCGCATTTCGGGCCATTAATCTTATAATGAATAAATTATTTAAATTGAAAAGCTGTTGATTTTTTATTTAAAATAAATATTTAAAAAAATATTTGACCCAAATCACAAAAATTTCACGACAATTTATCAGCAAATTTTGTCGCAAAGTATCAAATAATTACACACAAAAATGTTATCTTCATTTCACAAATTTTTCGTCAATTCGTCACATAAATGCTATAAAATATTTGACAATTTTTTAATCAAAACGTTTCACAATTTTGTCGTAAAATTTGTCATTTTATTTTGGAAAAAATGTGGATTAAAAGAAAGAAAAAACAATTGGTTTTTCACAAAATATTCCACAAATTATCCTCAAAAATTCGACGAATTGATCGACAAAATTGTCATGCAAAAAAGTGACAGTTTGGTGATTTCAGGGTACCGTTTGTCGACAAATTATTCACAAAAAATTAGACAACACATCTTCGCTGAACAGCCAAAATTAAAATAAATCAAAGAGAGTCAGAGAAAAAATTATAATAATATGCATTGAGCGAGAAGAAATCAAAAAAATCAAATCAGCCCAGATTGTTATGCATCACAAATAAACGACATAACCAACAAACATTAACTGTAATATTTATGCCTTATTTATTTCTCAAGTACTAGAAATATTATTTAAATTAAGCCACAGCTGAAAATAAATACAATATAATTAATAAGCGTGTTCCATTGGCTTTAGCAAACTACTCACAAGTACTTCTATCTACTCGCAACTACTCATGCTCAAGTGATGGTGTAGTTGTTAGAAGTAGTTACGCATATAATTAACGAAAGAGAGATTTTAGTTTGAAAAATTCTAATAGATGGCTCTATACCAATTTTGGTTGTGTGAAACGTCATTTTTCAACCCTAATCCAACCAAGATGTGCCTTTTTGGCTCGTTTGATAAATGCATCGATTTTCAAAATAATGTTAATTTAGTTATAAACTTATATGTATTTTATTTTGAAACATTTCCATACAACGTACTTGACATCTAATCATTCTCTGAAAAAAATTTCGTAAATTATTTGATTAGAATTTGAATTTACTGACATAACAAAAATATGTTGGTTCGATTAGGGTTAAAAATAAAAAAATTTTATTTATGTTTGTGATACGACGCGCAATTGTTAAATCGTAAAAATATTTTAATTATTTTGTTGTTTAATGTTTTATTATTTATTATTAATAATAGATCAACGTATTTTTTATTATAATCTAGCAGTTTCATTTAAATTGAGATTATATTTTACTACTGTCACAAATGTTTGCGTTCCATTGAACATCTATTCACAAGTACTTGGCAGTAGCAAATTGTTTCCGATGGAACACAGTGAATATTTGGGGGCTTTGTCACAAAATCCAAAAAAAAAAATCCAAAACGGAAAAAATCCAAACTTTTCGAAAAATCCAAATACCGAAATCCAAAAAAAAAGATCCAATTTTAAAAAAGCCAACTCTGATGAATTGCATAATTGTTTATGTTTATTGATGTCTCTTTTTGATTAATGTACATAGATATGTTCACATAATATTCTAGATATTCAGTTAATAATAAATGAAATTTCATTGTTTTAGATTTTCTTTACACATTCATGTGTTTCATTTTATCTTCATTGGTTTTATTTAATATAATATCAATCATAGTGCGATATCTTAAAATGAGTTCCATTTCCATTGTCAGGTCAAATAAAGGGAATCATAAATTATTTATCGACGGTTTCGATTATTATCTGGATAATAAAACCAAAAATATTTTTAGATGGAGTTGTTCTCAACGCAAATCGAAAAATTGCAAATGTCGTGTAGACACAATTATAGTGGATGGAAATCACGTAGTGCAAAGAAATGCCAATCAACATTTCCATGATCCACAAGCGTTTAAAAAACCAATTTGCGAGAAAAATGAGAAAATTAAAGTTACGGCGAAAAATTCGACATTGTGCCCATCAAAAATTATTTCCGATTCCGTTGTTGAAACACAGGCGAATTGCAGACGTTATCTGCCGTCAAACGAAGCACAAAGGCAAAAAATCCTTCGTATCCGAAAGAAATCAATCAAAGAGCCAACAAATTTGAACGATATCAAAATCCCGGATAGTTTAAAATTTATAGAAAGTGAATTATTCGTTCTCAGTGAGAAAGAATTTGTCGGGGAACGTATAATTTTGCTAGGCACGAAAAAATCTATTAAATTGCTTGGTGAGTGCAAATGTTGGATAATGGATGGCACATTTTACGTTGCACCATCCATTATGAGGCAGCTATTTAGTATTCACGGCACAATTGGAGGACAAGTTGTACCTCTTGTATTTTGCTTAATGAGCAAAAAATCGAAAATGGCGTACGAGGAGTTATTTCACGAACTCCGTTTTCTGGCATGTGAAAGTGGTGTTCCGTTAAAACCAGAAAGAATCATAACAGACTTCGAAACAGCAATTTCTTCGGCGGCAAAATTATTTTTCCAACCACTGAATTTAAAGGTTGTATTTTTCACTTTGGCCAGATATTATGGCGCCAACTACAAAAGCAAGGTATGGCTCAAAAATATGGGAACGATGATGACTTCAATTTGCAAGTTCGAATGCTGAAAAGTTTGGCCTTCGTAGCATCATCAGAAATTATTTCATACTTTAATAATTTAAACAAATATGTAAAAGATCCCGAATGGCAAAAACTGGCAAGATGGTTCAAGAAGAATTATATAGTTGGCAAAAAAACGTGGGACCAAGATATTCTCCAGAGTTCTGGTGTATTGGTGATATAATTTCACAACACTTTCCGCGAACACAAAATTCGGTAGAGGGGTGGCACAATCGTCTGAAAATTTTAATAGGACGGAAAAATTGTGGATTATATGCTATAATCAAAGAGCTGCAAAACGAAATGCTGGTAATTCTGAACAATGTTGAGAAAATTAAATCCGGCGAGGTCCCGAAAAAGAAGAAAAAGGTTTTACTGCAATTTAAACACATTAAAAATATTATTAAAAAGCGGGAAAATACGGACATGTGTGAATTTTTAAAATTAATTTCTTACAATATTTCATTATGTTAATTTCATTTAGTTTATTTTTACTGTATTATTGTAATATTTGATAATAAAGTTAATGAAATGTTCTTCCCATGCTATTATGTATTAATGTTTAATTTATAAACACACACACACACACACACTCACCATAGTCGATTGAAACTTATTTACATAAATGAAGTTCATTCATTGATATAGCAAAATTCAGAAAAATCCAAAATTTATCAAAATATTTTCCGCGCCGAAAATATGTACATGTCGTATTAAATTTGGCTTTGATTTAACTTAACTTTCAACGACGCGGACACACGCAACATATGCAACAGACACACACACACATCCGCCCACACACACCCGCCCACACACACCCGCCCACACACACCCACCCACACACACATACACACACACATACACACACACACATACACACACACACACATACACACACACACACACACACACACACACACACACACACACACACACACACACACACACACACACACACACACACACACACACACACACACGCACGCACGCACGCACGCATCTGTTCTAAACTAAAGAAAATCCAAAAAAAAATCCAAACTTTATCAAAACATTTTCCGCGGATTTTTTTTTGGATTTTCTTTGGATTTTATACATTTGGATTTTGCCCATTTGGATTTTGTCCTTTTGGATTTTAACAGTTTGGCTTTTGGCATTTGGATTATATTTTTTGGATTTAATTTTTTGGATTATGACACAGATCCAAATATTTGGCATCGATTTTTATTCAAAAAATTAATGACCCATTCAAAATAAGTTTTTGTTTAGAATATTTGAATTGTCATAACATTTGAGAGCGGTGTATAAAATAAAATAGCTCTTACTTATTATTTCCGTTCCTAGATGTCACTTAACACACAAATAAAAACAACAGGGATTCGGGCTGAGTAAACGATTTGAAAGAAAACTTTTTACGTAAAATTAACATAATTTCTTTCATAGGGTTTGAATGGTTTAATTTTAGTAAATTTATAAAAAAAATATATTAAATTAATTATTATTACAATTTAGTTATTACTCTAGAGGGAAGCTACCAAAAATATGTTTAACCGAATCAAAAATCAGATCGATTTTAGAATCCGACCGGTTCGATCACCTATTTGATTTTTTTTATATGTTTTTAATTGTTGGCGACATCTATGGTTTAAAAAAATGTCGTTAATAAAGCATTGCCACATGATTTGAATCTGTATTCGGGCAGATTTTTGTCATGTGGCAATGCTTTTAAAAGGAGACTAAAAAGAGATGGTTATAATTGTTTAAAATTTTATGTTATGACGTATTTTACAACAACAACATTCCATAAAAGTTTAGCAATAGCTTATATTCCAAGAGGATTTTCACTCAAAAATAAATATTTTCATGATTCGATTTTTCAATCAAATAAAATTACATGTTTTATGAACATTTTCGTATAAAAATAATGTAAAAGCTCATAATTCTTATACACTAAAAATGTGAATGAAGACAATCGTTTTCCCATATAGTTTCATAGTAAAGAAAAAATTTTATGTACCTTATTTTAAGCTTTGTAAAAAATACAGTCAATGTGGAGGCTCTTATTTATAGAGTAGGCTCTGAATAAATACAATGAGCGTGAAGAAAACAAAAAATTGAAGCAATCTAGCATGCTTCGCCAATTCAAAATAACAACAGAACGCTATTCAAATTTAAATATGAATAGAGGCAATGAAAGAGATGATTATTGTATTGTTTGTAAATTTTGAGTTATTAGTTTATGACGTATATTATAAAAACAACAACACTTTAATGTTCAAAAATAACTTATTTTTTAAGACGATTTTCACTAAGAAATAAACGTTTTCATGATTCGATTTTTCAATCAAATAAAATTACATGTTTCGTGTATATCGTATAAAAATAATATAAAAGCTCATAATTCTTATAGACTAAAAGTGTAAATGAAAACAATTGTTTTCCCATATAGTTTCATAGTAAAGAAAGAACCTTATTTTAAGCTGAGTAAAAAAATACAGTCAATGTGGAGGCTCTTATTAATAGAGCAGGCTCTGGTAATACATTCGTCGTATATGTGTTCAACAAAAGTTTACTTTTATCGAAAACTTTGGGGTTTTCCTATTAAAGCAATTTTGAACGTGGCTCAAAGAATGTAAAAACAAATGTATTTTTCTCCGATCGTAGGAAAAAAAAATATATCTTCCCGTTGTTTTTTCGAAACGAAAAGCTCATGATTCCAGTATGTTGTATTTGTTGCTAAGCAACAAGTAATAATAGTACGAGAATATTTTTTCTGGCCTAGGCCGGGAATATATTTCCGTATGGATTTTTAATTGTTTAGAAGAAATAAAAGTACACTTATAAGGTGAAAAAAAAACAAAATGTTTTGAAAAAAACTGTTTAAAAAAAATGTTTTAAAAAAAAAACAAAATGTATTTATGTCTTATGATGTCGTGGCTAACTAAGCAATAATTTTATGTTATTTTCGATTTTTTACTTTGTTTTGATTTCTTAATATGATAATTAATGAATAATACTAAAAATTATTTTGGGTTTATATTCGTTTTAAAGTCCGATCGGAGAAAAAATAGTATGTACAATTCGGTGGAAAAGTGCATTCCCGGACTCCCGTGGTAGCCGGACTCGGCTGTCGCCTCGTCCGCCAATTTCCACTATCGTCCGGGAATGCAGTACTTTTCCTCCTAATTACACAATATACTATTGCCTTAATCTTTTTGTTGGTAACAAAGAAATACCTATGAACCTATCTTTTATTTTGAGGTTAGCTGTCAGGCGATATTTTATATGTCTTGTTAAAATCACAATATATAAAATGGAAACTATAAACTTTTACGAGTGTGTGATAAACGTAAAAAACATAAACAATTTTGTAATTTTTTTTACGAATGACAAATTCTAAATGTAATGTCTTGTTTTTTGTTGTTATTGTTGCCATAATTGGGTTCTTTGTTGGTGCAGTTGCTGGAAGAAAGGCGGGAGAAAAATTAAGCAAAAAATCTCAATTTCTCAAAATTGATTCACATAAAAAAAATCAATAATGTTGTTTAAAAGTGTCAAAATGATGTACGTAAATCATATTTTTTATTTACGTCAATTCTTTTTGTAGCAAGAACTTCACATTAATAAACCAATTACTCAACAAGAGTAGAAAAATAGTTGTATGATTAGTACCCTTAAAAAAACTATTATAGTAAAATAAAAAATAAAATATGTATGTAGTACCTTCTTTAAAAATTTCTTTCCGTGTTTTGATTCCTTAATATTTTCTAGCCACTCTTTATAACATAATTTAGATTCCTTGAAGTTTTCACATTTAGATCCCTCTTCTTTTTCAGCTACCACATCATTTTTGGAACCTTCAGTAAAATATTTCAGTAGTAATGCTACGTTGTGATTACAAGTTTCAAATTTATCGTTCAAGCTAGTTGTAATTCTTATTACATCATTTATTAACATTATAAAATTATAATCAAGATTGTCTTTATTTAGTTTCTCAACATTCATTAGGCTTTTAAACTCATTTGTTAATTTTTCTAAACTTTTATTTAGTACAAGCAAATTTTCTAAACCTTCATTTTGCTCTACGATTGGCGACTTTTCATTTTCAATCTTAGCAACTCTTCTTAAACGATCCATTGAATTAGTCAACTCCAATTTATCAATTTCTTTCGCTAATTTGTAAATCTTTTTGACTGAGATGTATAAATATTTATTTATATATTTTAAGTCTATTTTGTTAACGGACAAGCTCTTATTGTGCGATAAATTAATTGTCCTGCAATTCGAACACATATCACTCGTAATTTCATCAACTGGCTGATCTTTTAATTTAACGGAACTAGCCGACTTAGTTGTATTTTTCCACGTGGATTTGTTAAATATATTGTGAAATATAAAAAACAATAACGAATTATTACCTTTGTTGTGGTTTTTATAGTAAGTAGTTGAAATATTGTCGCACACCTGTTTTGATTCAATTCCTGAAAAAAATCAATATTTAAAATTTCAATATAAGAATAGGAAATATTTGCTTTTTTAATTAAATTTTAATAGTTCAATGAGTATTTTAGGGAATATCAATAAGTATAATTTATCTTCTTTTTTTTTCAAACATGAAATTGTTCGGGAATTAGGGATGTAGATAAATATATTACGTTTTATTATGTAGTGTACTCGTACGTCAAATTCTACCGGGAATCTAACAGAAAATATTTTTATTTTACTCGTATATACCAAATAAAAAACACGAAAAAACATTGAAATCAAAATATCCTTTTGTAATTATAGTAGTTCCATTCGTTTAAATATCTGTTATACACGAATTTATATGATTACACTATGCGAATTTTAGACATATGAAAATTTTTGATAATTTAATAAATTTTTGGTTAAACTTTATTTTTTGATTTTATGTATCTAAAGTTAAGTTATAAATGTTATTAAAACTTGTAGATATACACAAAACGTCTCGTTATTGTTTATGAATTTCACCTTTAACATTTCTATGTGATTTTTTTTTTTTTTTTTTTTAAACAAGTGATTTTTTATGGTTGGTTTTTCATTTTTTTTTTGTCTCAGATCAACTTTTTAAATCTCAGATAATTTTTTTTTGGTCCGAAAGTTTTGACATTAATATCCTAACAGAAAATAAATCCTACAATATTTTGCTAGAATTATACGTATTTACTAGCATACACTCTTACCTAAGGCTTCAAAAATCTCATTTAACTCAGACTTAGTAAACCGAAACTGATCACGTTTTTCAAATTCAGGTATTGTATTTTTAAAAGGCACTTCTGTAGAAAACACAGACAATGAGTAATGACAATTTTGAGCATAGAGAAATTCAGCTACCAATGTATTTAATGATAATATCACAGGAGATAAGATCATTCGATATTCTGATTGAAACTGTGACTCTATGTATCGCCCCAAATGTGTTTTATTAAAACTGGCTATTAAATCACAACGTAATTGTGAATGTAACTTCTCGGATATTCCATTACCGCGAACCCATTCCAAAACTTTTCTTTTTAACTCATCTTGTGAAAGATTATTAAAATTATTTAAATCAGCTATTTCGTCTGGTTTAGCCATTTATACTTTTCTGTGTTATGGTAAACGTAACCAACCGTAACCGTTCCAAAACAAAAATAATAACAGATGGGATTTGTAGTTACACACATTAATACATGTAGTGGTCGTGTTCGTTTCTTAAAAAGGGAAAATCAATTTAACGTTTTTCGCTTTTACAGAGAAACACACCAAATTTCAATTATAATTTATCGAGTCGATTGAAATATGTATTAATGCTGCTTAAAAAATAAACATAATAATCGAAATTAAAATACTAATACCACGTTTACATTATACGTACCTAATAAGTATGCACTTTTTTGCTATTTAATCATTTTGACAACAAATATACGAATGACATTAACATATAGTTATTAGTTAGGGTTCACATTACAACGTAATATACAAATACTTTTTTGATACATATTTTACCGAAATATCAAAAAAGTATGTGATAAAATATTAAAATATTTAAATTTGAGTTCATATGACGATACTTTTTTGCTACATACCTTTATTCTACTAATGTAAACGTGGTATAAGTGAAATAAAATGGTTTAAAATCCTTCCGACCAGGTATTACAGTAAAAGTATATTCCGTAAAAAGTCTTATCGACTAATTGGGAAACGATTTTTTTTAATAGAATAACAGGCTTTCGCTGACTAGAAAGAATTAAAACCAATTTTATTTACACGAGGATTTTTCAATTATTTTTGAGAGTTCACCAACCGTTACGTATAACGGATAAAAAAAACAAAAATTATCATACATATTTGAGATTTGTATTGAAAATCGTCGATTCAAAATTAAAAACATGCCGAAAAAATATGTTGCTTAAAATATAAAAAAATGATCAAAAAATAGTAAGGCTTTTTAAATAAAACACAAATACGAATTTATTTTGAAATTATTTCATCCCATTCAAGATACACTTGTGCCAACGTTTTTTCCACTCTTCGAAACAGTTGTTAAAGTCGATTTCCGTAATGGCCCACAAAACCTTCTTGGATTCGGCTTGTATCTCTTCGAGATACAAAGATCTCATTGAGTCAAAACGAATGTCAATGAATAGCCAAATATGAGGCGGCGCCTAAATCAGGTAACAATGGCGGTTGCGGAACGATTTGGGTCGAATTTTTGGCCAAATACTACAACCAATGCAGTATGAGACGACGCATTATCGTGATGCAAAAATCAATAGTTGTCTGCCCAAAATTCTGACCCAAACGATATTTGTGTGATGTCGAGAAGCTCTCTAATTGTCAATCGACAACTTTTGAACACTAAATCCATGACTTTCTTGACATGGTATATCGTCTTCAAGACGTTCTCTGCCTTCTTTGAACCTTATATCAATCAAAAACACACACTCTTGACAGTGCATTGTCACCAAAAACCTTTTCCGACATTTCCAAGTCGTTTAGATAACCTCGCGCGATTTAAATGTAAAAGTCTTACTTCTTTTTTATCACAGTAGTAAGTATTTATTTTTTCAGTGATTACAATCCTAATTTATAATTTAAAATTCCAACTCAAATTTATTATACCTTTTAAGATAAATATACGAGTATCTATTCTAAATATACATCTTGTAGAGTCAAAGAGTTGTAAAAACCAAGATGAGAAAATTGATTGGTTTATCAGTTTCTCTTATTTTTAAACTAATTTCTGTCACCATTTATAAATCATTTATAAATGTTGGACGAAAAAAAAAATTTCTTTTGCGATATTAGCATGCTTCTTTACGCCGAGAATATAAATATTTTGACGTGATAATGTCTTATACCGCATACATATTCAGGATGTGAGTGACATGAAATTTTGCCCTTGGTCGTCAGCAATTACTCAATAACAATAAGCACTACCTTTAATTTAAATATATCATTGATTAGGTTGGTCCTTAGGCTTCGTGCCTCATGCAGAGCAATTCTGGTGTAAATTTTTGCGTAGAGAAACGGTGATGGTTAATTAATTTTAAATTAAAATAATTAATCTCCACGTAAATTTTAATTAGAATTACAAACTACAAAATAGCGATTTACAATAAATTAATTTTAAATTAAAATTATAAATCTTTATGAAGCTAATAATAAATAAATTGATTTTAACAAACATATACTATCATTACCCTAACTGCGTATAAACTTTATCATGCAAAACGGCTACGGCCGTATAAGTAACACAGCCCACCCCGAAGTTTTTCATTTTATTCATAAATGCCAAATAAACAGTCAAAATAATAATAAATTTCAAAAATCAAAACCTACAGAACTAAAAAAATTCCCCAAACCCTACAGGGGTAAACCCTACTAAATTTTGGTCCCAAATTTCCTCACTGCCTCATGAGAATTTTGTATACGTACAAGGAGTATAAGATACATTTTGTTATTGTGTATTGTGTTCTGTCATTTTCGTTGTTTGTATTAGTGTATCGTTTTGTGACGGTAAATATCAAAAATAAGCCAATCGGTTGAAATCGGGAAAAATGTTTGATGCTTATGCTCACATGTGAGAATATTTGACTTGCTATGAAGCAGGAGAATTAACAATACATACTGTTAGTAAAGATACATGTTAAACCGAAAGTGATCTGACTGAAAACGTCCGAGATAAATTCAACATGTAAACGGTGACTTGACTGAAAGTTATCTGAAAGTAGTCTGAGTTCGGTCAACTCAAATTCGGTTGGTTGAGTCAGTTTGTATATTGAGTTAAACATGTAAACTTTAGTTTAGTTGAACTGACAGATTTTTTCATACAGTTAAAAGGGCAAAATGTTTTTATACATTTTCCAAGTAGTTTTTAAATTATTTTTAATAATTTAAATGTAATTTTAGAACAAAGTGACATTTGAACTGTCAGCTCAGATCAAATAAAACAGTCCCATGTAAACACCAACCCAAATTTTCAGTCAGATCACGTTCAGATAAAACTCAGTCAGATCACTTTCGGTTTAACATGTATCTTTAGTATGTGTTGTTCGTTGTAAATATTTTTTGAAATTTCTACTTTTAGTAAAGTTCTATTATTGTATAAAGTATAATAAAAAAATGTATTTCTTTAGTTTTAACTTAACATGTTTGTTTATTAATTTTTTAGGTTTCGTGTTGCAAAAGCAGATTAATTTTTTATTAAAAACTTAATTAAATCAATCAAATATTGTGTAAGTACAGTTTACATTTTGTAAAGGTTACTAAAAATACTTACACTCAAATACATTCAAAATACATAATGTAAACTGTACTTTCACAATATTTGATTGATTTAATTTATTTTAATATTTAAGCCATCAAAAAATTCTGTTGAAAATTCTATAAATTTCAACAAATCGAAAATAATCGCAAATTTTTTTAACAAACTGTTTTTGAAATTGATAATGATGTCTTACGAAATCTTTTTTGCCCTGTATATTTTTTTTAATATAATATCCAAGATAAAAAAAGGTAGAAAAAATTATAAGTACATAACATAAAACATTTGAATTTTTAAATGTAATTGCTCTCGTTTACTAATGATGTGCGAAATCGTTCTTTTTGGTTTTGTTTATTTTCTCATATTATTTTTATCAAAAAAGATCGATTCAGCCCATCACTATTGTTTACCAACAAAATATAATATTTTGAACATACATACTATATGTACCTATTATTAAAAATCTATTTTCTTATCCCTTTATTTTCTGTTTATCTCGCTAGCTACTACATGCATTTTATACATTTTGCCAATGCCATATGGATTGAAAACAAAATCATATGGGATTTTCAAATACATTGTTTTACATCGTCTAATTATCAATTTAAAAGAAAATTTTTGTTTATAAATATAAATAATTTGAAATAAAATATATCGAATTGCAGGTTGTACACAATTATAATTGAAATTAATAAAATTTTAATACACAATTTTGCACTTTAGTCAATTGATTTTTTTTTCAAACATCGTCATCTTCGTGTCCCTTTAAAAATTTCATTCGTATACTAAACCCTAATCTCAACAAAGAACACAAAATAACTATACGAAAAACTAAAAAGAGCATGAAGAGCATGAATAATAAAAGAGCATTCGAACACACACACAATAACTAATACCATTACGATCCGGTAATTCTCGCCTCACCGACTCATGAGACGACCAAAATTTATGTCATAAATTTTGGTCGTCTCATGAGTCGGTGAGGCGAGAATTACCGGATCGTAATGGTATTAATTATTGTGTGTGTGTTCAAATGCTCTTTTATTATTAATGCTCTTCATGCTCTTTTTCAAAACCAACACTAATGTAATACTAAAATTCTTAAGATTCAATAAGTTCGTAAGATTCATAAGATTCATAAAATTCATAGCATTCATAAGATTCATAAGACGCACAAGATTCATAAGGTTCATAAGATTCATAAAATTTATAAAATTCTTAAGATTTGATTAAGTTCATAGAATTCAAAAATTCATAACATTCAAAATATTCTTAAGATTCCAAAGGTTCATAAGATTTAGTTGATCCATAAGCTTCGTAGAATTCATAAGGTTAATAAGAAGATTCACGAGATTCTTAAGATTCATAAGATTAGTAAGACGTGTAAGATTCATAAGATTCATAATAGCCGTTGACTTTAACTGGACGAATTCTAATTTATTTTTTCAAATAATTTATGTAAATTCTAAATTTTAAAATGGGGGTGTGGCCAACACACGACTTTCTTTTACGAACAGAGAATTTTGAGATTTTTTTTTTTTTTTAATTTTTTTTACTTTTTGGAAACATTTTGTTGTAAGTAGTTTTTTGTAAACCTTGTGACCACTTCCGGTTAGCCGATTTGGTTTTTTGTAAAATTCACTGGGACCTCCCAATTTATCAAAAAAGCTTAATTCTGAAGTTTCAGTTCCATTGGTGAAACCATCTGGGCTGTAGAGAGGACACAGACTGATATACTGACAGACTAACAGACAGACATCCCGAAACCCACTTTTCGGACTCAGGGGACCTCAAAACAGATAAATCTCTAAAAAACTCAAGGTCCAACATTTTTATGATTACTTTATTTTACTTACGTAAAAAAAAGTAAAAATTCAATTAGGTCTATTGTGCACTACGACAAAATAGCCAAACCGTACCATAGTAGCATTATCATTGAAGTTTGAACACATGTGGATAACTGATTGCCAAAATGGGTCAACAAGGATATAGATGTCCCTCTTTTCAGAAAAAAGATCCAGGTAATGATGCGGTTTTGGTGATCTTGACCTGAAATTTGAAATTTTTTTTTAAGAATTTGTTATACCACAACATTGGTCAACCTATTGTGAATGAGCTTATGCTCAAAATAGTACCGGCCGAAAGGTCAAGATTCACAAGCTTAACAAGATTCATAAGATGAGAAAATTCAAAAGGTCATTCATAAGATCCGTTTAAGTTCATAGAATTCAAAAATTAATAACGTTCATTTAAGAGAAGATTCATAAGATTTAGTTGATTCACAAGGTTCATAGGATTCGTAAGATTAATAAGATTCGTAAGACGCACAAGATTCATGAGATTCAAGAGATTTATGGAATTCATAAGATGTATACGACTCATAAGATTCATCGGATCCATAAAATTTACAAGATTAATAAGATTCGTTAGACTCACAAAATTTATAAGATTTCTATGATTCGTAAGATTCATAAGATTTAAGAGGCTCATAAGGTTCATGAGATTCAAAAGATTCATAAATAAGATCAACAAGATACATTACATTCGCAACGACAGTTATTGGTAATTTGGAAAATTTAGAATAATTTTGTGCGAAATTCGTTTTAAATTCAGAAAGTTTTGTGAACGAATTTAGTGTATGACACTAAGACCAATTCATCGAGGACACCGTCTGTTGATACCATTTTAGTCGCTCCTCACCGATTGTGTTTCGTAAGTAAATCTTAAGGCGCCTGTATGCCAGATTATCCAAGTTAAAAGTCCTTCTAAAAGTCTGACAAATATTTTGTGCTTATTTTTGTTATTATAGGTAATATCGTTTAATATCTACCAGCCGTCTTTTAAACATTTTAATTAGCTTCGTTTAGGTAAACTAATTCCGACTTAATCTGGATAAAACAGCAATGCAGATCTATAAAAAACATGGCTAATATTATGCCGCTTTCTTTACTTTTCTTTGAAGTGAAGAATCAAATATAGGTTATGATATATGAAGCTCATGACGGAGTGTTTTTAACCCCCTCGCACTAAGATATGTAAGCGGAACGCAAATAAATAGAATGATGATATAATATACAAAAATGATAAAATTTCATAAATTAAAACACAGAGACGATTCTGACCACATGATGCATTTGTAAATAGAATTTATTTTCTTAGCGGAAACATCATAGTTTTAGGGCCCATAAAATAATGAAACATATTATAGAAAATTAAAATTTGACACAAAAAAGGCGTAAAACTTATAAATCTTATATTTATAAATAATATGGAGTTCATCAAAAATTCATCAAAAAACTGTTGGTAGAAATCTGAGAAAAAAAAAATTGTCGACACGTTTAACTGTTCTTAGAATTTTTCGAACTAAATATTTTTTGCCCTAAATATTTTTTAAAATGCTGATTATTTTATGTTTAAATTTAAATACGTTACTAAGAAAACCGGATAATTTGGAAACGGAATGGCCACGACATTTTCAAGAAAGATGCTTTGTTGTAATTTAAGATTGATCCTTAGCCTGTCACAAAAATCTTGAATACAATTATTTGTCTCGGCCAGGGCATGGTTTCAATTCAAATTTGCGAAGGCTTAAGTTAAATTGGAAGATATTCATGATCTAACAAGACCAAAAATTTGTAACAGGGTGCCAAGAAAACCGAGTGGGATAAGATTCTAGGTAATGTTAACAACAAATTTTTGAACCACTTGCGGGATGTTATAAAGAAGAAACAAAAGTTGACCATATGCATACAAACCATAAGTGACCTAATCATAGAGCAAAAATAATCTTAAATTTAATTGATTTACAATTTTATTTTGATTTTTTCCATATGACATAAATAATTAATAATAATGAGAACAAATTTGTGGGTATAAATAATTTTGGCAAAAACTAGATTAACTATAATTTCTCCTAGAACTAGAAGTAAAATTTAAAAAAAAAATTGATTGAAATGTAAAGCAGGGTAATTAAATTTTTTGAATTAAAATTAATGTTTTCAAATAGTTTACTACTTATATAATTTTTAAAGTTATTTAAAAATGGTATATATAAGTAGTAAACTTTTTAAATTTAAATTTAGCAGGTACAAATAATTTTGGTTAGGAATGTACGTCACATTTTTTTAAATAGTTGCATGCGCTTATATTTGTTTTTGTTTTAAAAATGTTATTACGTTAATTTTTTGTTTTGTTGTTGGGGATTTTTATATGGAATGCGGAAATATGATTACTACTAAAAAAATGTATTTTATTTAGAATTTTTGTAATACTATTCGAAATTGTACTTATTTGAGGTTGGTTTATACAACATACCTTCCTCTTTTGGGGAGTGAAAATTTCAGAAGGAAATTTTCACTTATCTTAGATATACTCGTACATAGTTGTGTATGTCTAGGATTATTTATTAAGATATTGTTAGTCTAATTCTATTGTTATTAATTATTATTGTTTCTGAATGGAGACTGGAAGTCTTGCTTCGGTTGTTAGACATCGTTTCCTGTTTGTATTGGCTTCTTTGCACTTGCTGTCATCTATCGTTTATTGTCCATTTTCTGCGTATTGGAGAAAACGTTTAGTAGTTGGCTTTTTTGTGGTGGTGTTTTGAAAGGATTGATATTTGGTGGCGGGATTGCGTTTATTCTTGGTGTTTAATTCTTGTTCCTGTCCTTGCTGACGTGAAAATTAATTCTATGAAACGTGCGTATCGGATTGCATTTGTTTTGTTTACTTTTTGATGTGAAAACATCTTTAACGGGGTAAGTCAAAAATTTAATGTAAAAAAAGGAACCGAAATTCCGATACGAACGAAATTGCAAATTATACGAGAAAAACGAACACAAAATACACCGGACTTGCACACTATTACAATTCGAATTACAATTTCCGTTGGAATAAAATAGAAAGTCAAAAACAGTATGCATGTGTAGTGTAAGTGTTTCAAAAAAGTGAAATGGAAATACATTAGAAATAAACAGAATTACACGCATACTTTAAGTATTAAATATTATACATCTTAGCGGGCTGTAAAAATGACACATACATTGATAGATAATAAAATAATAATTTTGAAATTGTTTAATCGGTATGTTTAGTATTGCTCAATGCTCATGCTGTTGCTGAGTTTGGATATACGGGGAGTATAGGAAACAAAAACTATAAAAGTGGTAAACAGATTCGAATGAAATTCTCTAAAGATGCACGCAAGGAAGAACCCGCAGGAAGACATGCTACCGTCTTTCCAGCTGCTATGATTTTACTACATTCATAAAAGTCTGAATATGAAATTTTCAACAAGAGATCCATGTCGTTTGTATTTTGCTTTGTCAACAAATAAATTATAAATTTCTTTTGT
This sequence comes from Tipula vernalis, assembly GCA_958295665.1. Lineage (NCBI taxonomy): Eukaryota > Metazoa > Arthropoda > Insecta > Diptera > Tipulidae > Tipula > Tipula vernalis. The sequence goes on along the minus strand of OY282560.1, from coordinate 246,605,399 downwards.
CAATTAAACAATTAATGTCGGTAAGGTTCATCCTCCAAACCCAATATAGAACAACTTATTGACTTTTTAAACCAAAAATGTAACGCAAGTTAAATACTGAGCGAACGGCAGCCATCTATCTGCATTGGTTTCTCAGGCCCATCGAAGAGGCTTGAAATAATCAATGGATACTTGCTTATACATAAAGGTTTTCACATAATACTTTTGCGAGTTGAGCGTGAACTCGCCCTTGTTTTTGTACGTTAGTATTACTATTATTGTTTTAATGAAGAAATTTACTTACGTTTTCAATAAACATTACGTGAATGGTTTCAAAATTTATGACGTAAACTTGCGATTTATTTGCTTTTAAATTTAGGTTTGAATAATTTAATTTAGGTTTTGTATTTGTTATGTTTTAGGTTCGAAATTTAGAATAATTCAGAATTATTACTAGATATTTTTCTTATTATTTTAAATTTTGATCTGTTTGTTAATGATTCTTCTTTTGTTAGTATGTAATTTTGCTTATAATCTATTTGCTTTATGCTTCTAATGTTTTATTTTAGGTGTTACTTAGAATTCTGAATATATAGTAGGTACCTTATTTTAATTTAGTTAGTATAATTTTGAATCTTGTTTATGTCGAATTGATTGACTTATTTCCTCATGTTTGCTAGTATTTTAGAACTTGAGGGAAAAAGTAATTCAGGTTAGGTTTAAATGATTTTTTCGAGTGTTCGTTCTTCTAGTTTGTTTTCTTTTCTTTTGTTTGTGTTAGTATTATTTTTTATTATTATTCTGGCGTTCTTTTTTTTTATGCATTTTCTCCTAATTGTTATTGCTGATAATATTATTAATATGCTTGCACTGACTATTCCTGTTGTTCCTATGCTAAAATACTTAGTTATTTTGTTCGGTTTATGTTGTAGGTCTATTGATGTTGCCATACTTTCTACTTAATTAATTTTATTAGTTTCCATTATGAATTGTCTGTTGTGTTCTCTATGGTCTACTAATGTTAATTTCTCTAACCCGCTATATTTGTGCGTTCTTTTTACGTCAGGTGTGGTTGTGTCTTTTGCTTCTGATATTATAACTGGTCCGTATTGTTCTACTTTGAGAGTTTTGCGTGAACCTGCTACTGTTTCTGTAAAGACTTTTGTCGTAATTGTGCAGTATGTTTTAAATGTTAACAGTCCGTTGTTGAAGTTTTGAATGGTTTCTGTTCTCTTCCCACATGTTATTATCATTTTAGTTGTTTCAGCTATACCGAGTATAACCATGAATTTGTGTTTTTGAGTTTTATTATTGTGTTAAATTTTGTTGTGATTGTTGTCTTACAGTATTTCCCATGCTTTAAAGGGTTGTTTAATAACATTGTCACGTAGTGCAGGTTTTGTATTGGTAAGATCGGTTGGATATGTTGGCATAATATGAAGTCAGTTTTTAGGTTGCTTGTTATAATTTTACATTTGTTGTTGTCTTCTTCTTGGAATTCTATAGATTTTGTTTTTTGCTGATTTACGGCTATGTACTCATTGTTGATGATGTACATCTCTTGTTTATTGATTTCTTCTTTGAGTGTCTGTGGTAGTCTGTATTGCCTACGTATGAGAACTTAGCTGTTCGAACGTAAATTTTAATTTTTAAATAAAAATTTTAAAAAATAAAAATAAAGCGCTATACAAATTTTACAAATCGCCATTTTTAATGTGTTTGTCGTTGTTTGTTTCCATAAAATATACTCGGGTCGAGTATATTTTATAGTCCAAAAATTTTTTTATGGAAACAAAGTTGAAAAAAAAAGAAAAAAAAGTCCAACAAAATTTTGTTTGTTTATATATTTGTTCTTGTCTTTCAAATGAAATTCGCGATATACTAATCTCTTCATTTTTTGTTGGGAAACATTGTTGGAACGTGTAAATCACGCTTAAATAACGAATTTCGATCATTGTCATTTAGGGGCAACGTTGTAAGACGAATTACAAATTGTAACATTTCAAAATGGTGGAAATAGTAAAATACAAAACAAATCACCAATACAAAAAAAAAATTTATATTTTTCTTCTTCTTTTGAGACCAAATAAATTATAATACTCTAAAGGACATGGCTATACTTTTCCATAGTAAAGTGGTGGTCAAAGATAAAGGCAGATTTATCGATAATGCAGTATTATTTGATACGTGAATGCTGAGTACGGAATTATTTCTAAAGATGTCAGCTTTAACAAATTTTTACTTTTTGGTACATAAATAAAAAATAAAACTAATTTTATATATCGTAATATATATATCGTAATACATTTACGTTGAGGGTCATTTTCACTATTAATCCCCGTGATTTCGTAATTAGGGTAGTTGTTTCTAATTGCATAAGTGTTAAGAAGTCGGAAAACATACATCATTTCTTGGAGACATCTCTGAGATTGGCACAAGAAATTTCGAAATTGGCCGTATTTCATTCTAAGTATTATGTTTCATAATACATTTACGTTGCGGTTCATTTTCACTACTAATCCCCATGATTTCTTAATGGGAGTAGTTTTTTCTAATTGCATAAGTGTTGAGAAGTCGGAAAACATACATCATTTCTTGGGGACATCTTTGAGATTGGCACAAGAAATTTAGAAATTGAAATTTGATCGCGTATTTAGTGTTTATTTATTTAAATGTACATATTTTGTGTCCAAAGGAATCATCAAATATTTGATTTTTATATTTATTCTACTATATTGCTCTTAAACCTTAATCTATTTCTTTATAATTATTTTTCGGGATGAATACCGTTTGGTTAAGTGTTTTGAATATTTTTTTCTGGAATAAAAATTTCCTCAAATTTTAGCTGAGACACACATTTTAGAAAAAAAAAATTCGTGCTAACTTCTCATACGTATTAGTGTTTAAATTAATATTTCAGTTAGTTTAATTTGTAAAGTTCTAACATCAAAAGTATTTCAAATAATATGTGTAATAATGGTTGGGTACAAAAAGTGTTGTAAGCCGTTTCCTGAGTTGAAATGTTCTAAAAGTTTAAGAAATGTTAATGATTATATTAAAATTCGTTTGCCGCGCTCGATTCATGTAACTGAAAATTCATCGATTTGTACATCATGTTATTACCGGGTGACTAATAAACGTCAAAAAGTTGAAAACGAGGTATCACCGGTTAATAATTCATTAAATTCACCTGTTATTCCGGAGACATCATCAACAGTCAATGACGAGAATATTTCGAGTATGAGTGAAAGTGAGGAATGCCAAATTAAAAGTGCTCTCGTTCGTTTATAAAAAATATTCAAATAGTGAAGATTATATAACATGTAAATTTTAACCGTAAAACCATATACATATACCATATATACTTTAAATGTCTATCCTTGTTTTGTAATAATTTTGTTTACTGTCAATATTTTTTTGTTTTAAATTTAATTTTGAATCACAAAAACGAGTGAAAAATTAACCTGGAAAAATTAAATAAAATCGAGTTTTTGTAAGAGGACCAAAAATCTACCATTCGATTTTTTGAAATTTTCAAAATAGGTAGAGTCATACTTAAACGGATTTTGCACGAAAACGAAAAATTTTGCTAGCGCAAGTTTTTAGTATGTGCAATAGAATTAAAGGACGTAAAATTAAAAAAAAAAAAATTGGACGATCATTGAGAAAATTCAAAAATAAAATTTTGGCGGGAAATTTGAAAATGAAGAAATTAAAGAACTTACCTTTTTTATATTTTTTTATTAATCCGTATTAACTTACCTTTAAAACGAGCCCTATATCATAAATATCGTATATTTATTTTTCCTTTTATAGCCATAAACACAACATCATGTTTATCATTTTTCTCAAAATTTGACACCCTCTATTTTAAACCACAACAACAACAACATCAAAAAATCACGTTCTACAAAATTTTTTTTTAACCTTCTCTCTGTGTATTGGGGTCAAATTGACCCCAGTCGATTTTAAAATTAAACAAATACGTTTCTTATAATTTAAATGGCCCATGCATGCCCCATAAGATAGCCTCAACTAATATCTCATACACGCAATACAATGAAAATCCGGCCCAAATTACTTGTAAATTTTGTAATTACCATAGTCTGAAATAAACCAAGCTCATTTCTGTGTACTGGGGTCAAAATGACCCCAAGTTACTTCCATGCACTATTACTTTCTTTTACTTTAGTAAAATAAAGTATAGTAATCATGAAAATATTGGACCTTGAGATTTTAGAGATTTATTTGTTTTGAGGTCCCCTGAGTCCGTAAAAGTGGGTTTCGAAATGGTGTCTGTCTGTCTGTCAGTCTGTTAGTCTGTCAGTCTGTCGGTCTGTCAGTCTGTTAGTCTGTCAGTCTGTCAGTCTGTCAGTCTGTCAGTCTGTCAGTCTGTCAGTCTGTCAGTCTGTCAGTCTGTCAGTCTGTCAGTCTGTCAGTCTGTCAGTCTGTCAGTCTGTCAGTCTGTCTGTGTCTTCTCTACAGCCCAGATGGTTTAACCAATCGAACTGAAACTACAGATTTAAGCTTTTTTGATAAATTGGGAGGTCCCAGTGGATTTTACTCCAAATCGGCTAACCGGAAGTGGCCACTCCTTTGGTCCAGAAAATGTATTTTGCAAATATCGTGAAAAGTATAAAGTTTACAAAAACCTACTTAATACAAAATGTTTCCAAAAATTTAAAACAAATAAAAATAAAAAATAAAAAATTTAAAAAAAAATTCTCAAAATTCTCTGTTCGTAAAAGAAAGTCGTGTGTTGGCCACACCTCAATTTTTACTTTCTTTTACCCTAGTAAAATAAAGTATAGTAATCATGAAAATTTTGGACCTTGAGATTTTTAGAGATTTATTTGTTTTGAGGTCCCCTGAGTCCGAAATGTGGGTTTCGAAATGGTATCTGTCTGTCTGTCTGTCAGTCTGTCAGTCTGTCAGTCTGTCAGTCTGTCAGTCTGTCAGTCTGTCAGTCTGTCAGTCTGTCAGTCTGTCAGTCTGTCAGTCTGTCAGTCTGTCAGTCTGTCAGTCTGTCAGTCTGTCAGTCTGTCAGTCTGTCAGTCTGTCAGTCTGTCAGTCTGTCAGTCTGTCAGTCTGTCAGTCTGTCAGTCTGTCTGTGTCCTCTCTACAGCCCAGATGGTGTAACCAATCGAACTGAAATTTCAGATTTAAGCTTTTTGGATAAATTGGGAGGTCCCAGTGAATTTTACTCCAAATCGGCTAACCGGAAGTGGCCACTCCCTTGGTCCAGAAAATTTATTTTGCAAATATCTTAAAAAGTATAGGGTTTACAAAAAACTACTTAATTAAAAATATTTCCAAAAATTAAAAACAAATAAAAATAAAAAATAAAAAATTTAAAAATTTAAAAATTAAAATAAAAAAATTAAAAAAAAATTTAAAAATTTAAAAATTAAAAAAAAAAATTAAAAAAAAAAGTTATAAAAAAAAATAAAATTTCTCAAAGTTCTCTGTTCGTAAAAGAAAGTCGTGTGTTGGCCACACCTCCATTTTTTTCTATATAAATCAAAAAATTATTTACTTTTTATATGAATGGTTTGTATATGTCTGTGATGCTTGTGCAATTTTTCAGCTAATTAGTAAGTGAGACTGAGAGAGAAACTTCTTTGTTACTCACTTTTTGTATGTGTATTATACATGAAAATGCTAAAAAATCTGAGTTTTCGAAAATTTTATCAAAAATGGGTGAAGAACCTTAAATTATGACCTAAAACTGTCGAAAAATGTCAACAACTGTCAAAAACTGTCGGAAAGTGTCAAAAACTGTGCGTGTGATATTGGAAAAAGAGAGGAAATAAAATATTCTTATTGTTTCGTGAATACATTATTGAAATATACCGGTTAATTTAGAAACTGTTCTAACTGGTTGAAACAGTTCTGAACGTTAATGAAGCTAAAATTGTACATTTTTCAGTTTGTCGAAAAGAAAGGTTTTGAAAGACTGTCAAGAAGTCTTGTCAAAACGTGTTACAAACTGTGCCACGAATACTATTTTTCGACACTATCCGTCTTTGGTTGTATCCTCATTTTACTTTTGCATTATTTTACCGTTACCGATATTTCGAATGATCGCTGAACGATATTTCTGGTTTAGTTTTTGTTTGTAATTCAAGGTGCTTAGTAGTAAAAATAGCTTATCCTGGTCATAGATATTGTTACTATGGTGCGGAAAAGACAGAGTAGCCAAGAGCCCCTTGGACTTCTCGATAGAGTTTCTACTCCTAAGATGTCAGATGAAGCGGAAATAGTAAACGACACTATTGATGTGGAGTTTCCGATGGCGCCGATAAACATTTGTAACTACGATGAGGGTGAGCATGCTGAACCGATAAATTTTGATAACGATTAACATTTTCAACTTGTCGCTGACGGTCGAGGAAATGAATAACAAAATGTTGAAAATGCGACTGTTGAGGATAAAGAAACAAACACTGGTATGTGGTACTATGCCACTATGCCCAAAATAAAAAACTATCGGAAAGTGGAGCTTGAAACATAGGTGTCTAAGACAGAAGCGGCTAAAAATAGATAGATTGGCAGTATTCCAATATATATGGAATATGTCCTTGGCAAACATTCGAGGACCTCATGAACCATCATAAAATTTAATCATTGATCAAAAATTGGCTCTAGGTCAAGGGAGATATTCTTTCCGACATATTGCTACCTTCGAAGCCAGAGAAGTTTAGAATTAAAATATTAGAATTAAAATATTCTGGCTATGCAACGCAAACAATTCTTACCCCTTGAACGCAGAAGTAGATGTTGGTAGGCAACCAAGGTAGCATAAGAAATAATAATTACCATGGACAACTTTCCACTAGTTGTTCTTTAGCCGATTAACTTTTGCAGAAAAAATAAATACAATAATTGGTACAATTAGATGAAATAAAACCAATCTTCCCAAAGAGTTTAGTAGTAAGGTGGAATTAAAAACACGAGAACTAAAACCTTCAAAATTCTGTTTTGATATCAACCAAATACTTGTGCGTTTTTTCCTAAACCAAATAAAAACGTTCTGATATTATCAACTTTACACAACAATAACGGAGTAGACTGTGAGTCTAATATACCGAATTAAATTTTGGATTATAACGCAACAAAAGGGGGACACCTTCTATAAATTAGTGAGAACCTGTACATGCAAAAGGAAAACTCAACGATGGCCGATGGTGTTATTTTTTTAACCTTACTGACCTCGCTGATGTTTCAGCCTTTACATTTTGTAAAAAAGCGCCAACCGCCAATTTTTATGAAACTCGGAAAGCATCCGAAAGACAATCATTTCTAAAAGAATTGGCTATGCAACTAGTGCAGGCCAACGTATTGGAGCGGCTCTATAACACTCGAAAGTTAAATAAAAATAAGGACAGGAATCGACTTAATAGATTATAAAGCATTACCAATAGGGCGGGAATCAACAGGCGAAGAAGTGACGGTTAAGACAGTTAGCAAACAACGAAGATGTTACCAGAGCCATAAATCATCTGATATGAAAACCATAACAAGATGTCATTTTTGTAATGAGCCATTCTGTCCCAAATCATATGGATAGAATGCATAAAAAAAAGGAAAATGGTTTCGGATGAAGAATTTGTGGCATCAGATTACGCATCTGATTAAAACATAAATTTGACTAAATAAAATGTGATTTTCAGCGAATTCAACGGTTAATTTTTTTTTATATGTTTTGAATCTTGAATGTAATTATATTTGTAGAAAATAAAGTATTTTTATTTACTTTCCCTATGAAATACATGAAGATATCCATGGGGTCAGATTGACCCCTATACACAGACAACGTGATAGTAAGCTATACACAGAGTGAAGGTTAATCAAGACTACAAATTCAAAACATAAAAACCATAAAAAAACATGACTTCCAAAAATTTGTGATTTGACGTATTTTTCACCATATATATATAAATATATATATATGTAAATATATATATATATAAATATATATATATACATATATATATATATATATATATATACATATATATATATATATATATATATATATATATATATATATATATATATATATATATATATATATATATATATATATATATATATATATATATATATATATATATATATATATATATAAAAATATATATATAAATATATATAAAAATATATATATATATATATATATATATATATATATATATATATATATATATATATATATATATATATATATATATATATATATATATATATATATATATATATATATATATATATATATATATATATATATATATATATATATATATATATATATATATATATATATATATATATATATATATATATATATATATATATATATATATATATATATATATATATATATATATATATATATATATATATATATATATATATATATATATATATATATATATATATATATATATATATATATATATATATATATATATATATATATATATATATATATATTATATACATATATATATATATATATATATATATATATATATATATATATATATATATATATTATATATATATACCGGGTGTTTCTTTTAAACTGAGACGATCAAATATCTCGAAAAATAGCCACTCTACGGAAAAAATGTCCATAATCAAAATTTAATCATACCGCAGGGGAAATACATTAGTGCAAAAAATAGTCCCCCACCCCCCGCTTTATAGGTGGGGCGGGGGTAACTTTTAAACTAAGATAGGAAGCCATATTTTTTATTGCAGATACGGATTCTACGGCTAAAAGTACGTATGATTTGAATGAAATATTTTGTTCGGTTCATGATAGATGGCGTTGTAATCGACGAAATTCAATTTTTTCAATTTCTTCTTCTTAGAACACACGCATTCGATTCTGCAATACGTTTGAAATAAAAAACATCACGTTTTCATTGGAAATAGTCGAAATTCGTCATCAACACAATTTATTAATGTAAATGGCAGGTGAATAAAATAATTTTAGCTTAAAATAAGTGTTCAAAATGATGGCCTGCGACTTCAATGCACTTATTAATACGCATTTCCAATGATTGTACACAACTGAGAAGTGTGTTTGGTTGAATTTCAGCACACGCATTTCTGATTCGCTCAATCATGTTCTCACGTGTTGTTGGTTCTTGTTTGTAAACTTTGTCTTTGAGATAGCCCCACAAAAAGAAATCTGGCGAAGTAAGATCTGGTGATCTGGCGGGCCAATTTATCGGACCAGCTCTACCGATCCAGCGACCATTGAAATCACGATCAAGTACCTCACGTGCTACCAACGAATAGTGTGCAGGACAACCATCATGTTGAAACCACACGTTCCGTCTCACTTCTAAGTTCAAATTTTCAAGTAATATTGGCAGTTCATTTTCCAAAAAGTTTCGGTACATTTTACCATTCAAGTTGCCTTCAATAATGTGGGGGCCGATGAGTTGGTTGCCAATTATTCCACACCACACGTTGACAGTCCAAGGGCGCTGATGTTCAACTTGGCGAAGCCAGTGTGGATTTTCAACACTCCAATAATGCATGTTGTGTCGATTAACCGTTCCATGGTTTGTAAAAGACGATTCGTCAGAGAACATTACGCAATGAAAAAAATTGGGGTTTTGTTGTATTTGTTCAAGTGCCCATTGACAAAAAGTTACCCGATTTTGGAAATCAGCGCCATGAAGATCTTGGTGTAAAGACACATGATATGGATGATACTTGTGCCGTTTTAACATTCTCCAAACACTGGTGAGGGACAATCCAGAATCGCGAACTATTTCTCGTGTACTAACATGAGGATTATGAGTCACTGCAGCCAATACAGCAATTTCATTATTTTCTCCAGTGACTGTTGCTCTACGGGTCCTCTTTTTCGGTTGAACATTTCCATCAGTAATAAATTGTTTGATAGTACGGCCAAATGAAGCACGTGAACGAATCCTATCCGGAAAACGTTGAGCGTAAATAGCAACAGCATTTTCAAGATTTCTGCCAGCTTCTCCATAAACCAGAACCATTTCAATTTTCTCTGGCACAGTTAAACGGTCCATTCTAAAGTATTTTATCGTTTATTTTGCAGTTACGTAAACCATGAAGATAAGAAATAACACAAACGTTAAATGTGATTTACAAAACTGAATAAATTATTTTGATGACGAATTTCGAGTATTTCCAATGAAAACGTGATGTTTTTTATTTCAAACGTATTGCAGAATCGAATGCGTGTGTTCTAAGAAGAAGAAATTGAAAAAATTGAATTTCGTCGATTACAACGCCATCTATCATGAACCGAACAAAATATTTCATTCAAATCATACGTACTTTTAGCCGTAGAATCCGTATCTGCAATAAAAAATATGGCTTCCTATCTTAGTTTAAAAGTTACCCCCGCCCCACCTACAAAGCGGTGGTGGGGGACTATTTTTTTGCACTAATGTATTTCCCCCGCGGTATGATTAAATTTTGATTATGGACATTTTTTCCGTAGAGTGGCTATTTTTCGAGATATTTGATCGTCTCAGTTTAAAAGAAACACCCGGTATATATATATATATATATATATATATATATATATATATATATATATATATATATATATATATATATATATATATATATATATATATATATATATATACATATATATATAGATACATATATATATATTTAGAGTTTATTTTTTGTTGATCAAAATTTGAATTTTATTTATGTTTGAACATAATGTACATATCTCAACATATGATATTTCTTAAGGAAAATTTGGATTGAAATTTTTGAGTATTTTGTTTTTGAGGATTTTGATTTTGAGGATTTTGTTTTTGAGGATTTTGCATTGGAGTATTGTCATCTTTGAGAAAATGTGGATTATAGTATTTGAGGATTTTGTGTTTCAGGTTTTTGTAGGTTTCCCCATACGAACCTGTAAGTAAAAACGTAAAAAGTTTTTTCTTTGTGAATGCTCTGTAACTTCACATAAGTGCCTAAAATTCTCTGTACAAAATAATTAGGCCGAACGTCATTTCCTTTTGTAATTATCTAGATAGAATATTTGGGAGTTTTTAAATTAACGTTATATTAATTCTCAAGGATTTTTTATTCTAGATTGACCTTGAATCTCAAAATCAATGGTTCTTACCCACAGGTCACTATAGAAATTGTATATAGTTACCTCCTCGCCAGACCATAGTCTAATAATCGATATTTGAATAAAATCTAACCAACAGAAGAATTTTGCATTACACATCAAGTATATTGTTTGTCTATTCATTATCTGTTAAGAAGAGACGACATGATTACAGAAAATTATTATTTCACTTTATTAATAATAATTTAATTATTAATAATTAGGCAGTTTATTATTCAGACTACTTAATCTTATCATAGTCTAAAAATAAACAAACAGTTCAACTATTTAGTGTCACTTCGATTAGAAATGTCATCTTATTTTTTATTATTAAAATTGAAAAAAGAAAGAAAAATAAAAATTCGGTCAGTCAAACAATATTTTCCTTACTGTTTGGTATTTCTTTTAACACATGCGCATTTTAGTTTTTGCTTATACAAAAAACTGAAGTTTATAGGTAGTGATTTTATCATTTTGTTTCTAGTTTATATTTAGTAAACTTTCCTTACTATAAATAGCTACCATAAACATAAGTGTTAAATTGTTTTTGTTTAATCAATTAATGTTGTTTTTCATTTTGTTAGAATAATTTCGTGTTTTATAATGTTAGTAAATTAGAACAAAAGATTTTTGATACAAATGGAGTTTTCATTAAAAGTCTTTAAACTGATAGCGCAATATTTTATTTTTATTTATTAAGGTTATTTAATTATAAAATCGGATAACCTAACAAAATGGTCTAGTTTCTTAATGAGTTACATTTTTTTAAAACTAAAATCTAGTAGACATTTTATGTTTTGTGGTGTTATAAATAAAAAGTTTAGAGTGATTTAACATTTTTCTACAGTCTTGATTTTGAAATTTTCTATAAGAAAAAATCAATATTATTTGATAATAAGAATAAAGATTATTTGATAACGAGTACATCCATAACTGTTGATGTTCATAGATTCATAACTTTAGCTGTAACAAAATTGTTTTAATCAATAGCATAATATAAACATGATGTTAAATTCGTAAAAAATGTGAATTCTTTAAATGGTTTTATGTTTAATTTAAAATGTTACAATATTAAGAATAAATTTTAAATATTCTATTTAAATTGCATTTTTAATTTTTTTTTGTATCATACTTACTGGCTTGGCTATGTAATATGATTTTAACTTTTCTCAAGAATCTTGTTTAAATTTTCAAAACAAATAATTATTTATTTAGATTTTCACTATAGTATAGGTCCAACTGCAAGGTAACAAAAAAAATGCAATTTAAAATACGATCGATTATAATTTATAATTTTACAAAATGAAAAGATTTGTTTTTATTATGTACTATGTACGTATTAACGATAAATATATTTGTTGATTATTGTGATGACCTTGTTAAGACAATATAGCACTAACCCATTATCGAAAATTTTGTGAATGACGCTAATAAATATAACAAGTTAAAATTTAGCAAAAGTTAAAAAAATAATTAAATACTAATTAGTGTTCACGTAATAAGTAAATACAACTAACAACTAATGTATAACAAGTAGTGTTTTTATAGATGTATGCTTCGATTTTACTTAAATTTACATAACATCAGAAATTTAACATTTATCTTGAATTTTGGAAATAAACCTGCAGCGGTAAAATTACATGTGAGTAAATTGATTATCTTTATCTATTTTGTGGCTGCATAGATTTTCATATTTTGTGGGTATATTCTTAATAGATTTTTCCATTTTAAATAGAAAACTTTGATGAAAATACTACTTTAAAAGAAATAATTTGTTCTTGGGTGGGGTTTCTTTCGTTCATTACACATAGCCGGTAAAAGATCAAAAGTTTCCTTAACAGTACAGGGAATTGAAATTACTTGGTTTGTTTATCTCTCATGAAATTTTATGTACCGGGCAATTTTACTCTCATGATAATTTCTTCAAATTTCAAATCAAATTCTATGAATATTTCAAAAAATTAGTAGGGATTTTAAAATCATGCAGCAAAGATACTACTAAACAATTCGTCTACTAAAAGTGCATTTTAATTTGACATTTCGTACAAATTTAATGATCATTTTTTCGTGAAATAGCCTCCTGATAATTTGCTGAGAATGTCAAAATTTATATAATATACATACACATACATTGATAAATTTGATCTCATGAGAGAAAATCTCAGCGATTTTGCATAGTGAAGACCCCTTGTTAATGGCATTTAATGTCGCCTACCTAATACGACTATTTTTATTGCCTTAAAGGCAAAAACAATACTCAAAAAAATTGTCACACACACAAACGAAGAGATGGAAAAGCAGCACTCCGGGATTGAAGCGCTACAATTATTTCATCAAGATGCCTGTCTTGAAGAGATGCATGTTTTTTTCGGCTTATTATATTTATCTGGCGTTCAGAAAACCAATCACACAAATATTGAGGAACTGTGGTCTGTTGAGTAAGGCCAAAGCATATTCCGAAGCACAATGCCGCAAAAAATATTCCAGTTTATCTCAGTATCGCTTGAGAAAGCGATGAGAGGACAAGAGGCGAGCGAAAACGATCTAATAAATTGGCACCGATTCCATAGATCTGGTACTCATTAATCGAAAATAGCTAGAAATTGCTTGGATTTCGAGGTCGTTGTAGTTTTCGAATTTTATGAAGTCTAAGCAAAACAAGTTTGGATTGAAAATCGTGAAAATGAAGGATGCAAAGACATTTTACATGATAAATGCAATACGTTACGTAGGAGAAGTACAAACGGAGCGCAACTCGTCAACTCCTATTCATGGTACATATAGAAATATAACGTGTGATAATTCATTCACCTCTGTGGAACTCGTCCACAAGATGTTGCCCTATTACGATCTTACCATCTTTGGAACAATACGCAAGAACAAGCGCCACATTCCATTAGAGATTACACGATCAGGAGAACCTTGGTCTTCAAAGTTTGGGTACGATCTTGAAATGACGCTGGTTTCCTAAACGCCTAAAAAGAAGAGGATAGTTATTCTATTGTCATCGCTAAAACTGACTCCAGAAATTAACGTTCACTGGCAAACCTCAAATCATCTGTACCTATAACGCTACGTAAGGAGGCACAGGCTCCTTCGATCAACTCTGCCACGAATATACAACGGTCAGAAAAATGACTCGGTGGCCGATGCGATTTTTCTTTGGAATGCTCAATTAAGCTGGAATTAATGCAATGATTCTCTTATATTGCAACGCAGCAAATAACCTGAATAATCGGCGTACGTGAACGAGCCTACTCATGCCCAACTGCAACAAAGTTTAAAATACTCCATAACGAATATATTGAAGATAGAAAAACCACCTCAAAATGAACACAGGCGCTCCGAAAAACAAGGTCGCTGCTCCTTCTGCGACTCTCAATGGGATCGAAAAACGAAAAAAATCTGCTCGTCCTGTCTCAAGCACAAGTACCAGGAAAACCGAAGCCCACTATGTGCATTTTGTACCACAGGCAATAAATAAATTCTGTGCTATTTTCTGTCAAATAAACGTTATTCTTTTCTAATTTTTTTTTTTTTTTATTTGTCTGAATATGATTTTTTGGCTTTTTTATAGACAAATATATTATTTTTGACAGCAATCCTAATATTTACGACTTTTCGAGACAGCAAAATAAAGAGCCACCTACTTACAATATATCTACTAATGAAAAGTAGAAATATCCCCCCCGCCCCCCCCCCCTCCTAATTTTACCTCACGGATTATATTCGCTTTTTAACGTAAAGTGGCTGATACCTGGTGGACCTTATTCGAACTAGAGTCAATGGTGGCTAAAATTTATTTATGTGGCATGTACAAATAGTATCCTGTGCGTATAATTAATAAAATAGTTAATAAACTAGTTGTATTTCACAATAATTTAATATCCAAAACCTGTTGTATTGGTTGCATAAGAACCAAGACTATATATATAGTATGTGCACTATTTTTTGCATTAATTTGAGAAAGTCAATTAATTCATCCAAAGACGGTGGAGGTTTTATTGTACTGACACTATTACTGCAATGTTTCTACAATTTTGTTACTACAATGTTGAGAATTGCTAAACCTAATAGTAAAAGAATGTGTTCTGTGCCTGGATGTCATAATTATTGCGACCAAATAAATAAAATTGTCACGATAATCGCCACTGCTATAATGAATTATTAATGAAATTGAAATGTCAAATGTTTCATCCGTCATCGTATTATGTAAACAATTATTTTAAAGGCACCTTTGTAATTAATTCTAAATTGAATTAGTGAATATAATGTGAGCATATATTTTATAAGTATTACTACTGTTACTAAAATATATTTTTGGGAAATAAATTATTGTGAATTAATAATAATTTAAGAATAAAAGTTACCTTAAATCGTCTATGATATTTGACATATACATAATTTTTCACCACCATTGGCTCTTGCACCACAGATGTACTTATTGAGAAATGACCATAAATACTAAAATCTATGCATTCTACAGCGAAAAACTTACATTTTACTGATATAAAAGAGCCTTTCTTTCACCCTTCCAAATAGTTATACTTTTTGGGAGGACTCTAATACCGAAATTTTTGTCAAAAGCGTCAAATTTTGTTTTTAAAATAGCGCAAAGTAAATTTAAAAATATTAAAAACTACAGAAGATATGAATTTTTGACAGAAATCATGCATTTTTGCAAAACTCCTTCGAAATACATGATTTATTTATAACAAACTGTTGTAAAATCTTACTTTATCTGACTTTCTCTTATTCTTAATTAATCAACGGAAAATTCTGCGTTGGAATCACACAAATATCTCTATTACAGCCGAAACCAATGTTTCTAAAGTCGACCGGGTGACAAACACCCAGCGTACCATTAATGATCGGAGGCGGAAGTTAACTCATCTAGGGTTAACTCATTTTCTCGAAAAATCATTTAATAATTTTATTTTTTTTTAAATGTAAAATTATTATTTGTAAATCGCTTGCTTACTAAAAAATTGATTCACCGCTTTTTATCTAATCATGCGTAGTTTTTGAGATATTAATATTTCAGTGTTGTATTTATTGAAAAAGAAAAAATGATTTAACTTGTTATAAGTAAAAAATGTATTATGAAAAACCAAATCAATCGTGTTTGAACGTATTTTAACAAAAAAATAATAATTTAGTAATTGAATATTGCATTTTTTAATCGTTAGTAAACGTATTGCTAAAATCATTGTTAATCTTTTTAAAATAATTTGTTTGCGAATTTCTAATTAGAAATAATAAAGTGCCGGGCTACTCATCCGAAGAACTCGCCGACATCCATTTTATCTTTGGCCTGTTTAACGGAAATGGACGAGCTGGAGAGTGCCAATATGCAAACCGCGGCGGACCTACAGCTTGGAAGCCTAGATCTCCAGATTTAACACCATTTTTAACACGATTTTTATGTATCGGATATTTGAAAGGAGATGTCTACCAAACAAATATTCATACTAGGGGCAGTTAGTTGCTCGAATTAATAATGCCAGCAACAAAATAAAAGAAAATTTAGGAAATTTCAACATGGTTGCTGCCATTAGAAGACGGCTTAAACTATGATTGTTACAAACTGGAAATCATTTTAATTTCTATAAGTAGTAATTTATGTGTTAGAAATGCTTAGGATTAAAAAGATAAAAATAACTTGTCAATAAACTCTTCACACATAATTATTATTGTTATTGTTCACACCGAAAACAATAGTTTTTATTCGAGTTACCAACTGGTTGAAAAAAAATTAAAACCATTCTTGGTTATTTTATTGGGCATTATTTTTATTTTTATTACTTACTTAATAACTTGCGATTTGGATTGTAGAAATTTTCGAAGCGTTGCTGATCCTATCCCGTACGTTATTCGCTGTTTTTCAACGTCGCCTCAGAGCGCACAAATGCTATGTCCATATTTTAAATTTCTACAACAATGTCTCTAAATTCGAAAATATTTTTATTTTTCATTCAATGTCCTTCTAAATTTTCGCTCAATGTCCTTAGAAATAGTGTTCTAAAAGACCGTAGCACCAGAAAACTGAACCATAAATGATAAAAAATACTTTTCTGACGTATGATTTTAATATGTTCCGAAGATTGTAAGAGAATTCAATCCAGTTTCGAACTGATGAGCTTATGATTATGAAAAAATCAATCTTCTCATCAGGCCGCGGCGACTGGACTGATTATACCACAATTTACATTCTATATATACAGAATGTGCTGTGCGTTAAGTACTAGCGAATCATACTAATACAGATGAACTCTCTTACAATTTTTTCTTCTTCACGATATTCACACAGCTCTGTGTGTAAGCTAATTTTACTTTTTATTAATTTTTTGTTGTTGAATGTTAATTAATTCATGTAATTTCTAATATACTACCGGTGATTAGACCATTTTAATTGTTAAAAATGAAATCCATGATTCCAGTCAGTTGTGGATATTTCACTTTAAATCAATAAAATACAATCAATACAATTTTAAAATATTTATTCAATTTAAATATTTATTTTATTATTATATTTTTTTGTCTGAGAATAAGTGCTCCTTATTGTGAAATAGTTTCTTATTTTGCTGCAACTATGCTACTACTTATTGAATTATTTCGTATTTTTCAATCCTTTTTATACTAAACTTTTTTTGGAATTTCAATGGTTGCGCCGCACAATTTTTTGATTCAGGAACGATTTTCTGGTTACGTTGATTGCATGTTGATTATTAAATCGTATAGTTTATTTACTGCAGTGTTTATTCTGTTGTTCAATATACATCGGTTGTCTTTATTTTTATATATTTCGAATTCTTCGGTTCGACTAAGCACATCCCCTTTCTTCATTCTATGTAGTACTTGTAAATTTGCTTCATAACTTGTGTAATTATGCTGTGTAGAATTAATATGCTGAGCGAATTTTGATTCAGGGTTGATTTTTCCGATTGATTTTACATGCTCCCTAAATCTTTCTTTAAAGGATCGGCCCGTTTGTCCTAAATAAAATGCCTGACAATTTGAACATGTTAATTTGTACACCCCCGTATCCAAAGTTTCG
This sequence comes from Tipula vernalis, assembly GCA_958295665.1. NCBI lineage: Eukaryota > Metazoa > Arthropoda > Insecta > Diptera > Tipulidae > Tipula > Tipula vernalis. The sequence goes on along the minus strand of OY282560.1, from coordinate 246,587,226 downwards.
TTACTCCTGTTCTTGATTAATTTGTCTAATTTATTATTGGTTTTGTGCACCAGAGTATAACCAAAATGCTTAAAGACTTTTTGAATTTTTATACTAGTATGACTCCAATCCATACTTATATATTTTGTATCATCAACATCACAATTTAAACTGGTATACCCCCGATATTCCATTTTCCTCTTGCATCCATAATTCATCCTCTCTATATCTGCTGCTTGGTACCCATTTTGGTGAGCGATGATTAAATACATCGTTCCCCAGCTCTACATTGTTATAATACGATTTTAGTGACAATTTGTGTAATAAGGAATTTTTTATTCTTAATAAATAAATTATAATTGATATTAAAATAAAATTGTTCGTGAGTTACTGAACGTGCCAATTCCGAGAAAAAAAAATCGTTTGGTGTACAATTAAAACGCCATTTGTAATCAATTGGGTCATGTGCTCGCTCAGTGTGATTGTCGGCTAATAGTAGTGATATTGAAAGTATTCCCGCCCGTGGGGGCGGGGCAACCATTTAGAGGGGGATCCTGCGTCGGCGCTGGTTGGTGAGTGGCCGGACGGGCCTTAAAGGTAAAAAAAAAACAACAAAAAACACAGCTAGCCGAAAACAAACTTTTAAGTCTTAGTTAGTAAATTTATTTTCTCATTCAATTTGTGTAACAATTTGTTCTCTCTTTCTTCTTTTTTTAATTGTATTATATGTATATTGACTTTTTCCTCTGCTTGCTTTGTGGTTCGTAGCGGTGCACCGATTTGGTGAACACCCCATTCAGAGCAATTTTTTTTTTCTTCTGATTTGTGCGTTTTTGAGTTCCGTTGTGTTGTTTTCTATGGTCCGCTTTGAGGTGGTTCGATGCGATAACGGGTTTTCAGTGCAAATTTTTTGGTGTTATTTCTTTTTATCTTTATTTGAACAAACAGTGAAAGTGAAAATTAAATTTAACGTAGAGTCAGTGTAACGGGTTTACGGTGAATTTGTCACCTTATTTTTTTTACCATTTACTTAAATTTTATTCAATTTTGGGTGTTGCGTACTACGTTGCACCATGTGCGGGTAAACGTCCTTGATTGATCGAACGATGTGAGGTATAACCATATGGCGGGTCGGCCTCTTCCATATTTGTTCCGTGCGTGCCGTTCGTTCCTCCAGGACAAGTTGTGCTGGAGGGCGGCACGCCATATGAGTTGGTTCCGCTGGTGTGACGGTTTCCGTTCCGGGGGGTCGTCGCTGGGATTGTCATGCGGGCGTCCTTCCATCTTTTATCGGCATCGATAGCCGCCGCGACTGGGAGACAACATCCCGGTAGGCGGGTCGATGAGGGGAGGCCCGTGTGGCAGTTACGGTGGTGATCGCCTGTAATTGAAACTGCCACTCCGGATCGATCACTCCCAGTTTATTATTTCTTTAGCCGCTAGGCCGTGGCAAAAATAGTTTTAATTTCCCGTTTCCCTCCCAATTTTTATTCTTCATGCGGTTATTCAAGCATGAGAATATGTCTGAAAAACCCCACGCCGCACCGTGAGGCAGCTACTATACCGCATCAGAATTATATTCTCATGTCTGTTAACGAAATCCCTGTTGGGATTTCGTTACACATTATTCAATTTACCATTCTATTAGTTTTAAATTTTACAGAAAATTACTGGAAATAAAAATATGTAGAACCTTCCTTTCGTACGCATGAGATAACACTGAATTGTTTTATTATTTTTCTAATGTTTGTTCTCTGTTTTTATTTATTCTTTGGAGACCAATACAATTTACCATTTGTAATTCTCAACTCAATCCTCAAATTGCGACCAAAATCGATGTTCAGGGCCCTATTGCACCAACTACTTATCACTTATTACTTATCATAATTTTTGATAATTTTCTGTTGTACCAAATTGAAATTTGATAAGTATTTAATTGAGTTATAATAAGTGATAAGCACTCACTTATCAAAATTAAGTTGCACCAATTTGCGAAATGATAAATGATAAGTAATATTTAGATAAGCGATAAGTTTGAGGTTTTTGATAATTTTTTCGTAGTTCTGTTGCACCAAAAGTTTTAACTTATCAATAATCGACTACTTTAATGATAACTTATCCTAAATATCAATAAGAAAAGTTTCACTACTCAAAAAAATTGATAAGAGCTACAAATTGTTGTGGTATGACGGAAGTCTGTTAAAAACGTTTTTTTTGCTGTTATTGGTAAGGTGAGAACTTTTGTTCAATTTTAAAAGAGTACAAATGATAATGACAACTTTAATTTCAATATTTATACCGCTATTTTATTGTATTAAAATAAGTTATAATATTAAGTCAAAGTAAAAACAATTTCATTCTGTTCGATTTATCATAGAGGTAAGACAGTGGTTTTTCGATATTTTAAAATTTATATAAAACTATCAAATGTAGGTATATCAACTTTCGTGAACAAAAACTGAAATATATTAAACGAAATTTAATTTTTATATAAAAATGCGTCGGTTCGAAAGATTATTCGAGGATGAAAACGAAAGAAGAAATCATGTAGTGAAAGCCAGAACCAAATATTCTCTGGACTCGCGAGTGATAAAATATTTTCGTTTGTCACATGAACAAATTGAGCACGTATTGTTAAAAATCGGAGCAAATTTGCACCATGGAACCGACCGAAACTGCGCATTGAGTTCTCTATAGCAGCTACTAACAACACTGCATTGGTTAGGAATATCCAGGATAGAAGTTTCTTGAGTTGGGTGGTTACCCCCAGGTAGCTGGTTGCTTCGATGGAACAATGATTAATAAAGATGCACCTACGGTCAATGAAGAACACTTTGCGAATCGACATGGAAAACATTCACTGAATGCAATGATGGTGTGTGGCCCAGACCGCAGCTTTTATGCAGTAAATTCAAATTGGCCAGGTAGTGTCCATGAATCCAGAGTATTGCCATATACAAGGCTATTTAGTAATTTTGAGTCTTGTTTTCACCCGTTCCCCGGTGCTGTGATTTTGGGTGAGAGTGCTTTCACTTAAAGATTGGCTTATCCCACCAATGCGAAAAAATCCGGATGATATAATAGAGCAAAGATTTAATCGTGCTCATAAGTGGACGAGACGAATAGTGGAAAATCATTTTGGTTTGTATATAGTATGACGATTACAATTTTTGTATAATGTAGTTAAATTCAATTTATTTGTTAATAGGAATTCTCTTAAATCATTTGTTCTGAAAATAAATTGTTTACGTTTAAGTACTGCTGAAAAATTATTTACAGTTAGAAAAAAAAATTTATTTTAAAAGCAACAAAAGAAAAATATTACAATTGATTCTAAACACTGAAATAAGAACTCTCAATTGAGAAAGGTTTCTCTTCATGTATTATTATATACATGCAAAATTGTTGTTGCTATTAAATTACAGAATAACAATTTTTTAATTGTTTTGCTATATACATAGGTACAAAACCATTGTTTAACATATAAAACGTGCGGATAGCATATTATTTGGCAAACACTATCACATTTATAGTATTTTTGTATAGATGATTACAACTTATCATAAAAATTTGATAATTCGTCAATTGATAAGTTATAGACTATCTGATGTGCAACGCTTATCACTTATCATTATCAAAATTTGATAAGTGTTCAAATTGATAAGTGAGTGAGATTTTGTTATTTTTGGTGAAACACTTATCACTTATCATTATCAAAAAAACTAACTTATGATAAGTTGATAAGTAATAAGTGATAAGTAGTTGGTGCAATAGGGCCCAGGTCATCACAATGGAAAAGTTGCTGCAAGAACAAGAAGAGATAGGCGAGAAGATCAAATACGAGTAGGTACACAAACTTGACAACTTTTGAAAAAAAAAAAAAAAAATGTATTTATGTCTTATGATGTCGTGGCTAACTAAGCAATAATTTTATGTTATTTTCGATTTTTTACTTTGTTTTGATTTCTTAATATGATAATTAATTAATAATACTAAAAATTATTTTGGGTTTATATTCGTTTTAAAGTCCGATCGGAGAAAAAATAGTATGTACAATTCGGAGGAAAAGTGCATTCCCGGACCTCGTCCACCAATTTCCACTATCGTCCGGGAATGCAGTACTTTTCCTTCTAATTATACAATATACTATTGAAGAACAGATAATCAACATTTAGGCTGGTACAAATTATTTCATTCAATATTCAGTTATGTACTTAAAATAAGCTTTCGGGTTCGATTCTTCGATTCTCACTTTTTTTTTTTTTATTTTGTAACGGCATATCAATTCCGGTATACGAATCGAAACACATAAAATTTTTCCAAAGGATTATGGCAATCGGAAATTCTACGATAACATAACGGATCCTTGAATTACATTACAATTAGTACAACACCAAAAATGAGATAGTTGCAATCGGAGCTAAAACGCTTGAACAACCATAGGGTGAAAACCACCTGCAACAACATAAAGGAATTCATCGACGGAGCGGCTGGTCTCAGACTCGTGGCCCTCAACGTTCAGAGTTTGTTGGCACACAGTGGAAATATCGATGAGATGATATTCCACAGAGAGCAGATCTGTTAATTATTAGTGAAACTTGGATTGATAACGATTCGAGTATAAATATAAATGGATTTCATTGCATAACTAAATTTAAGAGAGAAAACGTAAGAGCAAGCGGTGTCACGGTATACGAAAAGGACGGCGCTCTAACTTTAGCAGTATCACACATATTTACGAATGTTGACAACGGCTATGACAAGTTTGGTACAACCAAAAATTCATCGACTTCATGCAAGAAGAATTCAGTTTGAGGTTGGTTTCCAGTGCAACGGATACAACAACCCTGAGTCACTGTTATTTGGATATGATATTGGTAAGATCAGTGGATAATGTTTCATGTAGGAATTTCAAAACTTACTTTTCCTACCATAGACCTATATTTGCAATAACGTAATCGTAATGTAACTGGCTCTATTATGATTACTTAATTTTTATTTTGATCAGAAAATACTAAATTTTTATTATAAATGTAACTTTGTCCACGGCTAACGTATAATATATTCATTATACGTTTGTTCCTTCAATTATAATGATATCCATTATTCACTGCTAGTTTATCTAGTAGTCCCTTCTTCCATTATTCATTACTACCAAATAAAAATTTCATTTTTGAAATTTTATCTAGTAGTCTCTTGCCATTTTCATTATTATTAAACTGAGACGTCAAAATGTCGACGGAAATTATTTTAGGTTTATTTATAGGATTTGATAATAAAATACAATTTTTTATCGGTCGTGGACAAATTATCGTATTCTACTCACATATAATGGCTATTATTCACTCAGATGATTTACGACACTCGCCTATCGACACTCGCCTATCGGCTCGTGTCGGTAAACTTCATCTTCGTGAATAACAGCTATCATTATATGCTCGTTGAATAATATACTATTAATTGAAATAACAAAACAATGAAAATTAATTTTAAATTGATTGATTATGTGTTGGTTTTTTACTAAATATACAGTTTTAATTCTCAATTTCTAAATTTTGGTTTCATTTAAACTATAAATAAATTTGTTTCAATTTTACGTAGTCCTACGTTAATAGGTCGTATCTAGGATACAAGCTCGTCGATGTTTTTTAATCGGAGTTTTATTGCTCTATTTATTATAAAAATTGGCCAAAAATACTAATTTGGCGTGCCCACCTGATCTAGACCAACAGTCTCGAAAAAATATCACTTTTCCGAATAACCTCTTGAACGAGTGGAATTTTAGCTCAATTCAATGTTTCCATTTTTATTATGGTGGAAGTTGTTAATTTATTTATTTATTTATATATTTCTCATAAGCTTAAAATTACAAATTTTTAGAATAATTTAAATAATAATATTATACAAATTAAATGTTAAGAAGATAGGTTATTGTTTGCCAAAAAGGCGGTGGCGAATAACTTTAACAATAAAATTAATTTTAAATAAAATATTAACTATCAAAAAACACAAAATATAAATTTTATTTTATTTTATAAACATAAAGCCAATATCTGTATTTTCAAACAACAAATCGTTAATCAATTCATAATTTTTCTATTATTTAACTGGGCGCGTAATAGGTGAGGCAAGCTATTAAAAAATGTGGGGGTCGAAACTAACAAGTACCTGCGATAAGTTTCACTAATAAATCAAGAAACAGACAGGAAGTTTCTGTAATTATTACGAATGTCGAAACAGTACTTAATCTCAGAATTCCGTGCCGAATTCTAGAGAAAAATATTTTTAAAACTTAAATGCATAAAGGTGTTGCAATGGTAAAATTTTACAAGCCACAAAAATTTGTCAAGAACGATCTAGACTTCTCTTAAAAAACATAATATGAACAATGTATTTTTGCAAAACGTATAAATGTTCCAATGTGTTCATATAGTGTATAGAACTGGACCAATTGTCTCTCTAAAAAATTGTCACTTTTCCATAAAACCTCCTAAATGAGTTGAATTTTAGCTCAATTCATTGTTTCCGTTATTTCTACGATGTTAATATGGTGGAAACGTTAGATTCCTTATAAATATCAATATATTTGGACCAATTGTAACCACAAATTGTCACTTTTCGGTAAAATCTCTGGATCCAGTGGGATTTTAGCTCAATTCATTGTTTCCGTTGTTTCTAAAATATTAATATGGTGGGAATAAAATGAACTAGGCCAATTGTCTCCAAAAATTGTCATTTTGTGTGTCATTATTGTCATTTAATATGGTGAAAATTGTTTGTTTCTTCATAAATAGATTGAACTGGGCCAATTGTAACTAGTAATTTTCACTTTTCCGTAAAATCTCTGGAAAGGGTGAAATTTTAGCTTAATTCATTGTTTCCGTTGTTTCAATATGTTAATGTTTTGCAAATTGCTAGTTTCATTCTAAATTCATTGAACTGGACCTATTGTATCCAAAAATTGTTTTCAAATCTCTGGAATGAGATCCAAAAATTGTCAGTTTTATGTAAAATCTCTGGAACGAGTGGAATTTTAGCTCAATTCATTGTTTCCTTAGTTTCTAAGATGTAAGAATGGGGGAAATTATTAATTTCTTTTTAAATTTATTGAACTTGTATCCAAAAATAGTTTTTTCCGTAGAATCTCGGAACGAGTGGGATTTTACCTCAACCCATTCTTTCCTCAGTTCATTGTTCTTAAGATGTTGGTGGAAATTTGGCAAGAACGATCACGACGACTCTTAAAAAACATAATACGAACAATGTATTTTTGCAAAACGTATAAATGTTCCAATGTATTTATATAGTGAATTCATATAGTGTATAGAACTGGACCAATTGTCTCTCTAAAAAATTGTCACTTTTCCATAAAACCTCCTAAATGAGTTGGATTTTAGCTCAATTCATTGTTTCCGTTATTTCTAAGATGTTAATATGGTGGAAACGTTAGATTCCTTATAAATATCAATATATTTGTACCAATTGTAACCACAATTTGTCACTTTTCGGTAAAGTCTCTTGATCCAGTGGAATTTTAGCTCAATTCATTGTTTCCGTTGTTTCTAAAATATTAATATGGTGGGAATAAAATGAACTAGACCAATTGTCTCCAAAAATTGTCATTTTGTGTGTCATTATTGTCATTTAATATGGTGAAAATTGTTTGTTTCTTCATAAATAGATTGAACTGGACCAATTGTAACTAGTAATTTTCACTTTTCCGTAAAATCTCTGGAAAGAGTGAAATGTTAGCTCAATTCATTGTTTCCGTTGTTTCTAATATGTTAATGTGTTGCAAATTGCTAGTTTCATTCTAAATTCATTGAACTGGACCTATTGTATCCAAAAATTGTTTTCAAATCTCTGGAATTAGATCCAAAAATTGTCAGTTTTATGTAAAATCTCTGGAACGAGTGGAATTTTAGCTCAATTCATTGTTTCCTTAGTTTCTAAGATGTAAGAACGGGGGAAATTGTTAATTTCTTTTTAAATTTATTGAACTTGACCAATTGTATCCAAAAATAGTTTTTTCCGTAAAATCTCGGAACGAGTGGGATTTTACCTCAACCCATTGTTTCCTCAGTTCAAGATGTTGGTGGAAATTTGGCAAAAACGATCACGACGACTCTTAAAAAACATAATACGAACAATGTATTTTTGTAAAATGTATAAAGGTTCCAATGTAATCATATAATGTATTCATATGTATTTCTTTCTAAATAGATTGAACTGGACCAATGTCCTCCAAAAACTGTTACTTTTCCGTAAAACCTCCTAAACTAATATGGTAGAAATATTAGTGGGACCAATTGTATCCACAAATTGTCACTTTTCCGTGAAATTTGTAACGTGTGTGATTTTAGCTCGATTCATTGCCTCCCTTTTGTTTATAAGATGTTAATATGAAGGAAATTGTTAATTTCTTTCTAAATAGATTCTCCAAAAATTGTCACTTTTCGTAAAATCTCTGAAAAGTGTAGGATTTTCGTTTAATTCATTGTTTCCGTTGTTTCTAAGATGTTAATATGGTGCAAATTATTAGTATATTTCTAAATTGAATGAATTGGACCAATTGAATCCAAAAACTATCAATTTCCCTTAAAATCTCTGGAACGAGTAGGACTGTTTCCGTTGTTTCTAAGATGTTGATATAGTGGAAATGTTAGTTGGGCCAATTGTATCCAAAAATTGTCACTTTTCCGTAAAATCTCTAACGTGGCTGATTTTAGCTCAATTTATTGCTTCCCTTATTTCTAAGATGTTAATTTGGTGGAAATTGTTAGTTTCTTTCAAAATAGATTGAATTGGACCATTTGTTTTCAAAAGTTGTAATTTTTCCGTAAAACCTCTTAAACGAATGGGATTTTAGCTCAATTCATTGTTTCTATTATTATAAAGATGGTAGTATGGTGAAAATTGCTAGTTCCTTTCTAAATAGATTGAAATGGATAATTGTTCCAAAAAATGGTCACTTTTCCATAAAATCTCTGGAAAGAGATGGATTTTAGCTCAATTTTTTGTTTGCTTTGTTTCTAAGGTGATAATATAGTAGAAATTATTAGATTCTTTCTAAATAGATTGAGCTTGATCAAATGTATTCAGTATTTGTCGCTTTTTCGCAAAATCTCTTGAACTAGTGGGATTTTATCTCAATTCATTATTTCCGTTGTAGGAACAACTTCTGTTAATATGTTGAAAATTGTTAATTTCTTTTCAAATACATTGAACTGGACCAATTTTCTACAAAAATTGTCACTTTTCCGTATAATTTCTAGAGCGAGTGGGATTTTATCTTAATTTATTGTTTTCGTTGTTTCTAAGATGTTAAGATGGTCGAAATTTGTTAGTTTCTTTTTAAATATATTGAACTTGTAGAACAATCTAGGTACTATTATTTGTTAACTATCCCCAATAAATTGAAGAAAATAGGAATCACTGATTTCCTCTTTTCTTTACATTTTTAATTTATATTTATCGATTTTTCGATGTCGGCTGAACAGCCATTATAGGGGCAAAACCAGTACTCGCAATTTGACAATCTCTTTATAACATTTTTTATTTGTGAAAATTCCAAGCGGAAAAAAATAATTTTGTTTTCTCATTAAAGCTTGCCGCACCCTGCGCGTTTGTATGTATGTCTTGGTATGTGATAAACGACGTTAGTTGGACAACAGCATTTGATTTGAAAAATAATTTTGTTTTCTATTTAAGCTTTCCGCGCCCTGCGGAAACCTGGTACATTTAATACTTGGTAAAATTTGGTCTTGAATAAGCTGTATCGACCTTTGTTGAATGAAACTAACGCTTTAATACATTTCCGTATTAAGTTCCGAAAATTGTAAGATAATTTAAGTCCAGTTTTGAACTAATGAGAATACGATTATGAAAAAAACAATCCCATCCACGTTCACTGGACTGATTGTATCACAATTTATATTCTACATATGTGGAATTTCATATTAGTCATCGGGACATTTCTAAATATTTTCATTTTTCATTTTATTAATTTAACCCATTAAGAATTTTTTGTTTTGAAAAATATCTAGCCAGTAAGTAAGGTTGATACTTCTTACATCATTTAGAAATATTTTAAACTTATAATAATCGAAACTTTCAAAATAAATGGCAATTTGTTTTGTACAAAACGCTGTTAGTCAACGTGACCGTACAATCTTAACAATTTGACATTCACTTATATTTCATTATTTTTCTGCGACATCATTTAAAATAAAAATAAAGTTGATACTCAACTATTAAGTTGGATATGTGTTTGTACTTTGCTAAAATTTTGTTTATGTTGTTATGCATCGGGACAAAAAAAAATTAGTTACTCGTCTGTTACAAGTATATTACACGTTAGCTTCACGTAAGTTAGACGTCAGTTACACGTAGGAATTCTGAAAAGTTCAAAGGTTTTTAATACTAATTAGTTAACTTTAGGTATATTTTTTGTTTTAACATTTTTCTTCATTTTTGACAACTAAATAACCGTGCTTAATAAGAGGTTAATAAATAGAAATATTAAATTAAAGTATTGCAACTGGAATTGGTTTTGATTTTGCGGTAAAAGCCACCGAAATCTCCATTTCACTTTGTAACGTGCTGTCTCAACTTGGTTCGTCAATCCGCGATGGCTTGGGTAGACTCTGAATTTTTTTAACTCACTGTGCGTGATTTTGGGCGCCAGTCTACCAGCACGATAAGCCGGCTTAGCTCGATTGCGAGCAATATGACTCGGGCGGGGTGCAAATAAACACCACTAAAAAGCCACCGCGTGTTTTAGGGTCTTTCTAGAATAATCGCGCTAACGGTAAAAAAAAAAACACACATACAAAATCGCGTATCATGAGACCATGCGACAAACCGTGACGGGACAAGAAACAATAATAAGGGACGCACAACTCACCTGAAAAACCCTTCTGCTGGCTCAAGTTCTCTGCAGCGAACTGATGATCTCCCCTTAGTGCCTCCAAGCTTGCTGTTTATCACCTTGCACGTGTCACGACGCCGACTCCCCACTCACTTATGATTTTATTTTAGTTTTTCTCGCTTTGCACTGAGATCACTACTAAAACACTTTTCACCACTAATACGTTCAATTGCTCTGTCATTTGTTTTTGTTCCGTTTTATTTTTTTTTTAATTCACTTCACCTCTTTTTTTATTTAGCCACAAACTTCTTTTTATGATCAGTCTATTTATTACCTCTTAATTTTATTTTTTTATTTTTCTAACAATCCGAATTATGGCGGACTCAGCGAAGTAAGCGAACACAGCTTGTAAAATAAAACAACCGCACTTCTTATATCTTTATAAAATGTATGTGTAACAAATATATTATTTTTATTCTTTTATTACATACTATAATTACAATTAATTATACATTTGTTTTATGCACAAAAAAAATAAACAGTGAACACGAAATAGTATACCCAAATTTTTTCTGTTCGCACACCGATTTTATTTTGCTTTAATTTACAATTTTTTTTATATCTGACCAATTCTCTGATTCAGACTTGACTGCCCGTCATCCGATCTTACTCGTCTAAATATACCGGCACCCCCTTCTCCTCGTCATCACCTCTTCTTCAATTTTCTATTATTTTTCTATATTTTCTTGCACTTTTATAGTTTTCGCCATTTCCCTCAAATTTTTGAGCGCTAATTTTAAATAATTGTTTGCTGCATGCCTAGCGCCATCTGTTGCCCCAAAACTGCTCATCCGAATTATTATTGTTTAGCAAGTTTTTTGTTTTGTGATTCTGGGTTGGTTTCCCAGATTGAGTTGCCAATCTTCGTCGCCGTGCCATGGTGAATAAAATAATAAAAAAAATATTTAATTATTGGATTAAAAATTGTTTGTTCTTGTTGTTTTTTTTTCTTTTATTGCATTGTTTATTACACCAATTATTCAGATGAGTTGCGATGGAGGATGGATATACAAACAAAAGGGAAATGGTGGACATTTAAGTATGTTGAATGAGGTCGAATGGAAAGGTTCAGCCGCGAAGTTTCATGACCCGCTTACCGTTTAATCCGTCAACGAAAACATACACACGGTGGCTTTGTCCAATCACAAACACCTGAACGCTACAACTTTGATTACATACTTAAAATAGTGAAAAAATCTCAATTTTAGAATTCCGTGAAAATTAGTCCATCTTTCCTCCAAATAAATTTTATTTAGCATAATTTCTATTACAAAATAATTTAGAATATTAAGGGGTCGGAAAAAAGGTGGCTTTTTGAGTTTAAAGCTGTTTCTGTAAATATTGTTTGGGTTTCCTTTTACGTGGAATTCTCCATATACAGAATTTTTAATGTTAATTAATTAATTTGTGTAATTTCTCTTAAAATAAAACTAAATAATTAAACAACTATCATATTTTTATATATGTATATATTGTACAAAGGTACTCGATTATTTAATCAATGAATTTTTCCTTATTGTGAAATAATTTTTTTTGATTCAAGATCGATTTCGATGATTAATGGCATCATTAATTTTCTGATTGAATAAATTCGTATTATTCGTCGCTTTACCAAAATTTTATTAAATTTCGAAGGCTACGCTAAACCATTTTTGATTAGAAAATGCCCCTCAGTGAAATTAAACGATAAAAATATTCCTCAACAAACGTAGGTAAAATACTTAGGTTTGCACCTGTATAGAAGATTAACGTGAAAAAATTATATTGAAACAAAGCGCAACCAAATAAAAATTACATTTTCCAAAAATGTATTGGCTGATTGATTGATTGATTGATTGATTTCGAATGTACGGCCAAGCATTAAGCAGGAGATCCCGGAAAGCGCCGGGCCCACCGTACACCCATTTTTACATTTACTTGGAAGGATAAGGAAGGATATTAGTAATTGTTTGAGATCGACCAGGTTACAAACACCGTTACAGTCAATAGTTAGTAAATTTTGTGTGGTAGGGTGGGAAAGGTATGTTAGTAATGACAGAATTGGTCCGGTTTCCCGGTGGCCAGTTTCAAACTACTGTTAGTATTCGACAATCACAATTGGTTACTTTATTAGTTGATCATTTCTCTGGAATCCGGGGGCTGGAACTCAGGACTCCCTAAATTTTTTATCAGGACTTAAAAATTATTAATGTTATAATTCCCAGGCGACTCTGAAAGTTCAATCCAATTAATAAAACACCATAATACCAAATTTTATTACTTAAATGAATAATTTATGTAACCGTATCTTTAGCATCCCCATGCACACATCATACACCCATTTTCACATACCAACCAAAACCGATATAGGTTATTGATTTATTACCCTAAACCTTAATTAAAAATTATTAATGTTGCCATTTCCCTCAGTCCGCCTTTCATTAATTTACCTGATAAAGTATTTAAGAAATTTAAAATTACTAAGCTAAGATTATAATTAATCCTTATAACAATAAATATAAAATTAAAATAAAATAAAATAAAATTGAAATTAAACTTTAAAATTAATATGCAATTCCCAGGCGATTCTGAAAACTAAATTTAATTAATAAACAGCCTAATAGCAAAATTTTATTTCTTAAATGAATAATTAATATAACAGAATCTTTTGTATTAGTTGGGACAGACTCGACCCGTTTACAGACCGCAATGCGATCGATAGTTAGTAAATTTTTAGTGGAATATATAATAAAAGTTAATACAAGACAGCACAATCTAGCTGCTTTATTTGTGATCATTTCTCTGGAATCCAAGCCGGATACTCAGGACTCTCCACATCTAAATCAGGGCTTAAAATTTATTAATGTTGTAGTTTTACCCCTGTCCACCTTTCACTAGTTTACCTGATAAAAACTTACTAAAATATTTAATTTTAAATGAACAGCCCCTATTTCATAGTTTATGGACCTTCTATATCTAATTAATTATTTATTACATACTACAACAATAATTAACTAAACGTTAAAACCATTCAAAACATAAATTATAACTTAAACTAATCTATCTACATTAGTCAAGTTTCCTATCAATGCAAGCACATGTCGCAAATTTATAAAACCACTCAAGATATCTTGATGATGCGTCAGATGTATAAAAATCTGGCATCAATAAAATACTCAATGGACACCGACAACATATCCAAGGAGTACATAAACCTCAAAATTAAGCAACTGGAGAAAGAAATGGAAGTAGTATCAGAGCAGCATACAGCAATCCTAGTAGAACTAGAAGATGACGAGCAAACGTCAAATTACTTCTTTGAAGATTATTTTGGGAAGCTTCAAAACCAAGTAGAAGTAACAATCATAAAATTGCAACAGCATCAAAAATCATATTGGCAGATTTCTACGTGGACGACTTATTAACAGGTTGTGACAATATGGAAGAAGCAATTCAAGCACTACAAGAATTAAAAGCGCTCACGGAGAAAGGTGGACTGAATCTACGGAAATGGTTCTCCAATTCAAAGGACTTACTGAAACATATTCCGAGAGAACTACACGGTAAAGGAAATATGCAAATCAAGTTAAATGACTGCATTAAAACGTTAGGCATTCTATACGATCCACAAGAAGACACCTTTAGATTTGATATCGAGAAATTGCAACTATCGAGCAAGCGACCATCCAAACGCTCATTACTATCGGATTCATCTAAACTCTTTGATCCAGTTGGATGGCTGTCCCCAATAACAATAGCAGCAAAAATTATGATGCAAGAAGTATGGACAACGGGAATAGAATGGGATGACCCGTTACCTGAAAAAATAAATACCAAATGGACTAAATATAAAGAAGAGTTAGAGGAAATAAGAAACATAACAATACGAAGATGGATCAATACAACAAGCAAAACCGAAATTCAACTGCATGGTTTTGCTGACGCCTCAGAAGATGCATACGCTTCCGCGTTATACTGTCGAACATTAGATGAGAAAGGGATAATTACAACACAATTACTAATCTCAAAAACACGAGTAGCTCCAACAAAAACAAAGTTATCTATCCCTCGGTTAGAATTGAATGCAACTCTATTATTGGCCAAACTACTCAAACACGTACAAGGAGTGTTGAAAATCAACAACATCGAGACCTATGCGTGGTCAGATTCAACCATTGCTCTTTGTTGGATCACAGGGGAGCCAAACAAATTTAAAACTTTCGTGGCCAATAGAATTTCAGCAATAAGAACTATGTTACCAACAACAACATGGCACCACGTGAAGTCATGCGACAATCCAGCAGACATAGCTTCACGTGGCACAACTCCGTTAGCGCTCACCAAAAATAAATTATGGTGGGAAGGCCCAGAATTTCTACGACAACAGCTGATGATGTACAAGGAAATCGGCCTATCCAATCCGAGTTGCACAAATCAACAACAAGAATTAAAACAGAAAATCCATGAAGTACTTACAATAAGGAAGGAAAATCACGCGCTTATAGAGCTATTCGAGCGATGCTCGAGTTACAACCAACTAAAGCGTATAGTCGCGTACTGCAAACGATTTATAAACAACAGCATTCTTAAAACCAACAACAAAAAGGAATTAATTGCTTCAGAACTACAAATGGCAGAATTAACAATTTTAAAAATGGTACAACAACAAGATTTTCACAGTGAAATCGGCCATCTCAAACACGCCAAAGAAATTGACAAGAAAAGCAAAATACTATCACTAAATCCAACATTAGACGAAAATGGTTTGCTACGAGCAAGTGGAAGACTACAGAATTCAATCCTCCCAAGTGCCAGCAGAAACCCAGTAATCTTAGACAAAAATAACATAGTTACACAGAGAATCATAGAAGAGGCTCACATCAGTACCTTACATGGAGGCACACAATTGACATTATCTCATCTAAGAAATAAATACTGGGTAATCGACGGTAAACGTGCTGTAAGACAGATAATTAATACATAAATGTATTATCTGTTTTCGCCACAAACAACAACAGTCTAACCAGCTAATGGGAAATTTGCCATCTTCTCGTGTGAGGCCGGGAAGACCGTTTGCCAAAACGGGAATCGATTATGCCGGTCCCATTCTATTAAGAACAACCAAAGGTAGAGGTCATAAGACGTACAAAGGATACATTGCACTGTTTATCTGCATGGTGACGAAAGCTGTCCACATCGAGATTGTAAGCAGCTTAACAACCGATGACTTTATTGCTGCCTACAAAAGATTCATTTCCAGACGAGGCTTGTGTACAGATATATACTCCGACAATGGAACCTACTTTGTTGGAGCAAATGCCGCAATGAAAAAGAACTACCACACCGCATTAACAAAACTTCCAACGAACATAGCAACTATGCTAGCCAGCGAGGGGACTACTTGGCATTTTATACCACCACACTCTCCTCATTTCGGCGGAATTTGGGAAGCGGGAATCAAATCGGTAAAATTTCACCTCAAAAGAGTCATAGGAGAATCAACATTGACCTTTGAAGAACTATATACCGTTGTCACGCAAATTGAAGCATGCCTTAATTCACGCCCTATAACACCACTGACCAACGATGCTTCCGATTTGTCAGCATTAACTCCAGGGCACTTTTTAATAGGCGATTCTATCAAAGCACTACCATGCGCTGATATCGACAATATGGGATTAAGATCCAGATGGCACATGGTAGAGAAAGTTGTGCAAGATTTTTGGAAACGTTGGTCCTCTGAATATCTTCACCAACTACACCAAAGAAATAAATGGATGAGTGCACAACCAAACTTGAAGGAAAATGACCTAGTATTAATAAAGGACGATCAACAACCCGCCACTCGATGGAAGCTAGGACGTGTTCTGTATACTCATCCTGGAGAGGACAACCTCGTACGTGTCGCAACTGTCAAATGCAAGAACGCAGTGTATAAACGACCAATTGTAAAACTATGTAAATTACCAATCGACGATGAAGCAAGGGATTCATTACCCATAAAAATCATCTCGCCGTCAATTAGTACCACGCCTAAAACGACAACTTCAATTACCTACGAAAATAACAGCCTGGCACCACGACAACAACCCGATAGACGAGTAAAACATATGAAGAGAAACAACTACTTTATACTAGCGATGCTGTCACTTTGCGGCTGTCTGGGACTTGTCCAAGCTGATATCCAAATAGCAGGTTTCAACCAATCCACCGGTATATTTTTCGAAGAATTAGGTAAGCTGGTAGTGGTTGCAATGAAGTGGACTATATTAATTCATTACAACATGAGTAATTACTGGGAAGAGATCGAAATTTTTAAGCAAGCCCATGCATAATTACAGACGGTTTGTAAGGAGCTCCCCAGAATAAATTGCAACATAATCATTAAGCAACTACAGTGGCGTCTTAACAACCTAATCGCTGACAACATGCTATTGCTAGAAAGCAACAAGGAACGACGACGGGTTAAACGCGGTTTTGGAGATACAATAGGAACCGTGCTAAGTGATATGTTTGGACTTCTTTCGCAACGAGAAGCACACGAGTACGAGGCCCACTTCGAAACAATAAGCAAGAACGAAAACCATTTACTGATGCTGATAAAGAACCAAACCAGCGTAATTGACAACACCATTAAACTAGTGAGGCACAATTAATATCTCACTATGACGTCTTTGAACAACTTAATCAAAACTCAGCAGCGGCTACGGCAGGAAATGTTTCAATTACAAGAATATCAAACGTACGAGGAAAGAGTTAGGTCAGTGTTAGTGACCATGTTAGAGTTGACCCTAGTACTAAACAACCTAGAAGATACACAACAAGGGTTATTGGACGTAATACATCATGCCCATCAGGGCAATTTACATCCATCCATACTTTTGCCGGTACAACTCGAGGATGAGTTGCAACTAATCCGTCAACATATACCAGCCTCTATCACAGTACCAGGTCATAATATACAAGATCTTATCCACGTGTACCAAAGCATGAACATACGAAGCCGAGTAACACAGCGAACCATAATAATTGAAATCATCCTCCCACTATCATTCACATGGGATTATACTCTCTTTTCGGTGATTTCAGTTCCAGACATTATTCATGACAACACTCAATCTTACATCGTTACCTCAGCAAAATATTTAGCTGTGGACAGTAGGCGGGAACACGTAGCGTTTTTGACAAAAGAAGAAATAAATCACTGTCAAGCACTGCAACCAATGCAATTTTTATGCGAAATCTCACCAATCGTCAACACCTTGACCAATAGAAGTCAATGTGAGATTGCCATCATGCAGCGGAAACCAAGACTTGAAGCTTTTTGCAACATTGGCTCAACAACGGCAACTAATCATTGGATTAAGCTAAACGCTCCAAACCAGTGGATTTATGTAGTGCCCTACGAAACTACTGTAGATGTCATATGCGGCTCAAAAATCAAGTCTCATAACTTGCGGGGATCTGGCGTGGTGGAAATAAATGCAGGATGTATGTTACGAGACGCAGATCATCTCATAATCGCTGTAGGTGCAGCCCACAACAATATCAACAGAGATTCTCTTAAAATTACTGGACTGATAAATGGGGCTAAAAATCTGAACCAGCTCAATTCATCTATCAAAAACAGGACATTAGAAGTTGATAACTTGGAATTAATAACCACTCCTGAGACATCTGATCTGGACAACCAATTAGCTTCGCTGAGAGAAAATGAGGTTTTAATTGATGATCCAATCATTCATCATATACACCACTATACTATGATTCACATAATGTTTTGGAGCTTCCT
Source organism: Tipula vernalis (assembly GCA_958295665.1). NCBI lineage: Eukaryota > Metazoa > Arthropoda > Insecta > Diptera > Tipulidae > Tipula > Tipula vernalis. The sequence continues at coordinate 246,568,546 of OY282560.1, read as the reverse complement.
AGCAGTAGTAATTTTTTGGATCATACGAAAATTACATAAAAAAGCAACTAACCGCAGGCCTCCTGCGCCATTACCAAGGGTAGATGAATCTTATGTATAATGAAGGCCACTCTTCATTAACGTCATTCAACTAATAACAACTGGCGCGTGGGAATATGTTAAAACTCACGTAGTTTTCAACAGGACAATGAGCTTTATGTTTATATTTAACTACAAAAATTGTATGTAGTTAAATGTATATGCAATAATGCATAATTACAATTTAATTGGTGTAAATGAACTATTATTAAACGATCAAATTATATGAAATTGAATGTAATAATGCATAATTGCAGTTTAATTGGTGTAAACGAACTATTTAAAAACAATGTTTAAAATGCTTATCACAATAAAAATTTTTGTTGTTAGTGTTTTAAGTCTTTTAGAATAAGTATTTAAACTGTAGATATTTCGTTAATAAAATCAGAATAAAATTAACCATCAAAAAAAAAAAAGTTTTATCTCTAACTAGTTTGGCCCCACCCGTGGTAACCGAATTAGTTATAAAATTTATTAATTTTAACAAGTTTGGTCTTACAAACCAAACAGATTAATTGTTAAAATTACAGCGTTTGTAAAGATACAGGAGAAGTTGTTATTATTACCAATTATTCGTAGTGAAATTGCTGAATTAGCCAGAGAAGCAAACTTTGAAGATATGGAAGAGAACGAAATTGAAGGGTTTTGCAATGAAGATTTAATTGCTATGAATGTTGAGCATGCGTTGGAAGACGATACTGTCACACGTGATGTGATTCCAGAAGAAAAAAGCTAACATCGGGTCATATTTCGAAAGCCATGCAACTTATTTCACACGCAATGTCGTAAAATCGCAGTTTAAAAGTGACAAAGAAATTTATTTGGAAAAAAAGCGGTGGCAATTCAGCAAACTTTGGACAAAATCGACATGACAACCAAATCAATCAACAGAAATGGCCATCGATTTAGTTCAAGTTCGGAGTAAAAAAATTCTCTAATCTAAAAATTACAATTGGTGTGAAATTTATTGAATTTTGGTTTGTTTTATTTAATATGTAATGTTTTCAACTTATTATGAATTAAAGTTTTTATTGCAATACATATACATGTATGTATATAATATGTTTCTATTAATAAAATTTGGATTTTTTCATGAAATATGTATACTACTCTGATATACCACTTAACAAAGAACTTGTACCGTTTTGATTTGCGTCGTCGTTCTCTGGTCCCAATTAACGACGCAAATCGAGTTTTTGGGTAATAAAAATAAAAAGAAACAAAAAAATTTTTTTTTTTTTTTTTTTTTTTTTTTTATACATACATACATATATAGACTGGTATGAAAATACCTGTCTAACGATCCCGTTAATATTTTTTTGAACAAGTTTCTCCTTGTTCAAATCTTTCGCAACAACTGTTTAATAAATACACTTTCCACTACAATATTCACTACACATGAAACTAATTACACAAAAACACACGCGATATTAATCAATATAAACGAAAACTACTTATAACGCGATTCAAATAAAATTACGCACATTTTAACAAAAATAACTCGATTTTTTATTTTGATATTATTTATATTAATTAATTAATTTTAATTTATTTCACTAATTACATACACTTTATTATTATGCTTTTTATTATTTATTTCACTAACACAAAAAACTTAAACAAAAATAATAAAATTAAATTAAAACTAAATTTACAAAGAGGACGACAAAAACACGTCTATCCTCTTCGAGCGTCAACGACCGACCATTTTCCAAAAATGTATTGGCTGATGTGAAGAAAATCTCAGTTGTCATTAGCCAATAAAGTTCTACTGTACAAAGCGATAATCAAACCAACATGGACATATGGTATAGTTATGGGGATCCGCCAGCACTTCAAACAGAGAACTCCTGCAACGAACCAAAGCAAAAATACTTCGCAGTATTACCAATGCTCCTTGGTATATTCGAAATAGTAATATACATGACGACCTTGGGATTAAAAGCGTTAAAGAAACAATTAAAGAATTCAGTTCGAAATATTACTCAAAACTAGAAGCACATCCCAACGAATTGGCCAGGAAGATACTAAAACAGCCGCTATTTAGGCGAACAATAAGTGTTATCATTGGTTAAGATTTAAAATATCTAATAATTTTGTGAGTTTCTTAACGAAGGGGAGGAAACAGACTAACGTTTGTAGGGCACCTCTCTTCAATTATCTGGCGGACCTTAGCAGGATGGAAGTCAGGAGTATCCAGCATTTCGTTAGTGGCTGAAAATGATTTCAATGAGTTGATTTCAATGAGAGCCACCTAAACCTAACCTAAACCTAAATCAATTGCGATAAAGATGCTGTAAGGCATCGAAATTGATCTTGAATCAAAAAAAAAATATACATCCTTATTGCAATTTTCGCGTCGACATCGGCATATCGAAGTAGGAAAAAATTTGTGTTGCGTACGTCGACTTCGATAAACATTTGACGATCGATTCTATCATTTTCTGTCGATGCTAAAATGTCATCGACAGAAAATGGAGAATCGATCATTAAATGTTTATCGAAGTCGACGTACGCAACACAAATTTATTGTTACTTCGATTTGTCGATGTCGATGCGACAATCGGGTGATAATTTCACAATAAGAAAAAACTTATTGATAAAATAAATGTGAAAATGATGTAGTAGAACAAACAAAATATTTTGATAAATATTTATGGCAAAATCAGCGTTACTTTAACAGGCCTCTTCTGACGCACAGTCACCGACTAAAAAATCGTCTTATGTAAGACTTTTACTTTATTTTAGTACTCGAGTCTCTTATTTTAGTACTCGAGGTCAAGACTATTTCGTATTCTGCACGTAGTCATGGCTGTCATTGGTCTTAAAACACGGTCTTACGTAGCATCGATACATTTGGTGTTCTTAAGCGACATAATTTATAATTTCTCGTACACTCAAAAAAATTTATTCGTTACCACAAACAATTTTTACAGCTAACACTTAAATCTTCCATATCGGGTTTGGGTGAAATTCTAAAATATATTTGGAATAAACAATTTGTTTACTGGCAACAAATACTTTTATGTTTGTACCAAACCGCATGTGTTTTTGACAAACAAGAGATTATTTGATCGAATCACGAAATCTGTTTGCATCAAGCATTTTCAGTTTAAACCAAATAATAATAATGGTATGACCAAACAAGAATCGTTTAACTCAAATTTTTCAATTATTTACTACAAACAACTGACGTGTTGTTTACAAACAAAACATATGTTTATCTCAAATAACTGTACTTGTTTCGGAAAATGATATTTATTTGTGGAATTAATTGGGAAACCTGTGGGAAAATCAATACTTTTACAATCAGAAAAAATATTCTAACACTTTCGAGAAACCTTGCTCTTACAATTTTTTTTTCTGACTGTAAGGATTATTCATATTCCTACTGGTCTTTCTATTAATTCTTATACTAATCAACACAATTTTCCGGATAGACGCGCCAATAATGAAATTTAACAGAAGCTTTGAATATTTTTCGAATAAAAATAAAATTTCATTTTCGTAACTCAATTTTTATTTTATATATTGTTTACAGATAAATTATTATTAAAATTAATTAAATTATAAACTTTTTTATTTATAAGTTCTTTGAAAAACAAAGATTCAAATTCATTGCTTTTCCTCACCAAAAACATTTGTAAATGTGGGTCATATGTAACGGTATCAAGGGCTTGACAACAGAAAATAAACTCTGTTTCAATTTGGACAATATATTCAATGAGCAAAAAAAAGGGAATCTCATCTTCATAATACTGATTAGTTATAACTAATCCACATTTGTAAGTTACACCTTTAAATTCCATACTACTAATAATTTTAAAAGAATTATCTGGCAGTTTATATTTATCTTTAAAATTGGAATCAGTATTTGCAAACTTCGTTGGTTTTGCGATTGGCTTACTGTATTTATCACTAATTTCATTGTAATTGAAAAGTAAATAACTAAATTTGAGTTGGTTTTTGAGACAAAGTATGCATAGCAATTTTTTTCTAGATTTTGTAGATCTACCAATTTCTTTGAATTGCTGATGTTTGGCTTCAAACCTCATTGAACTAATATTTTGCAAAGGACCAATTTTATTCATAATGTATGGATAATGTACTGTGAAATGGAACTTCGGTCTTAAATCTTCGGCAAACAACTTTATAAATTGATCATGGTGATCTGAAATCATATTTTCTAAAAGTTTACTTGTACTTTCATCTGCTTTTCTTTTAACCAGGATTAACAGAATTTCTCTTAGGATCAAATATAAATTCCAGTGTTTATTTGCTCGTGGTATCATATCTCCAATCAAACAATTGAGATGAAATACCAAAACGCTCATTTCATTAGCCGAGTATCTTAATTTTGTTCCAGAAAGCAATGTTTCTTCTTTAATTGCGGGTGGTTTGTTGGATGAAGTTGTAAGGTCCAAAGAATTAATTCTGCTATTCAAAAAATTTATATCGAAAAATTTATCAATGTAAATAAATTGTTTTAAAATTCTCATAAGATCATAGTGGGCCACCCCTTCCAAAATGTCATGCATAATATCTACACTAAAATTATCGGTAACATGAAAGTATGTACTGTAATATACATGCTTCATTACGTGTAATATACATGCTTCTTTTATTCCTGTCATTTTTACATTACAAAGATTAACATCTTGATTATAATTTATTTTATTTCGGATAAATTCATCGTTTTGTAAACGCATATCACGTGTAGTGTTTTATTGCATCTGCAAAATCTACAGTAAATATTAGAATTAAAACTCTCTGCAAATCCTAAAATTTGATTGAGGCCTAAGTTATCGCCAAGGATCAAAGCGGTTACTATTAAAACTTTATTATACTGTGGATGACTTATTAATATTCCTACGTCTTGTAAATTATTTAATTGTTTTATTAATGGTGTAAAAATTCTGCAGTTACAATTTGGGTATAACTTTTTTTTATCTGCAGTAAAAAATAACATTGCCAAATAAATTTGACAAAGCTGTGATTGCAAATAATCTGGCATACAAGGTAACATAACATAAACAGCACCAATTTTTTTTTTATTACTGCTTGATCCTAAAGGATTGTTGGGTTCAAATTCGTCAAAATAGAGGAAAAGGGGTAAAACTAAAATTTTGCCATCGGGACTGATTTGTTTTAATTTCGTATTCCAACTATTACTTTGTATGTAATTAATAATAAATTTATCTGTCGTGCTTTTGAGTTCTTCGATGTTATTAATAATATCATTGAGCATATTTGTGCTATTAAAAAGCTTGCTAAATAAATCGATTAGATCTATTATTTCTATGGTGATTTTCTTATGTTTGGTGATTATTTCACAATTTTTGTTCGACAATTGAATATTAGATTTTATTACATGCGTTACGGGATACGTTAGGTAACCAGTGTCATGTAATTCTTTGAATAGAACATATTCTGAACCAATTGTACAACTGTCATGCAATATTTGTAAATATTGTGAAATTTCATAGTTAGAACTATTTGTTTTAAGAAAAATATAGTTTATATGAGATTTGAAAGTAGAGAAATTGAGATTTAATATTTCTAAAATCTTTTTCCTTGATATAGAATTTTCGTTATACACGTTAACTATAAGTTTAAGAATGTCGTTTTTAACAATTTTTTCAAAATCATCGGTATTTTCTACTGAATGTTCAATATTAGTATTGCAACTGTTTGATATTGATAAATCCGTGACTGAAAAATTGGTTGTAACAAAGTCTAAAGTTTGTGAACTTGAAACAACCGACATCTCCGAGTGATGTCTGAGTAAATGGCTTTTATAAGATTCCAGGTAACTGAACTTTCTTGCACAATCTAACACACTACACAAGTAACTATCTAGATTATGCTTATTCAAATGATTTATGTAAAGAGAAGTACTTTGAAATTCTTCTTGACATATCCGGAACGAAATCATGATTTAAAAATTTATATGAAAACTCAATCCAAATTTATTTAAAAAAAAATTAAGCTAAAGATTTAATCAATAAATTTACTGAAGGAAACTTGTTTTGAGTGATATTCAATTTAAAAAATAATAATTCGAGAAAAACCCATACGTGTTTACATTTTTCGGGATACTTAATATTAATCCCACAAAAATAATGAAAGCAATATTCCTATGCTTTAATTGGGTCGTCAAAATAAATTTTTTTATCAGCAACGGTAATAAAAAGTTTTGCACGGCATATATCTCCGACTAATATGATTCTCGGCTGCTTAAAATTTGGAATGGTTATATCACCTTCTGCTTCAGTCTGAAAAAAGGAAAGGCGGTGATAAACTCTATAGAAACCATTATTTAATTTTATATCTACCTGAAAATGATCCAGAAAGCTCTCCTGGACTTCAAGTTTACTCGGCTTTACCTTTCCGGTAATGAAAGTGGTTGGTAGAATATGCGGCAACAGCAATAAACCTACGATATTTTTTGTTTCCTGGCATGAATCTAAATCATATAAAAAAGAGTTGTTTGTTTTAAATTTACACAAGTTGCTGTAGGTTTGTGCTGTTGATAAACCTAACCATTGTCTGACGCAATCTTAAGAAATTTAAGTACTGTTGAGCTTTTAAATTGTTTGGCCCTCTGGATAAGCGTATTGCACACTGTAACTACTTCCTCTGGCGATATATTTTGTATGGATGGATATCGATATTTTGTGTCTATAGCGACCTAAATTCAAATGTAAGTTTTACTTAGCTAACAGATTCCTTATATAATACGATTCCTTGTATGAAATTGTACATAATATGTATACTTACAAGTTCAAAACTGTTGGGCTCAGTTAAACAAGCAAATTTTTCCAAATAATCTTTCGTGCTGATATCTGTTTCCAAGATCTGCTTTCGCTTATGGAAGGTTTTTTCCCAGCTTTAGACGACTTTTTCCCAAGGTACTATATTTTTGGTTAAAAAATCTATATGTGACTGAATATCTAAATCATGTTCATCCGGCAATTGCTTGTTAGCTACGTGGATTTTTGTAATGTTACTCGACAGTTTTCGTCATGTGATAACACCAGCATGTGATAAACTAGTTTTTTTTATTGAAGTACGCGTTAAATAGTTTGCCTTTCGCTGGGTGGCCGAACTCTGCTGGAGAGTAGTAGACACTGGCAGATTCAGTATCTTTATTGAAAATTGTTATGATTATTTCAGATAATTTTATGAAATCAGCTGTTTTCAATCTGCAATAAGAAAATACAAAGGGAACATAAACAAACTTGCGATTTGGTTTTAATATAACAAATACTTACACCAATTCAGGACATCTATCCAAGATTCCATTAATTACGGTTTTCGAAATATTGATTCTATCTGTATTTGTTAAAGATGCCGGATTCGTTTGATATTTTGATAGAATTTCTTTGGTAGACTTACAAAGAAGTTTTCGAATGTTCTATAAATAATACAAAAAAATAATTAATTATAATAAACATTTAAAGATGTTCACTGATACAGTAAGATAGATATGTGAAAGGCCATTCATATAAAATCAAAATTTTCGACCATTGATAATTTAAATAATAATAATAATATTAAACGGTCTTACAGGACATTGCTGGCCTATAACGTTTGAAAATACACTATTTTAAAAAGGATAAAATTTAGTTGAATACTCATACATTAATATTGATTTGAAAAATGGAATGATGGTTTTCGTTTCGCAGATCAAAATGTTGAAATTCTTCTTCACCTAAGCACGATATTGTTTGTCTCAGTTTACTCGAACGAGGATGAGATTCGTCGTCTAAACCATTACTACTATTATTTTGAGCTGTTTGATTATTCAGATCGATGATATTTCCATCAGTTTGATTTTGGTGATCAATTATTTCGAACTGAAAAATGTTAGGAGTAATATTTTGTGGGATATCTGTATTGTCGATATTACATGACATAACATTCTCATTCCCAGCTCCACTAGTGCAGATCATATTTTTATTATGCGTTGGTGTTACTGATTTCACAGATTCATTAAAATCGGCCTCTTGATCAAGAGTTTCAGAAACAATATTTATATAATTGAGCGCTTCAAACAACTCTTCGACAACTAAAATCAAATTGTGGCCGTATGTTTCTACATACGGTAAAAAAAAATCCTTTTTAATTTCAGCTCCACTTTGCTCATGAAGAAACTTAAAATTATTTTTTATAGAAAAATGTGATGCCACTAAGGAAAAATATTTAGGAGAAGATTGTAGAAAATATATTGAAATTTAACAAATTAATAAAATAAATACTGTACCAGCTTGATGAAATATTTCATATGTGAAAATTCCCTCACCCATCACTGGAACAATTTCGGTTAAATTCATATATTTAACAGGTAGGGCTTTAAAATACTTATTCATTTTGCTAATAGTATGACTGTAACAAATTGTACTTAAATAATTCAAACTTCACTTAAAACTTTATTCACTGGAAGCAGTAGAAAAATCACATGTTACGTACGTATCAACAATAACTTTAATCTCTTATATGTACAATCGTCGAGATTTTGTATGAATTCATAACACAAATATAACCGTTTTAAAATATTAATAACTTACCAAAACTATATTTTATGTAAAACACTTTAAACACTTTAAAATTAATCTTTTCTTAACAAAAAGTAATTTTATTTGAAATTTTCACTACAACACAAAATACCGCTTTAATATAAATGATGCTAGAAATGTGTTCTAACGTAATTTTTATTTCACAAGCATTAATTCTTTTCACCAAACATTCATTCTTTTCCACAAACACAAATTGTTTGCAGCAAACACTCTTTATTTTTGTTGCTTCTCGCAAATAATGTAATTGTTTGAGAGAAAGAATTTTCGTGTTTAGATAAAATACTTAAATGAGAAACAATAAATGTTTCTCACAAACATTTATAGTATGTAACTAAAATAATTAAACGTTTCTTGTAAATACTAAAATTTTGAATTATTTATTATAAATGCTTATTTATGACAAATATTTCAGCGAATTTCTTAATAGTTGCATTAAAAATTGATAGTTTGAATTAAATTAAAATTGTTTATTACAAATACAAGAACGGTTCTCGTAAATAATCTCCAAATACTCTTTTTTTTTCAGTGTATAGAAAAGATCAATGAAATATTGGATGGGTTTAATTTTTATTATATATTACAATTATTATTTATTATTATTAAATTCCTTATTTAAATTTCTTTATTTAAATTTAAATTATACTTATTTAATTTTTTTCAAAATTTAATTAAGTATAACTTAAATTTATAAAGTTGAATTTATTGGAATTATTAATAAAGAAAAATATTTTTTATATGAGAGAAAATTGCAGTCTACAAACAGAATACATACACATATAAAAAAGCAAAATAGACGGATACAAACAAAAATGAAAATTTAATTTATAAGAATACAGGATGAAAATTTAATAAATTTGTTCTAGTTAAATAAATAAAAATGGTATTTAAGTAAAGCAAAAGCAAACACAAATATATCTCAAAAATTTCAGAAAATTTTAGGCAAAAGAGAAAAAATACCATTTGACAGCTCTACACAATCTTTGGAGAGTTTTTAGTACATAATAATAAGACGATCACCGCCAGAATACCGATTAAGACTTTCGTCTTAAAAACAATAATTTACAAACTGGGTCTTAGCTAAGAAAGTCTTAAGAGTCTTAACGTCAGAATTGGACTGTAAGGTTACATAAGATCTTAAATTTTCATTGATAAATTCTTTATTTAAAAAATATTCAAGTTCCAGTAAACAAGATATACAAGCCGTCAGCATTAAGCTTGATTTCCATGAGAAAATCTTACTGACTTGTATATTTTACTGAAAAATACAGAGGAGTTAAGACAATCAAAAATTCCATTAGAGTGACAAAGATAGTAATTTTTTTAATAGCAAAATGTTATGGTAAAAACCATTTTTTTCAGTACTGAAAAAAAAATTTGTCTCTCACGCCTCAAGTAAATCTATATTTTTATCTCGCTTTATTTTTACTGATCAAAATACTTTCGTAATGGAAATCAGGCATAAAATTCGAACTTAATATTTAACAAAAAAAAATAGATTTTTCATACAAATCATCCGAAAAGTTATATTTTTTTAATATGAATTTTGATTTCCGCGTTATCAAGAAGAATAATTGACAAATATGTGATTTGAAAATCAATTAATAGAATCTTGTCTATAGATATTTAATTAATGTTTTACTAAAACCCCTTTATTTACAAACACATCTTACATCTCATGACGTTACACCTTTCGGCCATGTTTTTTTTTTTTTTTTTTATTTTTTTTTTATTTTATTTAAAATAAATTTTATTTATTTATTTTATGTAATTACAATCTAGTCTCCTGGACTAATGAGCAATTTGTTTCTGACTTAATTTACTAACTTAAATTAATCTATGGCTTCTTCCCAGTGGCGTTCCATAGTGTTTGGTAAATTGAAGTAAACCACATCTTTGTAGTGGATTTTAGATCAGCATAATGCTGCTTAAACTGACAATCACACCAGCTCAAAAGGTTTGGTCCTTTTAAGTCTGCGAACTAAATTCGTGATGCTTAGGAGCTGAGTTGCCTCAATGTTCACATGTTGGCGGAGCCTTTCTTCATGTCTCCGTGCTTTTTCCTGGATTTCATTTAAGATGAGGTTCATTTTAAGGTCCCTATGAAGGTCATTGTTCCTGACATACCAAGTTGCATCAACGATATTCCTTAATATCATATTCTGAAATCTTTGGATGATATTTACATTGCTCTGTTTGGTACAACCCCAAAGCTGAATACCATAAGTCCAAATCGGTTTCAATATTTGCTTATAAAGTAGAAGCTTGTTGTATGTTGATAAAGAAGAGTTCCTTCCCATCAGCCAATACATTGTTCTGTATTTAAGTCTTAATTCTTCACTTTTCTTCTTGACGTGTGCTTTCCATCGTAGTTTAGCATCCAGGGTCATGCCGAGATTCTGAGCTGTATTCGCATGCGGTATTATTTCCCGATTTATGGTAATCGGAATATGTTCGATTCGTCTGTTTGTAAAGTTGATGTGAACTGATTTAGTTTTATTCTCCATCTTTTTGTCCATTTATATATTTGAGTTATAGCTGATTGTAACTTCCGTGTTGATTCTTCGTTGCTTTTTCCAACAGCTAAGATCGCCGTATCATCGCAAAAGTTGCAACTGTGTTGTTTTCTAATGTAGGAAGATCATAAGTGTATAGTAGGTATAAAACCGGCCCTAATACACTGCCCTGTGGACCTCCCGCATTGATTTCTTTCAATTCAGAAGATGTATCATCTAACTTAATCCTGAAGAACCATCTTTCAAGTATGATTCCAGTATCTTAGCAAATTGCATTGGTAGAAGATTCCTTAACTTGTGGTTAAGTCCTTCATGCCACACTCTATCAAACGCTTGTGCAACGTCTAGAAATACTGTTGAACAGACTTTTTTCTCCTCTAATGCTTTCTCAATTATACTGGTTATTCTGTGCCCTTGATCAATTGTTGAGTGTTGGTTGCGAAAACCGAACTGATGATTTGGGATCAAGTTTTTACTCTCGATTATCGGATTGAATCTTTTTACCAGAAGCTTCTCAAAGAGTTTGGACATGACTGGCAATAGCGAAATTGCCCTATAAGACGATGTTATGTGTGGTGGTTTCCCAGGTTTTGGGATCATAATTACTTCTGCAATTTTCCATAAGCTTGGTACACATTTGATTCTAAATGCTGCATTTATAAGATTGGTGAGTTTCACCAGAGCTTTCCTTGGCAGTTCTTTTAAGATTTCTGCAGTAATAAGATCGTACCCAGGAGCTTTTTTCGTATTCATATTAGATTTTATCTCACGCATGACTTCTTTTGGTGTAGGATTTCTTTACTTTCTTGCACAGCTTGTTCAGTTATTATCTCGGCTTCTAACGTTTGGTTTTGATGTGGCTGGAATATTTTTTCGAGGTGTTCGGCAAATTCTCGAGCTTTGTCTTCATTATTTCTAGCCCATTTCTCACCTGCTACTGTTATCGTTAGTTAATTTTCTTAAATATTTGCTGATTGATTCATCTTTCAATTCTTTGATCTCTCTTCTTAATTGTTGAGTGAGATTGTTCAAATGAGTTTTATCTTGGGGGGCCCTTATTTGTTGCCATACTCTTCTCGCTCTTCTTTTTTCTGCGAGGAGTTCCCTAATTTCCATAGGGTAATTGTATCCCTTGATTTTCGTTTTAATTTCAGGAGTATTTTCCCAAGCTGATTGCTGTATATCGTTTACAAATTTGTGAACTTCTTTGTCTAATTGTTCTTCAGTCTTTAATGGAACCATTAAGTTAATTTTTTCTTCTAGCGATAGTCTAAAGCATACCCAATTAGTGTGATTATTTACTAGGAATGGGTTTTTTCTTTCTGAATGATTTTTTCACTTAACGTTAGAAGTATTGGTGAATGATCAGAGTTTATGTCGTGGCTTTCATCTACTTGTACATAATTTACAGATATGTTCTTTATTATAAAGAAATCAATCAGATCTGGTACTTTGTTTGGATCAGTTGGCCAGTAGGTTGGTTTTCCAGTTGAGAGGGCTTCACAACTGCATTTTCTAATAGCTTTTAGGAGTTCTTTACCCTTAGTCGTTGTTAATCTGGATCCCCAGTGGACATTTTTTGCATTAAAGTCTCCTCCAAGTACAAATCGTTTTCCTAATTTACTGAGAAACTCGAGATAATCTTTTTCTTCCATTGAGTGCTTCGGTGGGCAGTAAATACTAGCAATACAAATAGAACTACTTTTGGATTTGACAATAACAGCAGTTGCTTGTATTTCTTCCGTTTCATATTTTAACTCCTCATAGTGATGAATACTATTTCTAATTATAACAGCACTACCTCCTTTAGCAGTGTTTCCAGGGTGAATAGTGTGATATATTTGATAATTTTTAAATTTAATGTTTGATTGTCTAGTGAAGTGTGTTTCTGTGATGAGACATACATCGATTTTTTCTGTGTCCAGGACCACTTGCAGTTCTTGTTGATGTTGCATCAGTCCATTGGCATTCCAACATAAGATTATAAGATCATTGGCCATTTTTCTGTTTAGGGATGGCTCCCTTATTGCTGTACTCTAGTTTCTGTAATCGCTCATCAAATGTATTTAGTCTGCTTAAAATTAATTTAAGTGTTTGACTTATATCATCATTTTGAGCAGTTTTTCCTGGATTTCCGTTGCTCATCATTACTTGAGCATAAGTCATTTTACCAAATTATCCTTGTGTAGTTCCCGACACTCTACGATTTACTTTGGGTCGGTTCATCTTAACCGCTTGTTTCCTGAATGAACTTGGATTTTTAGCAATCACGTTCTTATTTTTGATATTTTGCAGTTCAATAGCAACGCTGCATTCTCTGTAGTTAGCCGGATGGTTTTCTCCACAGTGAACGCATTTAGGTTTAACATTTTGGACTTTTACACAATCTTTGGTATGATGTTTACCTAAACATTTGACACACCTGCAGCCTTATTCTATAAAAAATAAGATAATGTTTACACGTGATAAACAGTGAACGAAAAGAGAATCGAAAAACAATTTAATGTAATTTTAGTAAAAAATCACAAAGTTTACCCGTTTTCACGTTTACACATTATCTTATTTTTTATAGAATAAGGGTGCTGGGTTCCCTGTTGCAATATTTTTGTGAATGTCCATAGGCTTGACATTGTTTACATTGTGGTGTAAGCTTAGATCTTCTTAGAGGTTGAATAAGCACTTTGCACCCCAAGATGTACTTAATTTGATAAATTTTTTCGATACCTTCATCAGTATCGAAGGTCAACATAAACATGTTGAGAGGTATTTTGCCTCTCCGTTTTAGCTTAATCGATGCTTCAGTTGCCTTAAATCCTTTTGCTTTCAGGTCATCAATTACTTTATCTGGTTTATACGTAGAGTGTAAGTTTTTAGCCATGACCCTAATTGGTCTGGTTTGTTTATCTTCAAACGTGTGGCAAGCACGTTTTTCTTCATTTAACATTTTTGTCATTTTTCTGTATGTTTCAGCATCTTCTAAGTTTATTTTGATGGTGTTTCCATTCATCACCTTTGCATTAAACTTATCAGTAGCAGTTATTGTTTTTATTTTCTCATAGAGTACATCATAGTCTTTGACTTCATCTATTACTATTGGTGGTGGTGGAGGTATTTTTTTTGGTTGTTTCTGGATAATATTTGGAACATTATCCTTTAATTGAGGTGGGGAGGGCGTATTATTCCGTCTCCTTTTTTTTCTCCCGCCTTTAACTCTAATCTACTCAGTTTCTCTCGCTAGTTCTTCTTCATCCGTATGATACTCTTGTGGAGTTGTATTCTGGTTAGGAGTAGAACCGATGTCCTCCTTTGGCTAAAGAGCTTTAACTTCGTTTTCGCGTCTTCATACGCTCCTGCATCCATGCAATTGTAACATTCAGTTGCTTATTTATATTGTTGGCTTCAACTAATGCATTATTAGCTTTACACAATTCATTGTGAAGCTTTCCTTCGTTTGTAGAACGAGTGTTGTGGCTGCTGGCCCCAATGGAGCGACTACCGCCTCTTATCGGAGAATACGCGACTTTGTTACTCCTCTGGACGGGATGTGAATTATCCTTGGGATTGGTTGGGATTGGTTAAAATAATTGTAGTATAGCAATGGCTGGTCTCCTCCAGAATCCATGAGACCGACCTCCGAAGAGGGTGGATTTACCTGAGCAACAGGTGTACCACCTGGGGTATTAGTTTCCTTATTTGTTCTGCTCATTGCTCATTGATAGTGTATTGCACTCGCCTGTAGTATTTCGCCGATGCTTCACATCGTTGCCCGGGTGTTACCACGTGGAGGTATACTAGACACATTTGGTGGTTTCTACATAGTTGCAGCGTTGAAATATAGACCACGAGATACATGGTTATAGACGGTCAACCCCTACCCTATTGAGACGCACCCAACACCCATGTTTTTTTTACAATAGAAAAATGTCGATAAGTAGAAAGGACGTTAAACTAAAGAGGAGAAACAAACTTTTTTCTTTCATGTAAACAAACCATTTAGTTTTTGTTGTTGTTAAAAAGTGTTTGTGCGTAGTTTGTTTATTTCTAGTATATTGTATTTTAAAGTCTTTGATAAATAGTTAGTAAGATCTTACGTCATTTATTTATTCCCCATAAATTAAGCTTCTTAGATAGCTCCACATATGTATCGCAACAATAAACTAGTGCCATTTCGTCGGCAAAAGCTAGAGGAAATCCATTTAAGTTTAGTGAACACAAAAAATTTATGTAAATTAAAAACAAAGTAGAGCCTAAAACTGACCATTGTGGGACGCCCGCATTTATGGTTAATTGATTGCTGTTGATATTGTTGATTTTTACGCTTTGTTTTCTTTCTTTCAAATAAAATTTAAACCAGTTTAACGAGGCACCTCTAATGCCAATTTATTCTAATTGGCACATAAGGGAAAACATAAGAAGAGCGTCCTCCGTGCTTTTGTTACAAGTAAAGCCATATTGTCTTTCATTTAAATAATTTATTTTAATTAAATAATTGTTCAGACGAAGTTTGATCAGATTTTCGAAAATTTTGGAAAAACATGGAAGAATTGATATTGAACGGTAGTTAGATGGATCATATTTGTCTCCTTTTTCAAAGAAAGGAACAATAGACACTATCTTTTGAGCTTGGGGGAAGTTACCGACTCCAATTAAAATTTTTTGTTAAATCTGGAGCTAGCACAACAATAACTTTTTGAATCGTTATTATGTTAATATTGTCTATTCCGGCCGATGTTTTATTTTTTAATGTAACTGTGATAGCCACTAGTTCTTCTTCTGTGATTGGAAAAAAGAAAAAATTGCTGATTAAACCACCTCCACCATATAAGTCGTTAAACAAAACATTGGGTTCGGTGATGTTTTGCGGTTATTTTTTCACAACATTTACAAAATATTCATTTAAGGAATTTGCCACTTGAAGCTTAAGTAGCCTTTCATACATCCATGGCTTTAGCATTACATCGTCTTGTTGATTTTTTTAAGAGAGGAGTTATTTAAAATGTGTTCTTTAAATGTTTGTAAAAATGAATCAAAGGCATCTGACGAATTTTCGTAACTATCAATATTTCCCCAATGCTCTTGAGATAAGGAAGCTTGTAATATATTTGTATCTAAACATATTTTGGTTTCAGCTTTATTTTCCATGCAAATTTCAAGTTCTGATAGTATTAAGTTTAAAAATATGGATTGATGATCAGAGATGTTCAAACTTTCTGCCCAAACATGAAAATCAATTGCTGGGACGATTAATCTCCCAAAAACATGATCGATACATGTACGACTATGTTCAGTGACACGAGTTGGTGAATTTATTAAGGACTCCATCCCATGTGATGCCATTAAAAGCAAATACTCGTTTGTGTAAATCGAATCTTCCAATATGTCTAAATTTATGTCTCCCAACACAAAAAGGTTAGGATCATTTATAGTGTGCAATAATTCATTAATCTCAACGATATAGGTTCTAATGTTAGCAGTGTGAAATTTATAAATGTACAGAAACTTAAACTTCATTTTATGAAAATCAATTGAAACCAACATGCAATCAGCTGTATTTAGAGAATGGGGAGTCACAGCGAAGTTTGTGATGTCATCACTTATTAGAACACCTACACCAACAGGCATGTAACCATCGTTGTAGTTAGCATGAAATGAATATGTTAACATACCATAGTTTTCAATTCTCGGGGGGGGGGGGGGGGCGAGTAGCAGGGACAGCAGAGACGCAACGATTTCAACAACAACGACAAGTAACACTACCTACAGTTAGTACAAATTTGGGTGACAGCATGGGAACATGATGATGGAACGAAATCTCGCCCCCTCTCACAACCGCCGATGGAAAAAATGGTGGAGGGGAATAATAATATGTTTACCTTTTCAGAAAAAAAGAGTTTGCGGTACCAGGAAATTTGTGTTGTCATTGTGTCTTCTTACAGGTTGGAGCAGTAGAGATGAACTTTAAAAAAAAAATTGTATTGTCGTCTTGTGTTAAATAAATTACTAAAAAAAAAAGATATTACTAACAAATTTACTAACTATCAACTACTTAGGTGTCTGGAACCGGGTTGAGTCTTTGTTGCTAACATTCCTTTCCCATCCCTCGATCTTGTTATATGTAAAAAGGTGTACGACGGCGGCCTGGCCAGGGGCGGATATCACAACTATTAAACATATGTGGTTATTGATGTGGCGCCTTTCTTTACGGGGTTTGGCTTCATGAAGAATGGTGTCGTGTTGTGTAACATGGGTATAGTGGTGTGGTATTCGCATTTATAATACGGGAGACTTGCTTAATGCTTGATCGTACATCGCAATCAATCAATCAATACCATAGTTTTCAATTTCGTGTCTGTATATCCAAATTTCTATTAGAAATATTAAATGTAGCTTATCGGGTCTATTTTCTATATACAGAACAAGAGTATCAAAATTCTGCCGAATACTCCTAATATTTTGTAATAAGAAACCTAAAGTGTTGTTGCATTTAACCATACTAAACTAACAATAAAAATATGAAAATAAAAAATAAAAAAATAAAACTAAAATAATATAAAATACAAAACAAATTCACACAAAAATGCTGAAAGTATTAACATGACGGATTGTATATATTCTTTTTGTAGCAAAAGTAATATAATGAATAAAGGGTTAATAGATCATGTTTCCGAAAGAGGCAGCACGATCAAAGAAAAGTACAGAGCATTTGCCACTAGATGTCACTATACGATTAAAAAAATATTACTGACGGTTTTCAAAAGGATGTTTATTAAAACTTCTCAAAATCAATTAAATTATCACGTATTAATAATAATCACTTTTATAATACGAAAATATTTTTGCTTATGTTTACAAAATGCACACATAAAAACATCATATAATTTTTGACAGGAAATATTTAGTGACACCTAGTGGTATTATGTTAAAGTTGCTTACCCAAGTAGCACGAGTGAGTTGGTATAACGTTGTACTGTGGTTGGCTAAATGACTACTGGTCGGCTAGCCAACGTTGTGACAATGGTTTACAAAATGCACACATAAAAACATCATATAATTTTTGACAGGAAATATTTAGTGACACCTAGTGGTATTATGTTAAAGTTGCTTACCCAAGTAGCACGAGTGAGTTGGTATAACGTTGTACTGTGGTTGGCTAAATGACTACTGGTCGGCTAGCCAACGTTGTGACAATGGTATGAAAACTGAGATACAACGTTATTGGGGAATAAATTTTGGGTTGTAACAACGTCGTAATAACAATTATCCGACTTGTCAATTGACCATAGAATACAAGTCAGGAAGTAGATATATTGACCACTATTTTGTTTATATATTAGCAGACAGGACAACTATTTTTTATAAAATATATAAAGAATCATGTTGTCTTCTATTATCTTATAAATATAATAATTATTTGTCTATTTCCTTTATCATCTATTTCATTATTTACGACTTTATGAAAATTTACTTCATAATAATTGTAAATGTAATATTCACATTCCCTGTAATAATGATAACCGTATCTGGCAAGATACGACATATTTTTATAAACGAAGCAAGTTTTATCGTAAATGTGCACCTATCAGTGAACTAAAAACTCGTGCGCCTTATAAATTCGTCTTTTTTAAAAATATATTTCTGTTATTTCAAAAATATTTTTATTTTAGGTTGACTAAAATTTTCTAAAATCAATTTAAACCATATTGAAATAATCCCCACCTTTAAAATAATGATATTACAATAATATTTAGTCATGAGAAGTATGAAAATCAGAATTTTATTTTCAAAAAATACAATCAGTCAAAATAAAACAGAAACAAAAGACATCTAACGTGAAATGCAATAAATAAATTTAGGAATAGATTTAAAATAATTCAAGACTTTTTTGGAACCATTTAATTCATTGGTGGAATTATTTAGCGTATTTCCTTGACATATTTGCAACAACAATTGCATAGAGTAAATCCCCGCAAGAATAACATTAACCCCCCTAAAAAATTGGGTTTATTTAAAAATAATTCTAATTCTTGGTTATGATAACTGCCACCAGAGTCAGATTACATATTAAATTTATATTTTAGTTCGAAAGGTTGGCTTTTGTCAATTAAATCAAATTGGCTATTTTCTTGGAAAAAAATAAACCCAAAACAATTCGAATTAAATTTTGTGCAACAAAATACGCTTATAGTTGTGAATTTCTCATTAAACTAAGACAAATAAATATAAACATTCATTTCGTACATAAAAAAAACCGACAAAGTTTTATAAGAAATTCAAAGGCCATTTGGTTTTACTAAATATTAAAAACTAATTGTAAACTAACTATTTTCATTTAACAATCCTTCAATAAAAGGATTTAAGGTGCTAGTAGTGGAAAAATTATTCTATAAACCACAGCTGATTATTTACGCCTTTCCTATGAATTTACAAACTCTAGTGATAGAATTCTCATTCTTATATTTGTGCCGGAGCTTAGCATATTCTCCAACACCAACAGCAATTTATGTATGGGACAATCTATTTCTATATAATATGTCGAATTCGTAGTACGTTACATGTACGTTAGTTACTGAATTATCCCTCGCCATTCTGGCATAATATTGTAATTATTATTTTTTCTTTGGTATTCATTTATTTATTAATTAATTTTTCATTTTTTCAGATTATGGTTTGGAATACAATAATTATCGTAATATTTTTAACAAATATTTACGCAACTGTCACATTAACAGTTGAAAGCTCCGTTGATGAACTTCACATAGGTGGTATTTTCCCGATTAACGGAAAGGGTGGTTGGCAGGGTGGTCAAGCTTGTATGCCAGCTGCAAAATTAGCTTTGGAAGATGTAAATAAAAATGCAGATTTATTGCCTGGATTGAAATTAACACTGCACAGCAACGACAGTGAGGTAATTCTAATAAATATTTTAAAGTAGTGATTATGCAAATGGTAAAATGGTCAATAATTAACCAAATTACAAATTGTTTACGAAATAATTTCTATTTATATATTTTATTTATTTACTTGCTAAATTTTAACTTTTAATAGAAACTATTTTGAGCAAGAGCTCATTCATAATAGCTTGTAAATGGTTGTGTCAAAAAAGCTGCACATTTCAGGCCAGATTGTAATACCGGTATTTAATCATATGCTGGTGAGACAGACATCGCTGCAAAACTGCATATTCATCTGGATGCTTACATTCTTATTTCCGAAAAAAAATTATTGTATATTTGGTGAACCGGGGTTGGAACCGGGTTTTCACATCCATTCAACAATAATATTACTGTGGTTTGGAGGTCAATTTGCTGTTGTACACAATACGTTTTTAGAATATTAGAATTCAATTATTTGAAAAAAATAAAAATAATAAAAATACGTACAGTTGACTCAAACGAAATAGCCTGGTTTGGTGACTTTACGTAAATATTCTTCTGAAATTTTTTTTTTTTGCAGAAAAAAATATGTGTTAATCACAGTAGTCTATTTCGTAAAAAAAAATCCCCTTCAGAATAAAATATTTTTAAATTGCAGAGAAATTTTCAGAGGGGGTACCAAATTTATAAAGAAACAGACTAATTTTCAGAAGGGGTACCAACCCAAGTATTTTTACTTAAGACTTTTTGGTCAAAAAACCTAGAATACCATAAGTCTTAACTTAGTTAAGACTTTTTCTAGGTTTTAGTTAGGACTTATTCTAAAAAGTCGTATGAAACTTGTCGCGAAAAGTCTTAACTGGACTAAACTCAAATTATAAAAATGTATGAATGCGTGTGTGTGTAAATGTCAATAATAAAATGGGCGGGAAAATTTTTGTGTATGTATGCATGTGTCAATGTCAGCAAAATTTGGCGGGTAAATAAACGTTTAAAATGAAACAAAATTAAAAATTAAATACGGAAATTTATTAATAAAATTAAATAAAATTACATATTTATATAAACGTATCGCAATTTTAAAGCCCCAGTTTAAGTTTACTTGAGTTGGTTTCTAGCTTTTATATTTTAAATCTAATTTTTAAATTATAATATAAATAATAATTATTTATTATTATTATGAATATTACGAAGAAGTGACATTATTAAGAGTTTTCAATTCATTTTCCATCCGATGAAGCCTATGACAAATTTATTCAATCAATATCATCAGGCTATAAAAGAAAATAACGCCTTCACAAGATAAAATATTAATATGGTTTATTAAAAAAATCACTCACAAAACTTACACAAAATCACAATTAAAAGGCATCGAGCATCCAATTATATATTAAATTAAAATATAAATATTTATAAAAAAAAATCGAAACACAAACAAAAAAACCAAATATTATTAAACTAAAGGTGCTATTCCACTAGAATAATTGACTGATAGTAAAAAAAGAGGAAACGAGAAAAAATTTCGAAACTCTATGTAATAGACAAAGACAACGTTTTTCTTTTTACAGCAAAATTTTGAGGAGAAATTTTGACACCACACAAAAAAATTAACCAATAATTATTAACAAAAATTATGTATTACTATTAATTCGGTTAGTTTTACATCTCAAAATTATCTAAAAAATTAAATATTATTAATACCCATATCAGAGTTATCATTTTTAGTATATTTTCCGTAAAAATTAAAAAAAAATCTACCAAAAAAACGTCATGTGTTTTTAGTTTTACGTTTTAAAGCAAAATTTTAAGAAGAAACGGTATAAAAATATAATAACCATAAAATAATTAGTGTGCGAGAAATATTTCTCATCCTATTGCTAATTTTATGCATGTGTGTTAGTGTGACTGCTATAATATGTTCTCAATTTGATACTTTTTATTGCAGTCACACTACTACAGACACAAATATTTTTTGACTGAGAAGGGTTTTTATTTCATTCGCCCATCCAGCAAATGTATATTATTGTCTTCCTTTAATTTTACTATCAGTCAATTCAGTCAAGTGGAATAGCACCTTAAACAAGCAATGCACACAACAATTTTGAAAAGTAGATTTTCTACATAGATATATGTCAAAACCAAAAAAACGTCTATACATATAACATAAAATGTATGATGTGATTTCACGTATTTTTCACCATACGTGAAATCACAAATTCAACATATGGGACAGGAAGTCATGTTTTAATTTTGTGATTTTTATGTTTTGAATGTGTAGTACTGGGTACAAAAAAATTATTGTAGAATTCGATTTTTTTTTTGTTGTTGTTGTTGCATAAGATACAGATGGTCAAAAATTTGTAAATTTGGTGAAAATGGTGGTGCATTTATACAAAAATAAAAAAAAGTATTTATCCGAAAAACATAAAATGGGGCTCATTTTAAAGGTAAAAGAATAAGGACTAAGAAATTATTACAAAAGTAGTACCATATTTAAATTTTTCATTTTCGAAATGGCCACCAAACTGGTTTTTTTCAATTTTCTGGACAAAATATTTTTTTATTTTTTTTTTTATTTTTTTTTTTTGTTTGCTATTTAATTCTATAAAACATATAAAAAAACAAACATGTATTTTTTTCGTTTTCTTGCAAAACACGTTTTAAAATCATCACTTATTCTATTTCTGCACATATATGTATATAAAATCTTTATTTTATTTTCACTCTAACAAACCATTTTCTTGCAAAATACGACTAAATAAGACCACCAACTCTTTAGATATGGTAAAATTAAATTTAAAATAAACTGTACTGGTAAAAAATTTTTTATTAAAAATAAGGTTACTAATTTAAATAATTACATTTTAAATCTAACATAATCTTCACTATTAGATTATTTCTTAAAATTTAAGTAACCTTCTCCTGAAGGAATAACTGCATGGAAATCGCGAGTTCCTTTTATAGTTTTCGATTTTTCGAACCTACTGGCAAGTCGGATTTTGTTTGAGTTATATTCAATGTCAGAACAAAACTAAAAAACCATATCAGTTTTTAAAGTTTTAGCCCAGTTGAATAATTCTGCTTCATTCGTTATGATACCATCATATTCATCAGTGAGACTAGCTCTGGACGCCATTCTCTTGATAGTACCTCCTAATCCATCACATGGTCCCTTTCCATGTGCTGTGGCATGAAAATGCCATTCACAATCGACTCCGAAATCCTCTTTGTGTTTACTTATATTCATAAAATTAGTTTTATTTTTATAATGTGTTAAACTCGTTAAATTTTGGTTAAACTCGTCATTTTAGTTTTCAAGAACTGGACCATTTTTTCGATGAATAGATGAACTGTTACAGTGACATGATGAAGACAATCCGATATAACAATGAAGCTGTAGTGCTGCAATTTCCCATCTACATTTATGTAAATTACAAATGGATGAATAGTCGCTTGCTTATTATTCCAATGAAAACCCTGCGCTGCATTCTACATTATAAATGAATAATTTTCTGCAAAATCACATGAAACAAGTGCTTCTGTAGGCCCCAGAGTAGTTTTTTTGTTTTTTATGAAGATAGATTGTTGAAGTGAAATGAAGTAATTAGGAACCAGATTTTCTAGCTTCTCTATGAAGTAATCCAAAAATTCTTCTAACGGTTGTGAGTACTTTTGCAAATTGCATCTGTCAGTTGAAATCCACTGACTGAATGATAAAACAGCATCCTCGTAGTCCTTTTCCAGAAAAGCATTTTTCAAATATCCTCGAAATAAATTGAATCCTGGACAATTCTTGCATTTTAGAAGATAACATGTCGGCTTAGGCTCTGGACATAATATAGATGAAATGCAAGCTTGGTATGTTGATATCTCCATTTGTAATAGCTCCTATTTTGGTTTCATAAATAATCAATTTCACATTTTGATGTATTGTACAAACACACACTGTATGCGTTCCACTGCTTCCTGGTTGCCCACAGTTTTTAGGACGCAGCAGCAGAATTTGGAAAATCCGATTTTTTTTTACTCATCGTCCTGATGGAGAATCTTATAGCCCTCGTAGCATTCTTTTAATGTACTCAGCATTAGACGTTTCTGAACTTTAACTTTTTCAATAGTTTAGCAACCGTTTTTTCCAGGCATTATCCGACTGACTTCATCATCGTTATAATAATCTATCACTGATTGCTTTAGTTCATCGCTGATTCGTTTCCTAGCTTTAGGTACAGGAAGACAAAGCGGGCCGTTCGTTACCTGAATATATTTAGCTTTACGTACTAAGTATAGTGTTCTGTTGAACTCCTGTTGAATTTGTTGTATGGTTAGTGACTTCGGCAGTGTAGTCAGCAGCTGTATCTTTTCACATTTTTTCTCCAACTGTTTGAATTTGCTTTTCAGTTGCTCCATGAAATCGTCATATAAATTAGCCTTCATTGCGTTTGCGTTGTCCATTGATTGATTCACAAGGGGCTCGATTCCAGGAATCAATGATGATGATGTTGATGGTACTATTGCAGCTAAATTGATTAATTTTTGTTGTTGGTGTTCTTGCCTAGCTCCTTAGCATATATGGGCGACATTCTAATATCTGGTAATATCTCATTGATTTTTGGAGGACGCTCGCATTTTGTATTTGGCGTTCTTCACTATCACTCCTAATGGAACTTATTTTAGAATCTACATCAGTTGATGATGATTTCTGCGTAACTGCGGAACTTAATGGTAAAGAGACTGGTGATGTCTCTGTTTCAATTTTTTGACGTTTACCATAAATCTTGTTATAACAACTTGAACAAATTAATAAATTTTCATTTATTTCAATCGAAGGCGGCAGAAAATCCATAAGACGATGATGCACTTTTCGTAAATTTGTAGAACACTTCGATCCAACAAACGGCTTACAAAATGAGCAGCATAAAAAATAATTAGTTTTATTATTCATTAAAAGTAATTTGGATCTTTATTTTTAAAAATCGAAGCAACAGTTGAAAACAAAAGATTAATTTAGGTATAAATTAAGCCTGAATTCCATTGCGAATAAAAGTTTGTCAGTCAAAATAAAGGGAGATAAAAATATAAAATCTGTGGTTGTGTGAAAGAAACACAAAACGAAGTCAGTCAAGATTTTACTTACATCAAATGTGTGTTTGTATTAGTGGATCGCCATAATTATGGTCAAAAATTATCAAAATCGAAGTCATTTTATGGTTATCCAACTAATATACGCACACAAATTTTGTGTACGAACGCAAATTTTTTTCCGCACAATAAGTTAATTAAAAGTTTGTTATTTTTATGGAAAGTGTCATAATTTTTTTGGTGGTTGCTTCTAAAATAGCTGTGATAATAAAAAAAATATAAAGTTTGTGTACAGTTAAATTGTGATGAATTGTGATCAATTGTGATAATATCGCTAAATACTATTATTGGCATTTTAATAAAGTGATGTTTTTTTTTTTAAATAATTTATTGGCGGCGAAAAAGCCAAATTAAAACTCCAAGTGATAACCAAAAATTTATTTTTTTTATTTTTATTTTTTGCTGTCGCTGTCAAAATTTATCAAGATATTTGTGCTATAAAAAAAATAAAAAAAAACATGCTTTATCTTTGTCACTCCAATGGATTTTTTTTTTGTTGTCTGCTTTCGACTTGAAGTCAGTTCAGTCAATTATTCACAGTGGAATTCAGGCTTTAAGAACTGAATAGGTATACCTACCGATAATTTTATATACAAACAGTAGTAGGTATGATGATATTAAAACGTGTTTTGTAAGAAAACGAAAAAAAATACATGTTTGTTTTTTTTATATGTTTTATAGAATTAAATGGCAAACAAAAAAAAAAATTTAAAAAAAAAATTAAAACAAAATATTTTGTCCAGAAAATTGAGAAAAACCAGTTTGGTGGCCATTTTGAAAATGAAAAACTTAAATATGGTACTATTTTTGTAATAATTTCTTAATCCTTATTCTTTTACCTTTAAAATAAGCCCTATTTTATATTTTTCGGATAAATACTTTTTTTTATATTTGTATAAATGCATCACCATTTTCACCAAATTTACATATTCTTAACCACTTGTATCTTATGCAACAACAACAACAAAAAAATCGAGTTCTACAATTTTTTTTTACCCAGTGTAGTAACACATTCAAAACATAAAAATCACAAAATTAAAAATGACTTCCAAAAATTTGTGATTTCACGTATTTTCATCATAAACATTTTTGTTGGTTTTGTATATGGTATGTACATATACACACTACTCTACTTGTATATTTTGTATATACATATATCACAAGAACATGAAGTTAGCTTCAAATTTTATCATCAAAAAACTTAGGAAAAACTTATTGCTCAATTTGAGTTAGGTTTTGTTATACTTGGGAAATTGATAAAATAAATCTTAAGATTTGAACAATTGTTCAACTTTTTGCTCATTCCGCCGATTTATAATTTCCCAAGTATTTTTACTTAAGACTTTTTTGTCAAAAAACCTAGAATAAGTCTTAACTTAGTTAAGACTTTTTCTAGGTTTGAGTCAGGACTTATCCTAAAAAGTCGTATGAAACTTGTCGCGAAAAGTCTTAACTGGACTTAACTCAATATTATGAAAATGTATGAATGTGTGTGTGTGTAAATGTCAAAAATAAAATTGGCGGGAACATTTTTGTTTATGTATGGATGTGTCAAAGTCAGCAAAATTTGGCGGGTAAATTAAACGTTTAAAATGAAACAAAATTAAAAATTAAATTCGGAAATTTATTAATAAAACTTGTTTAATATATTTAACATTAATAAAATTACATATTTATATAAACGTTTTAGCGAAATTATTAATAGTTTTCAATTCAGGTACCATCCGATGAAGACTATGACAAATTTATTCAATCAATCTCATCAGGCTATAAAAGAAAATGACGCATTCACAAAATAAAATATTAATATGGTTTATTAAAAAATCACTCACAAAACTTACACAAAATCACAATTAGGCGTCGAGCGTCCAATTACCTATATATTAAATTTATTTATATTTTTTTTTTAAAAAATCGTAACAAAAAAAACACAAATTATTATTAATCTAGATACACCAATGCACAGAACAATTTTAAAAATTAGATTTTCTGCGTAGATAGCTATATGTCAAAACCAAAAAAATGTCTCACATATACATTATATATAAGATAAAAAAAATGTATAATCATTTTTGTTAGTTTTGTATATGTACATATACACACTACTCTACTTGTATATTTTATATATATATGATAAGAACATGAAGTTAGCTTCGAATTTTTTCATCAAAAAACTTAGGAAAAACTTATTGCTCAATTTGAGTTGGGTCCCAAGTATTTTTACTTAAGACTTTTTTGTCAAAAAACCTAGAATAAGTCTTAACTTAGTTAAGACTTTTTCTAGGTTTGAGTTAGGACTTATCCTAAAAAGTCGTATGAAACTTGTCGCGAAAAGTCTTAACTGGACTTAACTCAATATTATGAAAATGTATGAATGTGTGTGTGTGTAAATGTCAAAAATAAAATTGGCGGGAACATTTTTGTTTATGTATGGATGTGTCAACGTCAGCAAAATTTGGCGGGTAAATTAAACGTTTAAAATGAAACAAAATTAAAAATTCAATTCGGAAATTTTTTAATAAAACTTGTTTAATATATTTAACATTAATAAAATTACATATTTATATAAACGTTTTAGCGAAATTATTAATAATTTTCAATTCAGGTACCATCCGATGAAGACTATGACAAATTTATTCAATCAATCTCATCAGGCTATAAAAGAAAATGACGCATTCACAAAATAAAATATTAATATGGTTTATTAAACAATCACTCACAAAACTTACCCAAAATCACAATTAGGCGTTGAGCGTCCAATTGTATATTAAATTAAAATATAAATATTTATAAAAAAAATCGAAACACAAAAAAAAAAAACAAAATATTATTAAACTAAACAACCAATGCGCACAACAATTTTGAAAAGTAGATTTTCTACATTATGTCAAAACCAAAAAAACGTCTATACATATAACATAAAATGTATACCTAAACATTTTTGTTAGTTTTGGGTATGTACATATACGATATACACACTACTCTACTTGTATATTTTGTATATATATGACAGCATGAAGTTAGCTTCGAATTTTTTCATCAAAAAACTTAGGAAAAACTTATTGCTCTATTTGAGTTAGGTTTTGTTATACTTGAGGTCCCAAGTATTTTTACTTTCGACTTTTTCGTCATATTTCGTACTTTAAGCTAAACTTAGTTTCGACTTTAACTAAGTTTTAGTTTCGACTTATGCTAAGAAAGCGTACGAGTATTGTCGCGATAAGTCGAAATTGGACGAAACTCAACATACAAAAATTGTGTGAATGTATTTGTGTACATTTTAAAATAAAAATTGGCGGGAAAAATAATGCACATGTGTGCGTATAAATACTAAATTTGAATTTAGCGGACGATTTAAATTTGAAAATTAAAAAACGCTAAATTTCAGTATAATAATATTATATATTTTATTTAATTTCATAATATCAAATGCGCCTTGTATTTAACAGTATAATTCAGTTTTGATGTTTCTGGTCCCCAAACCACTAAACTCAATATTATTAAAATGTATGAATGTGTGTGTATGTAAATGTCAAAAATAAAATGGGCGGGAACATTTTTGTGTATGTATGCATGTGTCAACATCAGCAAAATTTGGCGGGTAAATTAAACGTTTAAAATGCAACAAATTAAAAATTCAATACTGAAATTTATTAATAAAACTTGTTTATTATATTTAACATTAATAAAATTACATATTTATATAAACGGCTTTTATCTTTTAAATCTAATTTTTAAATTATAATATAAATATTAATTATTTATTGTTATTATGATTATTATGAAGAATTGAAATTATTAATAATTTTCAATTCAGTTTCCATCCGATGAAGACTATGACAAATTTATTCAATCAATCTCATCAGGCTATAAAAGAAAATGACGCATTCACAAAATAAAATATTAATATGGTTTATTAAACAATCACTCACAAAACTTACCCAAAATCACAATTAGGCGTTGAGCGTCCAATTGTATATTAAATTAAAATATAAATATTTATAAAAAAAATCGAAACACAAAAAAAAAAAACAAAATATTATTAAACTAAACAACCAATGCGCACAACAATTTTGAAAAGTAGATTTTCTACATTATGTCAAAACCAAAAAAACGTCTATACATATAACATAAAATGTATAAACATTTTTGTTGGTTTTGGGTATGTACATATACGATATACACACTACTCTACTTGAATATTTTGTATATATATGACAGCATGAAGTTAGCTTCGAATTTTTTCATCAAAAAACCTAGGAAAAACTTATTGCTCTATTTGAGTTAGGTTTTGTTATACTTGGGGTGTTTTGTTATACTTGGGTTGGCTTTTTATTGCTTTGCTTAATATAGCCTGTCAAAATGAAAAAAAAATCCTAAATTGTCAATGTCATAATAAAAGAAGAAAAGAAGCCAAGAAAATGCCAAGGAAAATACGTTTTTACGTGTTGAAACATTTATCAGTCGTACTTTCGATTGTTTATACATAAGCATCTATAATTTTTGTTGTTATTTTATAAATTGCTTTGCTTTAATAAGTCTCGCTCGCACTTCGGATTTCATAAATTTAACACATCAGTCTTAAATTTTTTTCGATATTTCCTCGGTGTTGTTATTACATCATAAATAAATATTATCTTACTAATCTACAGCTCTAACCTCACACCAGGATTAGCAAGCTACCAGAATCTCGACAGAAGACTCGTGTGCTACTAAAATATTCCGACAAGCCAATAACATACAGTGAGACACGAAAGTCTATATACACCACTAAAATTTGCAAAATCGTTAATTATCACGAATTAAAACTTGTAATATTAATTAAATAATATATTTAAACCAAACAAAATGATAACAGGATAAAAAAACAAAACTAATACAACAGTTCTCAAAAATTCTAAAAATTAATAAAATTTATATCATAAAAGTCTACATACAGTGAATAAAATCAAAATAATCTTGTACAGACACACTTAAGAACTAAAGATAAAACCAGGATCTCAATATCCGCTGGTGAAATTTCAGCCCGTGTACTCGAAAGGGTGCTTTTCAATGAATCCCTATCGGTAATTTTACATTTTCGGACCTTTTGTTCCAGATCATACCAGATATGCTCTATTACATTTAGATCCGGTGACCGGGGAGACGGAGGAAGTTGTTTCGGTACATTGTATAGAAGCCATTGTCTTATTGCCATCGCCGTACGTATTGGATCGTTATCTTGATATAATATCCATTGGTTGCCTAATCCTAAGCATTCGACGGACGGTTTTAAATTGCTACGCAATATGTTCGAATACTGTTGGTGATTCATATTACCTTCTATGAATACCAATTGTCCGACACCAGATGCATCCATAGATCATCAAACCATTACGCTGCCAGCCGTCGTATTTAACAGTGGGATGTACATTTTTTGGAGACATCTCTTGGTCAGCTTTTTGCCAAATTTTTTCCCTTCCATCGGATCCGAATAAATTGTATTTACTTTCGTATCCAGTAGTGTTCCGATTCTCAATCACTATTTTTGTAGCATTAATCCTCGGATTGGATACAACTTTTTAATTATGTTTCGAACATCCCGTGCGCTAAATTTTTTTGTACGCCCACATCTTTGTTTATTTTGAACACGTCCTCTGTTATTAAAATGTCGTATTATTATTTGTTAAAGTAATCGACTTTTACTAACAATTTTAGATATTTCATTATAACTTGTGGTATTTTGTTCTATTTACTAAACCAAAACTACAAGAATTTGAATATTGATCATGTACAGCTCCGTGCTTAATAATATGTACGGAAAGACTCT
This sequence comes from Tipula vernalis, assembly GCA_958295665.1. Classification (NCBI taxonomy): domain Eukaryota; kingdom Metazoa; phylum Arthropoda; class Insecta; order Diptera; family Tipulidae; genus Tipula; species Tipula vernalis. The sequence continues at coordinate 246,537,555 of OY282560.1, read as the reverse complement.
GATTCGATAGTCGCGCATATAACGCGAAGGTTTCAGATTTTATAATTAATGTTTTTAATACAAGTTTGTTTTCCACTTATCCCACTAAATTCACATACAAGTGATTCTAAAATTTATACTATCCACCACGTATTATTAAAAATATTATTTTTAAAACGATTGCCACAATTTTACATAAGTTGTAAATATTCAGTTCAGTATATAAAATAATCTGGAGACGATGAACAAAAAGCGGAGGAAGATAAAAATGAATTATTTTACTTAGCTTATGATGCACTGTAGTATAAAAGATGAAAATGAATTTTGTGTATTGTGTTGCTTGTTCGTAAATGTAGGTGTGTTCATGAAAATGGTTTTGAATCTGAATGCGCGTATTATGTTGGTGGTGTGTGAATGTTTGATTGAATTAATGTTTTGAATGAACGTTTTTAATTTATTATGTTTGAATAAATTGTGTGGTGTGCGCGCCAACATTATTATTATTATTATTGGAGGGCCATGCGGGCGATCAGCCACTTCGCACTGCGACCTAAAAAATCTATTGTGCCGGACCCTGCTTAATTATCCGCCCAGTCAATATTCAGGTTCTTAATGAACCTGACAATACTGCCTCCCGGTACGTGATACATACTATCTGGGCTTATTGCTCTCCCTCCTAGATATTTAGTGCAGCATGTAGTTCCACTAGAAATACGGTAGCATTGCAGCCCAAGGACTTCGAGAGAGCTGTCCCACTCCCGCAAATTCCTACTCCTGCCCCGTATTTCGTTTGATTTTACTCTTACGAGTTGCTGGGAATTGCAAATCGCCTGTAGGTCACCCAGATTTACTACAGGAAGGCTAAATAAAACTAGAGGGGGCCTGGTATCCAGAGTCCGCATATTTTGGACTGATTAACCTATTAGTCATTCATCCATCAGCATATGCTGTTCCACCTTAGATTAGGGTTTTTTGTCAAGGTTTTCTCCTTTAGCGCCGTACTTTAGCCTGTGCCAAATGGCCAAAAATGTTCCAAATGGCCTTAGTTACCAGTGGTTGCCACGAGGAGGCAGCACGTACACTTGCGAATTGTGAACAGGTTACCCCTTACACAATTGTACCCATCACGCAGCTGCCTAATAACATGACCAGAACAACTCACGTGATGCGCACCCTACTGGAATGTTACGGAGCTGGTAGATTAATCTACTCAACTTTGGCCCCCCCCCCTCCAACAGACGCCAAACCACCATGCTCGCCAACATACTTGATTGGTATATTGTGGCGATGAACGAGTGATGAATATTTTGTGAATATTTGAATTTTACAAAAGAGTGAGTCGCTACAGGACTCCCCCGCGAGTGATTTTCCCCCTCCCTAGGGAATGATTGTAGGAGTGGAAGCTATACGAACGGTTTTGTGAACCCGATGGCTTGATGTTTGCTCAGTCAAACTAAGTATTCCATAAGCTGGTTTAAGTCGATCGATTGAAACGTTGGAATTTTTCCATTAATCGATACGATGAAATGTGTTCTAAGTCTGCGTACCTTGTGTGTTCTAATGAAAACAAAATTGCAGTGACTGAGCGATTTCGGACAAATACGTCATCTTGTTTGGATTGACGTGGTGTTTTGGGTACGAGGTTGCGCATGGTTTTTCGCAGTTGGTCGATAAACCAAGGAGTTTTGTTAACTCGGTGAAAAGCTTGGACTCAAATACGTTCCTTGATCTATTGTGATGTTAAGGGGGACGCCGTAGTTGTTGACAAAGGTGGTGGCTATGGTTGCAGCTGACATATTGGTCATGCAGTATGCTTCGGGCCAGCGAGTGAAACGATCGACACAAGTGAGCAAGTATGAATATCCATTAGATGGTGGAAGTGGTCCTACGATGTCTATATGGATATGCTCAAATCGACCAGGCGGAATTTTAAATTGTCCATGAGGTGATTTCGTGTGCCGTTGAACTTTAGCACGTTGGCAGGATAAACAAGACTGACCCCAATTGCCTACGTCTTTGCTTATGCTGGGCCAAAAGTAGCGAGATGTAATCAATTTACGAGTTGCGCGGACTCCAGGATGTGAAATGTTGTGTAGTATGTTGAATACGGTGCGCCGTAGTGAGTCTGCGATGTATTGGCGAATGTTCCCACCTGCGATTTCGCAGACTATTTCAAGGCCACTTATTTTGAAAAGCCCTAGTTTCTTTGATGAACTACTGTAACATTCGGAACCAGAAAGTAAATTTTGAAGTTCTAGGTCTGCTTTTTCAGCGTTTGCGATTGTTTATAAGTCGATTTATGTTTCAACTGTGGCGATTTCGTTGTCGGTCGGGCGCAACAGTGTATCTGTGACAACGTTGTCGTGTTCGTGAACATGCTGAATGTCCATGGTAAATTGACTAATGTAATCCAAGTGACGAGTCAGAGGTGTCAGAGGTTTATGATCGGTGTATATAGTGAAATCCCGACCTTCGACAAAATATCTAAAGTGTTTGACTGTTAGATAAATTGCAAGTAATTCCCGATCGAATACGGAATATTTCTTTTCGGCATCCGACAGTTTCTTGGAAAAGAATCCCAGTGTTTCCCAACACTCGTTATTGTACTGTTGTAGTACCGCACCGAAATCAGTGTTTGATACGTCAGCGGTTATGCTGAGCTTTGAGTCGCTCAGTGGGTGTCCCAGAAGTGTTACTTGGGCCAATTTAGTTTTTAGTTACGTGAATGCAAATTGACATTCATCTGGCCAAGAGGAATTCTTGGCTGTCTTGGGCTTTTTGAGTAATGCTGCCAAGTCGCTGTGAATTGGTGCTAGTGTTTGAGGAAGTTTTGGTATGAATCGGTGGTAATAATTTACCATGCCGACAAATCGCTGTATACTTTTGATTGAAGTAGGGGCTGGGAAATCCCTAATGGCATTAATTCGTTCTTCAGACGGCAGAATAACATTAGGTGTTATCTTGTGACTGAGGAAATCGGGAGTGTATACGCCAAAGACGCAATTTGAGCTCTTAATATGAACGTCAAACTGTGTTAGTCTGTGGAAGAGTTGTCCCAAGTGCAGTTTGTGTTGTTCCTCAGATTTTGATGCGAAAAGAATGTTGTCAATGTAGACGAAAACGAAGTCCAAATCACGTACGACTTCGTTCATGAAACACTGAAACGTTCGAGTTTTTTGATTTGGTGAATTATATAATTCGCTAAGTCAATGCATTCTTGCCTCATACGTAATGTATGAAGTTGGAATTGTATTTTTAGTAGTTTAGTCGTAGCTACCTGATGAGTAGACCGAACTTTTTTGTTTGTACGAGCTTGTCAGTACGAAACCAAACTACCACGGAGAAAGCTCAAGGAGAGTTTTCATTTTTTCAGTCGTTACACTTTGTATTGACTTCGGTTTAAAGTACGGGGGGGATTTTGATATTTCTACTTATTTTGGTAGATATATTTATAAATGATTGGCCTCAACATTTTTTCTGATTAACAAGTCGAAAATGTTGTTAATGGCATTATTTTTAATATGTTTTGTCTATAAAAAGCCGAAAGAATCTTATTGATTAAAAAATAATCGAAAAATAAATTTGTATTAAAATTGAGCTTTATGTATTCTAATATCCATTATTTAAGATTTAGAATCACCTACTAATAATTTTTGCTTGTACCGAATATAGGTCTAGCCGGCCATCTTCAAAAACCAAACCTGAAAGCCTGCGAAGAGTCTCTTGCACTTAATAAGTAATTACAATATAAATGAAGTGAATAATATCGTAAAGGATCTTTTAAACTTGTAATGGAAAAAGTCCAGCAATTTAGTCCTTTTACTGATTACTGGTAGAATGGGAATTTAATGTAAAGGTGTAACTGTCATCATTATATATTTCAACAACGCAAATGAAAATTGAGATCAGTGAATTTATAAAATATTTGGTTTATAATTCTCACGGTGCGGTGCAGTGTACAATTTTTTGCTTTTCTCACCATTGGAAAATAAAATCATAGGATGCCAATATTTGTGATTTGACAATTCAGAAGCCTGATCACTCAGCACTAGTCAAGAAATTTGCGTACTATTGATGTTCAGACGTAACAATTTCCAAAAAGATTTTTTTCCAGTACTACATTCCATCTAAACTTCACCAATATGGAATGTTATTTGGTAATTTTGCGACAGTTCAACATCTAATCCATTGAATTTTTGAGCAATTCCTAATTTTGGAAAGAAACGTGAAGAAAAATTGTGTAATCCTTACTACAATAGTCAATGCAACTTCACATTCGAGTGGTTTTAGTAATTTCGAGTTGGTACAGATAGTGCTGAATACAGGATTTCACATGTTTTAGTAGATTTCGGTAAATTAAAAGGCCTGGAGGATTTACTCGTACAGCCCAAACATGAAAGTCTAATGAATGAAATATTTTCGGTTTTCAAAATTTGAACCTTGCTCAAGAACAAAATCGAGCCGGGATTTTATATCGCCGATGCACTATAACCCCAATAAAAGTTTTGAAAATCACAATAAATTAAACATTATTTTATGCTATAATAAGGAATGGGTGGTTGATACTCTACATCATTCCTGACACGTATTTAAAAAAAAAAAAAAACATAACCAATGATCTCTGGCGCTTCTTTATAAAATATGGATGAGAAGGTAGCAGCAGTACGGATATGCTTTCGCTGGTTTGCCTCACTCATTTTCCAGAATTTATTAAAAATAAATTGTATATTTCAATGTTGGCCATTACACAAAACTTTTCCAAATTTTCCAGAATATATTAAACAAAAGGGTCATTTTTGAAAGTATGACAAACCTGCGAAAGGGTTTTCTTTAGAGTAGGAATTGGTTGTACTAGACAGAAATATAAGCTTAGGTAAGTGCTACATATCTACACCACTAATATTATAAAGGAATTAATGCAACAACTTTTCTGTAAGTTGTTGCATTAATTAGTTTATAATAATAGTGGTGTAGATAGTAGCACTTACCTAAGCTTATATTTCTGTTTAGTACAACCATTTCCTACTCTAGAGAAAAACCTGTCGCACATACTGGGTCTGTATATATATTGGCCAACCAATTCCAGTATTCAATTTTATAGAATTTTTTATGTGGTTTCATTATGCGTTGATTATTTGACCTTCAACAAATAAAGAACTTAAGTGGTGGAATTTTCCTTTAGCACTTGGGCTAGTTCGTCAGTTAAGTAACTGTCTAATTGTATTTTTTTTTTGTTATTGTATTGTAATTTATAAATAATATTATTTTATTTTTGTTTTAAATTTTTTACAAATTTAGCAAATGTTTTCATTTTCCATTAAAAATTACTTATGAGTCCGAGAGACTCATCGCATGTGTTTGTGTAAGTAAACTGATCCATGATGATTGGGGTTAAAAGCAAAAAAAAAAAAATACTCGCACTAAATGTTTGTAAATATTAATCTTTTTTATTAAAAACGAATACAATGAATTTTGGTTTATGAAGTAATAATAAATTTGTTCAATTTTAATTTATCCTCGAATCTAAAGAAACAATTAAAGAATTCAGTTCGAAATATTACTCAAAACTAGAAGCACATCCCAACGAATTGGCTAGGGAGATACTAAAACAGCCGCGATTTAGACGTCTGAGAAGAACAGATCCACTCGAACTGATGAACCTGTGAACCTGTAAATTTAATTCAATATATACATATAAGTATAGTCTAAATTAATTAAATTGTGAGCCCTAACAATAAGTATTAACATTGGTTAAGGCTTAAAATATGTAATAATTTTAGCCTAAGATTTGATTACTTCTTGTGAGTTTCTTATGTAGAAAGATTCAAGAATAAAGCCATTGGCAACATTTAAAAAAAAAAAATCCTCCAATCTATAAAATAAAATGTTGCATTCGCAAGTATCGCAATTGTATATTTTTAAACTCCATTGTATAGGAAAAGGCAACAAATGAAACATAAGGAGTATGATCATCAAAATATGTTTTGGAATATGGTTGAAGTCTGCTGTACAAACGATAATATGTATATATTTTCTGCATATAAAATTGAAAGAATAGATAATTATAGTTATATTTTATATATTCATCTGTTTATAACGCAAAAAAAATAAAGGGCAGAAACCTCATGAGGTGGTCAGAATTTCGGTCTTGATTAATTCAACTCTCAAATCAATCCCGAAATGAATCTCTTAAGTCAATATTCAGCTCAACCTCCAACTCAATATAGAAATCAATCTTCATCTCAATCGCAACATAATTCTAAACGCAATTATTAAATTAACCGCCAACCAAACCTTCAAATCAATCACCAAATCAACCCCAAATCCACTTTCATAATAACCCTTAACCTAACTCCAAATCAACTCTTAAATGATTCCCCAGCCGAACAATTCATTTAACCCATATGCAGGCTAACTAAATCCTAACTCAACTTCAACTCAACTTCATCATACCATCATACCATCACCATCATACCATCATACAACCATAACATCATACCACCATACCATCATACCATCATCAACATCATACCACCATCACCATTACCTTCACCATCACACAATTCTTATATACAAACCATCATACCATTATACCATCATAACATCATACCATCTTACCGTCATCAAAAATCAACTCGATTTTTGAAGTTTTAGAAATTCTTCCGTAGTAACTTTGGACCTGATTATCATTTCTCAAGAAGGTCATGTATGTTTTAAATATTTACAGTGCCCTTTCTTAAATGTTACACAATATTTGTGTAAAGTTTAGTTCAATGCGTGTGCATTTTTTTAAGTATCACACACATATTACTGAACATATCTATAAACACTCACTTTTATATGCAGTGAAACCTCATTTCAATGGACACTCAATTTAACGGAATCCTCACTTCAACGGACATACTTTTAAGTCCCATGCAACTGGAGTTTTTCAATGAAAACCTCCCTTAGATAAGCTGATCCTTCATTAGAGCGGACACGGACAGATATTTCTACGATGATACAGGTTTTACGAGTACACTTCAAATTGAATCTTTTATACTTCAATTTGTTCCTTTTATCAAATTGAACCTTTAAAATTTTAAATTGAACTTTTTACATTTCAAATTGAACCTTTAGCAAATTATATATACATATATGGCCAATTAGGATGGAACTTGGCAATTTTTTAGCCGGTTTTTGTGAAATTTGTGATGATGATGATTTTTGAATAAAATTCTGGAGTATAGCCAAAAAAAATAAATAAATGAAATTTTCATGTGCGTTGGACATGGAATTCTAAAATGATTTTTAGATGAAGTTATGAAGTACGGCAACAACTTTATCTAAAACTCATTTTAGAACCTCATTTCTAACGCACTTGTCAAATTTCATCATAATCGGTTAAAAAATAGCCTAGTTCCATCTTACTTGGCCATATTCCAGAACTATATCCAAAAATTACTTTAGAATCCCATTTTCATGGCAGATGGCAAATTTCACTCAAACCCGTTAAGAAATAACCAAGTTCCGGCCTAATTCTCCTAATTCCAGAACTTCATCTAAAAATCATATTAGAATCCCATTTTCAATACACGTGTCAAATTTCATCATAATCGGTTGAGAAATAGGCAAGTTCCATCATACTTCATCCAGAAATCATTTTAGAATCCCATTTCCATCGCACATGTCAAATTTCATGAAAATCGGTTAAGGAATAGCCAAGTTCGATCCTAAAAACTAAAGATTAAATCTGATAAAAGCTAAAGATTAAATCTGATAATCGAGAGTAAAAATTTGATCCCAAATCATCAGTTCGGTTTTCGCAACCAACACTCAACAATTGATCAAGTACACAGAATAACCAGTATAATTGAGAAAGCATTAGAAGAGAAAAAAGTCTGTTCAACAGTATTTCTAGACTTTGCACAATCGTTTATATATCATACCAATCTAATAAATTTGATTAAGGTGATCTATGAAGTCGGCTGTTTAAATTAGTTAAAATTGTAAACTTAACTGAATTCTTATAAATATTTTATAAATGTAGGCCCGATTCAATTATTTTGCTATAACATATTTGAAAATCTGATAGTAGGAATAATAGCTTAGGCAGGATGGTTGTTAATTACCTTGTAAAACAGGGTCACTGTGTATGTTATGATTATGTCCTAATGCTAAGCCTGAAGAAAGCAGATGATGATTGGTAAAATTCAGGCCCAGTTACGCTAAAAGTTATTGAAATTTTTGGTAAAAGAATGAAAGCTTGCCGTGGAGCGCTGTAATCACTTACAGGATTTAATTTTTAATTGATGTTTTTTGTTTTTTGTTGTTTAATTGTTTAATTCAGATAAACCTATTGTTAGATTTTACATAATTTTTTTATATTAAACATTTAAAAACTAACCTCAAATTGGGACACCCTTTCTTAATATAGGCTATATTTTTTAGCTTTAATATTCTTAATCCCTTATAACGAATAAGTAAATCAAATTAATATGGTGCCAGCCATTGGGGTGAGCGATTAGTGCAACTGTATGTGTTTGGTATAATGCCGAATAATGAAATGAATAATCACTAGATTAAGACTTTGGGTGCGTCCGAATTGGAAAATGTGCATTTGAAATTGGTCACTTATTTGCATTTTTGATACATCTATTTAATGTAAATTTATATTTTAATTAACCATGTTTATCGATTTATTAATTTGGTATTGACCAATTTTAATTAATTTAATGATTTTAATGTGATTTAATTTAATGCAAAAGTGCGCATTTTAAAAAATGTGAATTTAAATTTGCATTTCGGATACACGTTCATTGATAAATTCTTAAATTAATATTTCGTGGTTTGTAACTTTCTCTTAATTTTTAATTTATCTTATTTTATTCAATATATTTTTGTAATTATAATAAGGTTAGAATAAATTACATTATACAATAGAATATATTGAATTGTAAATTTATTGAATAGTAAGAAGTAGTAACTCTTACACAAATCAGTTATATCCCAAAAAAAATTACCTTTTCAAGTGTGAACCTGGATTGGGGGCTAGCGTAATGTATAATTTGTTATATAATAAACCACAAAAACTAATGCTCCTGGCTGGATGTAGTACGGTGTGTACAACTGTAGCAGAAGCTGCAAAAATGTGGAACCTTATTGTGGTAAGGAAACTAAATGAATGTTGAAAATACGATTACTTATTTTATTACTATGTATATTTATTTTGTTTTGTTCATTTGATTTTATTTTTAGCTTTGCTATGGTGCATCAAGCCCTGCATTATCGGATCGAAGTCGATTTCCAACGCTTTTTAGGACACATCCATCAGCAACTGTTCATAATCCTACGAGAATAAAACTGATGCAAAAATTTGGATGGTCACGGGTGGCAATCTTACAGCAAGCCGAAGAAGTATTTATTTCGGTATGAATATTATCACTAGTAATTTTAAAATAAAAACAAAATCCTAGTAATCTATTACTACGTTTATACCACAGCTAAGCTAGCAGTGCTACAAATGCTAGTTTTATAGCAATGATATTTTGCAATGCTACTTTATGCTGAATCATAGCAATGCTATTTAGCAATGCTATTTAATGCTGAACTATGTATAAAACGAGTTTATAACGTGGTTCTACAGTTGTCATTTCGGTTTAGCATTGCTAATTTTGCTGTGTTATAAACGCAGCATGTGATGCATACTCAGATACTCAGTCCTAACATAATAAACTGCAGCGTTACCTTTCTATCGATGTTTTTTTCGAGTTAAAAGCCCATTGAAGTTATCCCAGACTTTCATCCCAGGAAAATTTAAAATCACCTCACACGAGCGTAAAAATTCATCCCAGACTTTTTTTCTACTTTATTTAAAGTGTACGAACTTTAAAATACGTACAAAACTTTTTACTCGAGCGAAAAAATCCATCCCAGGATGTTAATTTATTATAAGATTCTTAATGTCAAGATTATGGTTAGGTAGCCTGAAAATTTATTATGACAATATAGCAGAGTATTGCTTTTCTTTTGTTAGGAATGAACAAAAAAAAAAAAAAAAATTCTTCTGCTCAGGATTATGGTTGCTCTGCAAATTTGTTATATCCGTTTAGTAGAGGGTCCTATTGGCTACCTCTTGGCCAATTCTGAAGGAATTCGCTTGTTAGAATTTTCGCTACATCAATAAATGTGTTGCCTTCACATAGTCAAAAATGAATAAAAACAAATTAGGTTTGTAAAGAAAATTCTTCTGCTCAGGATTTTGGTGACCCTGCAAGTATGTTATATTGACTACGACTTGGCCAATTCTGAACGCGGCTCGCTTGTTAGAATTTTCGCTACATCAATAAACGTGTTGCCTTCCAATAGTTGAAAATGAATAAAAAAAATCCATTTAGTAGATGTCCATTTAGTAGAGGATCCTATAGGCTACCTTTTGGCCAGTTCTGAACGCAGCTCGCTAGTTAGAATTTTTGCTACAACAATAAATGTGTTGCCTTCCCATGGTTATAAATGAATAAAACAAAAAAATAAATGAAAAAAGTTCTTCTGCTCCGGATGATAGTGCCCCTGCAAATTTCTTATGTCAGTTTAATAGAGGGTCCTATTGGCTACCTCTTGGTCAATTCTGAACGCAGTTTGCATGTTAGAATTTTTGCTACATTAAAAAATGTGTCGGCCTCCAATAGTTAAAAATTAATAAACAAAAAATTTAAAAAATTCTCCTGCTCAGAATCATTAATTTGTTATGTCGGTTTAGTAGAGGGTCTTATTGGCTACCCCTTAAGCAATTCTGAACGCGATTCAAATATTTGCTGCATCAATAAATGTGTTGCCTTCCCATGGTTAAAAATGAATAAAAAAACAATTTAAAAAATTCTTTGGCTCAGGATTACGGTGGCCCACATTTATTGATGTGTTAACAATTCTAACAAGCGAACTGCGTTCAGAATCGGCCAAGACGTAGCAAATGAGACCTCTTATTGAACTGGCATAGCAAATTTGCAGGGCCTCCATAATTTTGAGCAGAAGAATTGTTTTTGACCATGGGAAGGAAACACATTCATTGATGTAGCGAAAATTCTAACAGGCGAGCCGCGTTCAGAATTGGCCAAGAGGTAGCCAATAGACGGACTACACTAAACGGACATAACAAATGTGCAGAGAAACCATAATCAGGAGCAGAAGAATTTTTATTTATTTATTTTTTGTTCATTTCTAACAAAAGAAAAGCAATACTCTGCTATATTGTCATAACAAAGTTTCAGGCTACCTAGTAATAATCTTGACATTAAGAATCTTTTTTTTTTTTCATTTTCAACTACGAGATAAATATCTTGTAATAAATTAGAATCGTGGGATGGATTTTTTTGCTCCAGTAAAAAGTCTGGGATGGATATAAAGTTGGTACACTTTAAATAGTGTAGAAAAAAAAGTCTAGGATGAATTTTTACGCTCGTGTTACCAGAAGTAATTTCAAATTTTCCTGGGATTAAAGTCTGGAATAACTTCAAGAGTGTGAGTTAAAGGCGAGGTTCAGAATCACATTTAACGAAGGAACACTTTACAAACTATGAGCGATACATTTTTTATGTGTATTTTTAACACATCTTATTTGATATCAGTTTATATTTTAATTAATAAGATTTATCGATATACATATATACTCGTATATTAACCGCATTTCTTGACGTTTGCTCTGATCTAGATCAAACCATGTTTGATGATTGCTTTATGAAATTTTTGACGACATAAATATAATACAAATTCAAGGTAATATAAAACTAAAGACTAAATATGTGAGTCGCAAATCATTTATGTTGATAGGACTACTATATAGCTTCAGTATTTGGGTTTTTTAGGTGTCACGAAATGTGCAACCCTATTTCGCTATTACTGCTCGGAAAACGAAAGAGGTACCGTTAGACAGATAATTTTTTTTTTTTTTGAGATTTTGCCAGATTTGTTTTCACCTACTTTGTATAAAATCCATTACATGCAGCTTGACGTGTTCTTTATAAAAATATTTTTATTTGTGGAAATCGTCGCCACAAAAATGGCGAAAAATGAAAAACGAAAATAATTTATTTGACGTTCTTATTTACATTTCAGTAATTTCTGAAAACAAATGCTTGAGGCAGCAACCAAACGGCTCAGTGGCAAAAAAAGCTGCGGCGTTTGGATCGGGAGGTAACGGGTTCGAATCTTGGTAGGGGCGGGATGCAAAAGTGATTTTTCGTCATCTGATTACGATCGGTGATGACGATGAACACATCTATGACCCCTTGTTGAGAGTGTAGAATCTAAGGGCCGACCCACCTTTCATGTCAGCACTATAAGTTGGCATGAGGCAATGCAATGTGCAGGTGGTTTATACAAAACGGGTATATAGCCGTACGTCCTCGATTTGGCTACCAGTGCATAAAGTGGGACGGTAAAAATGAACTGCGAAAGAGTTGGGAGTGCCTTGAGCCCAGAACAGATTACATAGATTAAAATCGAAAAAAAAAAAAAAAAAATCTTCATCTCACAGATGACAGACCTAAATTCACCACATATATTGTGTTTAACAAAATAACTAAAATAAATTAAAAATTAAAATAATAAACTAGTTGATGAATAAACTATATAAATTTGCAAGTGACTGTTAATAATAAAAGTTATCTGAAATACAGTGCTGGACAAAGAAAAAAATGGTCAAACACATTTTATTACAATACAAATTGGGGTCTTTTTTAAAAAAAAAAATCTTACCTAGAATTTAGGGGGGAAATCGGAAAAATGCCAAAATATTCAAAGTACCCTATTTGGAACTTAAATGCGTAGAAGTAGTGGAATAAAGTAAATAATTTTTTTTTGTTTTTTGTGATTCTTTAGTTTATGCAACTTCTATCTTTAATATTAATATTTTTGGACTGTCGTTTGGTTTTATTACAGCAGTACATCCCCGCAAGTGCTGGGCAAAAACATTGGTCAAACAAATCGTTTACTTTTATGCCTACCATCAAAGGGCATAAGAGCGGATCTCGAACGAGCAACGGGCGAACCAATTTCATAGTTCCAAAATCATAGCCGTTTTTCATCTGCAAGTCCTTCATATTGAATTTGAGCCCTCTGAATTAGAGTTTTGCGGTGAGACTTTCAAATTTATTGTTCAACTCCATGCAATAATGCGAAATTTGTGAGTACAAACAACAATAATTTATTAAAATCTAATTTTTTTTTCTTATCTCTTCATTTAAACGTAAAACAGTATTTCGCAGAAAAAAATATCGATGTGTTGGAATGTCCCCGATAGCCCAGACTTAGACCCAATACGAATGTTTGGCTTTTAATGAAGCTAGAAATAGCAAGAAGGTGTCCAGAATCAATTAAAGGTATCCATACTTTCTGCGCCTTTGAAAAATGTATCACACTCAATAAATCGGAGGTGTTCCGCTGTAATAAAAGCAAAAAGCGGGGAAACAAAATATTAATATTAAAGGTAGAATTTTAACCAGTGATACACAAAAAAAAATTCAAAAAGAAGTGATTAGGTACTTTATTCCATTAATTTATCTCCAATCATCGTATTTTGAATATTTTGGCATTTTTTCGGTTTTCCCCCTAAATTGCAGGTAAATTTTTTCTTCAAAAAATTGGGTCATAAATGTATTTAAAATAAAACAATAAGCAAATTGCTTTCAATTTTTGTGTAATTTTACCAACCATGATTCCAATTTGTAAAAAAATACATTTGTTTGACCAATTTGTTTTTGCACGGCACTGTACATGGAAAGGTATAAAATATATCGATAAAAAGAACAAGTTGCTTCTCCTATTATCGCAAAATTGAAAATTAATTACACACAGAATTAAAATCAATAGCGGTTTCGACTTTTTACACAAACATTATTTCAATTGGAGTAAAAACAATCTTATATGTGTAAATTGTACAAGGCTGATTATGAGAAATGATGTGTAAAATTTAAAAAAATCCACCATGAATTTATGCATTGGAAGAGGATAAAATAGTAAGATACTGTACAGCCTTCATATAATGCAATCATTAAAAGATTTCAATATCATTCCTGTCAAAGCCATACTCTGAAGTTTTCACTATCAAGACTAGCACAGATCTGGAGATACCGAAAAATGCATTCTTCCCCTCTCCAATATTTCGTTGATAAGCTAATATGCAAAAATTTGCAAATATTTGGCTCGTTTATGTTCCATGTGTAAGCACATGAATTGCCCAAATTGCAAAAAAAAAACAGTGTTTTCACGTTTATTCACCTGATGGAATTCAACCTAATTGTCAATGACCTCAGACGAATAAACGCAAAAGAAAATAGCAACAACACAAAAAAAAAATAAAAAAACAACAATTTTGTGCACTATGTGTTAAAAAAGAAGAAATATTTTTATGTTTATTTACTGAAACTTGAGTAGAGACAGTTTTGTAAATAAACATAAATGAAAATATTAGCTGTATGGGCACGCGCCACTAGAGTTAATAGAATTTTACACCAATTTACTTGTTGTTTGTAATACTTGTTTATGTGCATAATTCCGCTATGTACAAATAAGTTTGATACAACACAAACTAGCGTAAATAGAATTATTACTGCATCCGGGAATTGTCATTATAATTTTTAGTCGTTTTTGGAAGAAAATATCTTTAAAGGTGGGATGCAGTTTTATCAGTTTATTTTTGTGGGAATTAGGTATATGTTGTAACGGGGATGACCAGCGCCCGTTACAGTATTCAAAATGCAATTCCGAGCATCTTAGGTTTTCCAAATATAAGAAATTCTACTAATTTATATAGTATAGTATTACGTATAATTAATGTAGGTTACGTGCTACAGAACTCTCCCAAAATAAATCTGTAACTCAACCACCACCTCAATCCCAAACCCAACGCTCAACTCAATCCCTAATATAACGCGGTACGAAAACTGAATACGTTCAGAAACTCAACTCAATTCTAAATCAATCCTTAAATCAACACGGTTCTAAAAACTACATTCGTAAATGAACTTAACTCAAAATAACTCAAGCTACTTTCAACTCCACCTTCAACACAACCCCAAATAAATTCTTAACTGAACCAATGACTTAACCTCAACTCAACTACAACTCGACCCTCGCCCAACCCCTACTCAAGTTGACCTGCAATTTGGCTCTTAAATCAACCCCAAACTCAACTTGAAAATCAATATCGTCTGAAAAACTACATGCGTACATAAACTCAACTCAATCTAACCCTAATTCAACCAACAATTCACCTCACAAATTAATCCCCAGTTGAACTGGTCCCTCAATTCCAACTCAACCCAAACTCAACTCTCAAATGAAACCCAACTCACCACTCAACTCAACCGCAAACTCAAATCCCCAACTCCATCCTCATTAAATATATAATTTCTCAACAGCTCACTCGGGTTCATTCTGTCGATCAGTTGGAGATTTATTTGGGGTTTAGTTGAGATTTGAGTTGGAAGTTAGCTTGACTTGTTTCGTTTTGAGTTGATGTGCGCTTGTCAATTAGGGTGTGAGTTGGGGTTGAGGTGGAGATTAGATTAAGTTGATGTGTTGATTTATGGTTTGAGTTGAATGTTGAGTTTGAGGTTGAGTTGAGTCTTGAGTTTGCGGATCGAGTTGTATATTGAGTTAGGGTTGAGTTACGGTTAACTTTAGGATTGGGTTGAGTTGAGGTCGAGTTAGGGTTGGATAGGGTTTTAGTTGAAATTCAGTTGGTATTTGATAGAGGGTTCGGTTGGGAAATAACTTGAGGTCGAGTTCATACATCCACGAATTTATTCATTCATTTGAAAGTTGGTTTGGTGGTTGAATTAGTGATTCAGTTGCGAGGTGGGTTGGCGGCTGATTCCGTTATTGTGTTGAAGATTGTGTTGGCATCCTAATCACCTCTTGAGGCCATTTATATTTTCATATGGGAGAACATCAAAATTCTTTAAAAACAAATCTCGATCCATTCTACCTTTCAAGAATAGAAATTTTACCATCTTTATCGGTAAAGATAAATGGGAAATGTTCGCTTTAACTTTATAAAATTTGACGGTAGCATTTTATCTAATCATACACTCGTGATGTACATGTGGAAAATCATTTATAGGGAATTCATTGTCTAGAAAATTAGAAACAGAGAGGAATTAAGAGCTTTAAGCTTTGATGCTTTGATTTTCGTGTCAACCAAAAGTTACGACCTATAGAAATCCGTGATTCAAGGAGTATAAAATAAATTCAAGCAGAAACAAAACTGATTGTCTTTATTCGTTGGTCACTACATTTAATTTAGGTAGAGCCCACCGGTCAAGATGCTTCAACTATGTGCCCTCAATAAATTGAAATACGGAAAACTAATTAAAATACAAGCAGAACAGCAAAGGGCTATTTGAGAGCGTACACTATTCGGAATGAACATAGCATATTAGATGTAATGAATGAACATTCGGAATAAACATACCATCTTAGATGTATCTTTTTATTTACAATAAAACTATGTTGTCTACCTCAAGTTTTGTGCCTACTTCTTAAATAATTCAAATTATTAAATCACTTCGTCCAATAAAATCCTCAGGAATTGATAATTTTTTCGATATTCCTTGTTTATTGAGCATGTTTCTTGTATTTTATTTTCATTGTCAAAGTATAAATAAAGTATAGGAACCATGAAAATTTTTCATCTCGAGATTTATCGAAAATCTTTATCTTAAATACAGAGAAATCCAAACTAACCATTTCTGGAAAATGTCTATATGTACGTATGCATGGGTTCATGTCTGTGTGTTCTGTAATTCAAAAACCAACAGCTCTAGAATTATTGAATTTTGGATTCAGATGTAATACAATATTATGTGGAGATATGCAACTCCTGTTTTTTTTAAACTGAACTGTTTAAAATATTTTACGTTTGGCGGCAACAGATTTCAAAGTGATCGGGCTCATGGGTCAGTAAGCTCCCATACAAATATTTTTAATGATTTGAAAATGCCTAATATATTGTATAAGTAAATTGAAAATGTCGGAAATGTTGTCGTTCATAGTAAATGAAAATTGCATATTTTACACATAATAGTTTGATGCCACAGATTTCAAAGTGATATACCATATTTTGAATGCATAAAGTCTAAAGAGTTCGAATCTAGGTGTTGTATGAAATTTTTGCTTTTTTATACGGGTTATTTTTTTTATAAGCCGTATAAAACGCAAAAATATCATACACTGCGTAAATTCAGGAGTTGAAAGATTCAATAGGTAGTTATTGGTTTTGACAATATTTTGACCGTCTAGATTAAGAACTTCTTTCACAATCGTAAAATTCAAAACTACTGGACGGTGTAAATTCCGAGTCTTATATTACAAACACTGGTGTAAATGATTTGTTATCGTCCACTCTTAATCCAGTTCATTCATATGCTGATAATATTTTATGATTTTATTTGGCCTTATTTCTAAAAATCTCAGATTTATTTCAGTTTTGGTCCGTGAGGCGTCATCGTTATTTCAACTCGCGAAGGAAAAAACGTCAAATAAAATCATAAATAAATCATGTAAAATGAAGCTGATTGCTACTTGTTTGCTTAGGAACAGTTATTTGCTTGTAACATCACATAATTGCTAACTGAAAAGAAATCTTGCATTCTATCGAAAACGAATCGAAAATGATGTTACAACTTTCCACCGCTGATTTTTAATATTTTTAGGGGTGTTAAGTATATTATAGGTTAGTAACTTAGTATGATTCAAATACTAAGGAATACCTTAAGAAAACAAACTTAAACAAAGCTAACTTACCAAATATTTTCTTTATTATTAAACATACTCGTAATATTGTAACCAAATGAAGGTTGAATCATATTGTCTGTAATAATTTAATATGGGCATTTTCCTTATTTAGACTGTAGAGGATTTAGAAAATCGATGCAAAGAGGCTGGCATTGAAATTGTTACGAGACAATCATTTCTTTCTGATCCAGCTGATGCTGTTAGAAACTTAAGAAGGCAAGATGCTAGAATAATTGTTGGATTATTTTACGTGGTAGCTGCGCGCCGAGTTCTTTGTGAAATGTACAAACAGTCTTTATTTGGCAGATCTTATGTTTGGTTTTTCATAGGTAATCTTGCATTTTAAATTTTTAACATTTTACATTAATTTGTTTAATATAATTTATGGTTTTATTGTAGGGTGGTATGAAGATAATTGGTATGAAGTTAACTTAGAAAATGAGAATATTTCATGCACGCTTGAAGAAATGAAGAAAGCTGCCGAAGGTCATTTAACAACAGAGGCCCTAATGTGGAATCAAAACAACCAAACCACCATATCTGGAATGACTTCGGAAGATTTTAGGTAGATATTTTGTTTATTTATTGTTTAATCTTAATGAGTTTAATGATTTAACAAAATTATATTACAGAGGTCGGTTGAATAAGGCGCTAAAATCGGACCGTTACGATGTAGATCATAACAGATATCCAGAAGGATATCAAGAGGCTCCTTTAGCATATGATGCCGTTTGGAGTGTAGCGTTAGCCTTCAATAAGACAATGGAGAGGTTAAAAGACAGAGGAAGATCACTGAAACATTTTACTTATACCGATAAAGATATTGCTGACGAAATATACGCAGCAATGAACTCAACACAGTTTTTAGGAGTTTCGGGTGTTGTAGCCTTTAGTTCACAAGGTGATCGTATTGCCTTGACTCAAATTGAACAAATGATTAATGGGCAATACTTAAAATTAGGCTACTATGATACTCAAGCAGATAATTTAACATGGCTAAATATGGAAAAGTGGGTGGGTGGCAAGGTAAGATCTATACCAGAATTTTTAATTGTTGAGTGAGATTGAATATAAATATTTATATTTTAAAAAGAAGGGATTTGGCTACGGTTATGTTTTATGTAAAAAAAAAATAAATAAATATACATTTTATATTTTTCAGGTTCCTCAAGATAGAACAATTGTCCGTCATGTTTTACGCACTGTTTCATTGCCATTATTTGTTTGTATGAGCACGATCTCGAGTTGTGGCATTCTAGTTGCGATCGCATTAATTATTTTCAATATCTGGAATAACCATCGAAGGTACTTAATATGTTGTTTATTTTAAGGGCATCCTTAAACTGTTATAGATTAACTAGGTATTCAAGAATATCAAGCCAATTTAAATAAAGTATACAATAAGTTGTTTATTTCAAACTTTTACTAGTTATCTCCTTAAATTGCTTAAAGCGAATACTAATTTAGTAATCATAAAGTGTAAAATAAAAAGGATAGGTTAGCTAGTTGAAAATGTCTTCGATAGAGTTATTCGATAGAATAACTACACATACTTAAGTACAGCTTGGAATTAGATAAAATTAAATGCTTTAACTAAGAGGGTTAGTTAGCCATTGAAATGCCTAAATAAAATAAATAAATGATTATATATATAATCAATAATATGTTGTTTATATAATGGCTAATATTGTATTTATGTAATAGTTAAATAAAAATTCAATATGGAATTTAGCCTTTTTTAACAAAATTATAAATCAAAAATTTATTTTTCACAAATTCACATTTAAACTTTATTATTATTTTAAGATTTCGGCATTCATGCCATTTTCAAAAAATACACTGAAAACAATTAAAAACAAGTTAAAATTAATTATTTACTTTACATCGTTAATTTTATATAATGCACAAATTCTTTTGTATACTATAACCAACTTACATGAAAGTTTAATTTTTAAAAAAACATTATTTCATTATTTCATTCTATTGTGTATTCATAACAATCATAAATTTAATTTTGAGGGTACAAAAATAATTTACCACGTGAAATGGGAAAAATCTAGGCTAATCTTGGAATCTGCTCATATTAGCTTAAACACAACGAAAAACATTAATTTTAAAACTGACACCAACAACCTCTGCAGAGAATATAAATTTATTATACAAGTGTGTATAGTTAAAAAGTGTTGGTAAATAATAAATTAGCGCGAATGTAACAATATAAATACTTTTCAATTTCACGCATACAAAAATAGGATTTTAAGTAGGCTTAGTTAAAATAATTATATGTATATATGCAATTCTGGGCTTATTAAGGATGGAATTCTAATAAGATTTTAAACAAGACCAGATTTTTAATATGTTAAGTTGCATCTTAAATTATATTTATTTATTTATTTAATGTACTATTGTATAATGTATTAAATTTAAAGTATAGTGTAATGATTTTATAATGTTTTTTAAAAATTAAACTTTCATGTAAGTTGGTTATAGTATACAAAAGAATTTGTGCATTATATAAAATTAACGATGTATAGTAAATAATTAATTTTAACTTGTTTTTAATTGTTTTCAGTGTATTTTTTGAAAATGGCATGAATGCCGAAATATTAAAATAATAATAAAGTTTAAATGTGAATTTGTGAAAAATAAATTTTTGATTTATAATTTTGTTAAAAAAGGCTAAAATTCCATATTGAATTTTTATTTAACTATTACATATATATGTATATATAATCAGCAGCAAGTTCTGAAAATCTGTGAGAAACTTAATTAACTAGGAGTATATTATTTAATAATTATTGTATTTTTTTCTTTTACTTTCTTTTTTTCCTTATTTTCTTTTCACTCTCTTTCCACCGGTGGTTTTGGGAAGGGCGAGATTTCATTCCATCATCATCATGTTCTCGTGCGGTCAACCAAATTTGTATTAACCATAGCAAATGTTGCTTGACTTTGTTGTGATAGTTGTTGCGTCGCTTCTTTCTCTTCTTTGTATTGAAAAATTTTCCAATATAAACTATTAACAATTAAAAAATTACCATAAATTTATATGAAAAATGAGTGTTATTTATCAGAATATAGCAACGCTTTATTTTCTTATATACTATATGTAGATACTCGTATGTTGGTTCGTATTGCTGTGTTATCGCCATAACTACGAATATAGACATTTTCGAGTTCCTAGGTTTAATAAATGGTTTTCCATTAGTGGTTTTCCAATCGACCATCGCAAGTACTTAAAAGCACTCATGGTTCATGTCTTTGCTAAATCATCTACTCGTAACTGCTCCACTTATTTTTTCATGAGTAGCTACAAGCAGTTACGCCAACATTCTCCGCTAGGTCAAATTTGTATTAATTTACAATAATAGAACTAACATATATATTTTAAATATTTATTTTAATATTTTATCGTCAAAAATTTCAAAAATTAAACCACAATCGTATTATTTTTTGTTCTTCAGTTATATTCGCTCCAAATGATGTCATTTAAAAGGTACTGTTGTATTTTTGGATATTCTGCAAAAAATGCTTCGATTGAGGTTCTTGGCCAGAAAGCAATGATGCTAGTGGCTTTGGTGGCAGTGCCATGCATCCTGGCGGTTCATGTCGAAACCTCAATGCATTGCAATATTGACAAACAGCGCTCATGGTTCCGAAGTCGACCGATACATCCGGGGCGTAATCGATTATTGGATCGTATCTGAACGCTAACCGTTTATGTCGAATTGTTACATTTGGCCGTGTATTTTGTCTAACGTTCCAAATTATTTCGTAAGTTATCTCCAACTGAGCGACTCGAACTCGACTGTATCCGTTGTTCCGGGGTCATAATTGATCGCACTTGATAAATTCTTATTCGATTCTCTTCTAAACGCTGCCCACGCTGTTCATCGGTCTCATTGACTAACCGATCACGTATTTCTCTTACGTTGCGCTTACTCCGACCAATATTCCGACGCCTTATTGGTGGCATTTTTCCAAAGACACCAGAATAATCTTTCCAACACACAATAATTATTTATTCACAAAAAAACCGATAGCGGTTGTTTAGTAGTTGGCAAGTAATATTCGCGGCATTCGCGTAGTATATACTTTTTTTCAAAACACAAAGCATGCTCTATCAAAAAAAAATATAAATTTTCAACTTGTTAGAAATTACATAGAAGTCTAAATCTAAATTCCATAGTTGGAACTATCCAAATTTCTAACTTTTTCTTTCATACAAACCTTGTCCTGACAATTACGAACACAACAAAAAAAAACAGCCAAATCGATCAAGCCGTTCTCAAGTGATACTCCGTCATACATGTGGCAATTGATTTTTATATATATATATATAGAATAAAAGATGTTCAATTGTTTATCTACACACATTACGGCTTAAAAAATTGGCTCCTATTCAAAAAACTAGTTTGATCTTGAAATAACCTTTAAGGTAATCCAAAAATATAATATTAATCACACTATACTATTTCCCCCTAAAAACCATTCCGATTTTGTATGGAATACATTTTCCAGAAACGCTTGGTTTTCGACATAATTCGGGTGGAAAGTTTTTAAATGAAATACATGGAATACAATTTCAATGAGTTTTTCACTCAATATAAAGTATTCTGATACCTTTGAGTATGGAATATAACATCATTCAAATCACCACCACTGCTTCGTTTCATAGCATATAGTATATTTTTGGCATAGTACAATGATTTTGCTTTAATCCCATTGAAAGGTCTAACAGTGTAGGATCGCGTGATCTTGGTGGTCAATTGACTGGTCCTTTTCTCGAAATAATCGAATCACTAAGTATCTCTTTCAATAAGTTGATTGTTTCATTAGCCGTATGGCATAAAGCATCGCCTTTTTAAACCAAATTAATTTCGTCTGCATCAATATCATCAACTTTTAGAAATACAAATTAATTGATCAATAACTGTGGCTCCTGCGTGATCAACGTTTCTCACACAAATTCAATATTTTGATAATAAGTTTTAATAATTTACGCGCATTGTTCAATTGTGTGTTTGTTTGTGATGAAGTTGTTTAATGAACTAATGACTACAAAAGAAAGAAACATTGTAACATAATAATGGTTGTTTTTTATTAGTAAAAAAATTAAGAATAAGCAAAAAAAAGTTTGAAAATTGAAAAAACACTCCAAAATAGATTTGAATTTTTTTAAACGTCAAATGTTTTATATTACCAAACAAACACAAAACTACATATAGGCATTTTTAAAACTTTGTCTCAACGTGAAACATTTGTGGAAAACTATCAGCAGAAGCTATAAGAGCGATAAAATTTTTTTGATCTGTGCCTCTAAGTGTCAACCTTGGAGGCACAGATCAATTTAATACACAATTCGCTCCAATATATTCGTCGATGCTATATACTAACCCAACGAATTAACCAAAACACAATTTAGAAGCGATAAGAGCGATATAATTCCTTTAAAATATAATTCATTAGAATTCATTTAAAAACCAATTTTCCCTTTACTTCAAAATTTAACTTACAAATAAAAAGAATGAGCGAGAATGAGAAAGTGAGCCAAATTGAACAAGTAAACAATTTTTTTTATTTTGTTATTTCTTCTGTAAGTTAATTTTTGAAGTAGCCCCGATTTTTTGTATTGCCACAGTAGAATTTCCAAGATCGAGCGCCCCTGTCGGAAAATCCGTTACCTTTATTTGGGATTTCCTAGTGCGGTCGCGTCAATGTCACCGCCAAAACTAAGAACATCTAAACCTTTTGCGGGATGAATTTGCCTCGATTAATTTGAATCTTCAACAGATAGTGTTGCCACAGGAGCAAGGCAAATGCATCAATTTTTGCTTTTTGTTAGTTTATGTGACTAAGATAAGCTATCCGATGTGAAGTATCAAGTATGTTTATAGTTCTAAATTGTAAATAAAGAGTTTTGACAATTCATTGAACACGTCAGCTAAACTACGCGAGGTAAGTTTTTTCTATTGAGCGATGCAAACTAAAGCAGTAACCAATTATTAACTTTAATTAAGAAAAATTAAGAATCCGGTAAATGGCATTTATGTGTATTCGTGTGTTCATCCTTGGAAAACTTAACTTAACAATTTTAACGAAGCTTTGTCAAATTTTATGGGTTACTAAAAAAATCTTATCAAAGAGAAATGTTCCGTCCAAACTTAAAAAAAATTAAAAGAAGATGTCAAAAACCATTTTTCTTATCCTAGTCAAAAGTGAAAATCACAAATTTTTCGTGAAACACAATTTAATCCCATTAAAATCTAAAATACTATTTCTAAAGACCCTATTTTTTATTAGAAACATGAAGTTCTCTTAAATAATAATTATAAATAATAAAATTGCTGTCATTTACTCAAACAGTTTTTAACTTCTTTATGTTTGAAATGTCAAAAAGCTTTAAAAAAAATTGGATTCGTTCAAATCCATCATTTTTTCTAAGTTTATAAGTTCTCATTGGTTGGCTTAGCCAACTTAGCCGTAACTTAACTCGAGTTGTCCTCGCCTTGCTATCCCAGCTAACAACGCTCACATTCACATTGATATTTTTCTATATTTTGTTATTAACTCTTCCTTTATTATGATATTGTGTAAAATAACTAAATTAAAAAAAAAATCAAGTCAAAACAGAACATGTTGGTGCGAATGATGATATTAGATGGGAAGCTATTTTCCTTCGCTTAGCTTAGCTGAAATATGCAACGGGTCTAGCGCTAGAGCTTACAAAAACCAAACCGAATCATATGAAAATACAGATTCTCACTGGCTAGCACGTTGTTTCAATAAAAAAAGGTCTATTTAGGAACATGGACTCACCCACGCAAGATTTTCTGAAATCATGACGGTCTGAAAAATCATGATACGAAACAAAAATTCCAAGATCTTATCAGCAATAGCATTGTGAAATCTAATTAGCGGTTGACGAAGTCAATTTTAATCGGCAATTTCTAAAAACTTCGGTTGTCATTGCTTGCCCAGTCGACCCTAGAATTAGTGGAAAACCAACCCAAAAATGGATGGTTTCGTCTGCGCGTCGAGTATCGAGTCTGCGAGTATCGTCTGCGTGTTGACCCATAAAATACAGCCTACAGAGAAGCTCAAAACCGATGTAAATCGTACGGAAAAGACAACAGTCCTTGCCAGGAAAGCCGCTAAAAAAATGTGTAGTAAAAGTTATGCAAGCAAAAGTTTTGAAAGAACAACTACCCAGCAATGAGTACAATTCGCGAAATGTTTTAAAGGAACTACAGGATTGCACCGAGTTATGTTTAATCGCAAGATCAGTAATTTATTGGGAAATCCTGATCTTGCATGAAATCAGAGAACAGTGAATATGCTGACTCGGTCATGTTCTCTCGTTTTCGCTGACGATTTAGCATCTTCTGGTGGTCTAGAATAATACGAAGAGCTGACTGGGGATCAAAACCGATGGCGCCAGACATGGTACAGGTCAACAGTGGCTTGTGAAAACAGTTTATATTATTATTATTATTATTATTACATACTACACATATACGGTTTTTTTTTCTCAACGGAAAATATTGTTTTCTCCAAACGTTTTAAAAGTAGCTTATTTTAATAATATTATTACGTATTAAAGTTGGCTGTTTTGGTACGATTATAAACATGTACATGCTTCCAGGCGACACTTTTAATCCTAGGTGTAAAAGTTCTTTAATTTCTGTTTTCAATATTAAAAGTAATTGACGCGTCATAATTTGCTAAAATACACAACGAAAAAAACTCCAGACCTCCTTAGCTACACAAAATATTCCAATAAAATTTTCAATCTTAAATTTTTAAATGCATGTAATTTGTACTTATAATTAGTGTGCGCAATGAATTTTCTTCGTTGGAGGAAAAATGGCATGTGTTATTCGGATTAAAAGTGAATTTTCCTACAATCGCCGTGAAAAGCAGGCTTTTTTTCTCTGTTTTCAAAGCCCAAAGTGTCTGTTTTTTTGACAGTTAATAAACAAATTACTTTGTCACACGTTTCTCTTAGAAACGTGTGACAAAACTTGAAACCGCACGCTAAATTTAAGAAAGACTAATGTTTGTATAAAACATCAAACCAAATTTTTGTTTTTCTTTATGAAAAATAAAAAAAATCTTTGACTACTCGATTGAACAAAATGTCGGTCCTAAAATAAAATCGTATTGTCAGTATAGTAAATTTTACTACAAAATTATCTTTTTATTATATTTTTTAAAATGATTGTAGGAAAAATAAAGTGTGAAACACGTCCGCAAAGTTGTTTGTCACGCTCGAAAGGTTGCTGGCCTCCGTCCCGTCGGCCAGCAATTTCCTTTCTCGCGTGACAAACTGGCACTTTGCGCTCTTGATACACAAATAACTATTGTTTGACTCGCAATCTTTGCACTTGCTCGGCTACGCTGTGTTTTGCCTTGTATAAAACACAATTGCTCGTGAAAGAAAGTATCACTTTTAATCCTAATAACGCAATGTACTATTTTTCAGAGATAATAATATCTTTGTCAAAGAAAAGTAATTCTAGGTTAAATACTATTACCCTTTATTTTTCAAAATAAAATAAAATAATTTAATTTATTTATAGAGTTATACAATCATCCCACCCAGTTTGCAATACTATAATGTTATTTGGTGTTATAACGTGCTTAGTTTCCGTTATACTATTAGGAATTGATGGTCGATTTGTTGATTCTGAAAAGTATCAAAAAGTATGTTTTTTCGAATGAGTTTGTTTTAAAAAAATTTGTCTTTTAAATAAATGTTTTACATTTTCCTAGGTTTGTCAAGCACGAACTTGGTTGCTATCATCTGGGTTTACCCTAGCATATGGTGCCATGTTCAGTAAAGTATGGAGAGTGCACAGATTTACCACTAAAGCAAAAACAGATCCGAAGGTGTGTGACAACTGTTTGTTTCCACATAAATGGAATTCCACATAAACATGTTTAATAAATTTGTAAGCATACGAAAATTTACAATATGGTTTTGAATTTTGGATTTACACAAAATAAATTAAAAGTTTATCTTATTTAGTTGAGGAAAATGTTCCACCTCGCCGTAGAAAATTTCAAGGCTGAAATATTTTTGTTTTGTGAAAATTTATTGTTTTTATTATGATGTTTATTGACGTTTAGAAATGCCTACAACAACGATAAGGCATTGATTTCGTGGTGGTAACTGTGTAATAACTGCAATAAGTTCGGGCTTGTGTTGGTTCTGTTATAAATAAAAAACTGCCACTAATATAGTAACAAAAAATGAACATTTGAAATTACATTCATATGTGATGCAAAAGTAGTGAAAAAGATGTTCTGAAAAAATCGAAGTGGAAGCTAATCAATCCTACATCGTAAGCTTCTTGCGCAAACATTCTACTATTTAACTATTTATTGAACCAAACAAGGAAGACATTTAATTCATTTTTAGAAATGATATTTATACAAAGCAGCCAACATCAGAGTATCAGTAATGTTATTATTTACGTTTACGTAACGTTTTTTTTATTTTCTGTGATTTTTTATTCTAAATTTATTTAATTTTTATATAAATTTTAAACGACAATTGCTGATGCACCATTCAAAGTTAGAACACGTAGCAAGGGTCACAAATAATTTTGCTGATTTAAAATTAAAATCTCCAGCCACCGCTAAGCAACATTTTAAACCTGTAGAAAGATGATGATGAGCTGGAATTGGATCCTGGTTGCGTAAAATGGGAACCGTCAACCGTAGATCACAAAAGTGCTGTTTCGTGGAAAGAAGGCATCCTGCAATTATACCTTAAATCCAGAAATCCAGAGTTGGATGAATTATTAGGACATGGCACAATCATGGCATCTTGCACAACCTGCTATAATTGAGCTATATAGCTCAAAGTAGATTGTGTAAGTGGGATAAGTGTACTAATCAAATTTGTTTGTGACTAGTAAATAAATAAAAATGAATAATATCACCAAACCATGTAAACATTTCCAAATTTGGGCCTTTTAATTTTAATTGATTGTTTCATTTTTAATAACAAACAATCTGTAATTTCAAATAGTTCTGTTCTTTAAGTTCAAAAGATATTCATTAGTTGGAATCCGTGGTGCTCCAATCGTCAATTATCGTAAAAAAAATCAGTGCAACATGATGTTTTTCGTGGCAGTCTTACAAGGTTAATAGAACTAATAATAAAACTTACATAAGTTTATTTGGTGTGAAAATCGTTACGACCAGAGGAAAAGGTCTACTTGTTGTAATTTTCACATAAATTGGATTGCCAATTATCGATAAAGGAAATTTTTGTTACACGCCACTTTGTTAGTGGCATTTTTTATTTCTATTAACAAATAATTGTGTTAGAAATGTTCTAAATTTCAATAAAAAATCATAAAAAAAACAATAAATCATTCGCAGGGTTTGTCGCAGGGTTGAAAATTTTCCTAAACAAAATAAGGGAAATTTTTAAATAGTTTTTCTGAATGCAAAATTCGTAATGGAAAAGGATGAAGCTACATCACTACTTTTGATTGCCATACGTATTGTAAATTTTTCTATGGTTACGTTTTGAAAATTATATACCAATATGTAATTTTTTTAATGACTATCCTTGTAAAACATTTTAAAATAGATTGCGATTAAGTAACAGTTAATTTTTATTGATAATTTAAGAAAAAAGTCGAACCATGGAAACTATATACAATGGTTTCTGGATTATTACTGTTTGACGTTGCATTATTACTTACTTGGCAATTGTATGATCCCTTACAAAGAAGGTTAGAGACATTTCCTTTGGAAGATCCACAATCGCAAAATGATGATGTTAAAATTAGACCAGAACTGGAGCATTGTGAAAGTGAAAATAATTCGGTTTGGTTAGGTAAATAAGTTTTACTGAATTATATTTAAAAAATATTAACACTTATTTGTTTTGTAGGAATTATTTATGGATTTAAAGGCCTAATATTGGTGTTTGGCTTGTTCTTAGCCTATGAAACTCGTTCCATAAAAGTGAAGCAGATAAATGATTCAAGATATGTTGGAATGAGTATATATAATGTTGTAGTATTATGTTTAATAACTGCGCCAGTTGCAATGGTCATTGCCTCTCAGCAAGATGCATCATTTGTATTTGTATCTCTAGCTGTTATTTTTTGCTGTTTCTTAAGTATGCTACTTATATTTGTGCCAAAGGTATGAACTTAGTACAACGAAATTATTTCCATATTTGTTAATTTAAATTAATTTAATTTTGGGTTTTAGGTGATAGAAGTTCTTCGAAATCCTAAAGATAAACCAGATTCTAAATATAATCCTGATATAGGTATTTCCAAAGAAGATGAAGAACGGTATCAAAAAATTGTTACAGAAAATGAAGAGCTGCAAAAATTAATTGCTCAGGTTATTTGGAATATTTTTAAAAATATTTCAAAATTCTTAACTTTTCTAAATTTCTAATCAAATATTTTCTGTATTTTAGAAAGAGGATAAAATACGCTTATTACGACAAAGATTATCAGAGCGTGGTGACACAAATGCGACGCAAATGAATTCTGTGAATACAAACCAATCAAACAATAAAAATATAAATAATCAAACTGATGCTCAATTAACAAAATCATTAACAATAGCACAAGGTAAGGAATCATTAGTTATTGTTCAACCAGATCAAACTACATCGGAATACGATAGTGCCATAGGCGGTGGAATTTCTGTATATACGCGATCATCAAGAGCAAGTCAATCAGATTTTGAATTTTCTGAAAGTTATTTATAGATAAAAAACGGAACATAAAGCAGAAAATAATTGTAAATTCTCAGGAAGTTGAAATTAATATAAATATTGCCGCTACGAATTATCGCCTAAAACCAAATCGCCTAAAAATCAAGAATAAAGAATTGTTCAAGAATAGTTGGCTGCTTCTTCATTTTAGGTTTGGTTTGGGCGACTGTTCATTTTGTAAATTTAGGCAAAAGTAAATTAACTAAGTCGTCAAAAATAACAAAAATTAAAAAGGCCCAAACATTTTGGGCGAGTATTCATTATGTATTATTAACTACAATAAAAATTAATAATTGCCCAAAAGCCAGCGCAAGCGGAATTCTGCATAAGTCAATTTATTAATTTTTTTTCTAAATTAAATTTTCCCATTTCCAGAATTCATACATGAGCATTAAGACAGCAGCCGCCGCTGATCTCACTGCTTTAAAAAAATATTAACATCAATGGGCTTTATTAACTTGGCCTTTATTATATTGCAATAATAATGGTGGAAAGGAAATAAAGATAAAAGGTGATATTTCTGCTTTTTAAGGAAACAAGGCACATTAACTTGATTTCTTTATGGTCTTGAAACGGGTAAATTTAATTTTGAAAAAAAAAAAATAATAATAATAATAAAAATTTTCATAAATATCTATTTTAATTTTAACTTAACTATTAAAAATGAATTACCATTAAATCACCATTAAAAATTAATAATTACCCAAAAAAGTTTACAATATTTTTAGTGTGTATTTAGGCTATTCAACGTAAACAACAACAATTTTTGGGTAATTCTTCATGGTTGATTTTTTGGCGATTTTGTTTTGGGCGATTAGTTGTAGTATATGTAGATTGTATAATACTAGTAGGTATATTTATAATATTTATACCGGGTGTTCGGCACCGGCGCTGTTACATTGATAGATGATACGAGTGTTAATAAATATTTGTACAATTCGTCACCATTAAGCCACTACAACCATTCAAAAAGGCATATTCAAATTATATTGAGGTTTATCTTCTATAGTTCATTATGATTTCTTTGCTAAACAAATGAAAATAAACAATGAAACGATTTATTGAAACGAAAGTTAGGTTAGGTTATGTTGGAGTGATACGGCTGAAATCCATCTTAATGTGGACCTGCAACAATACAGGGCACTCATCTTTTTTGTGCAACAAACAAATTCCCAAGACCACCGACTATACTGTCCCTTCACTATCTTTTGACACAAAGTTCCGGACTAGGATCCCATCCAGGGAGGACTGCATGATGGGTGCAGTTTTGGAACCAGGAGTTATAAACTTCTTCACTGATGGTTCAAAACGGGACGGGAAAGTCGGGGCTGGAGTGTTCTGCGAGGAACTTCTGTTAAATCTCTCCTTCCGTCTCCCCGACTACTGTAGCATTTTTCAAGCTGAAGTAACTGCCATAAAATAAGTCGTAGACTGGTTGAGGTATAATATAATATCAGTTTGTGATATTCGCATATACTATATACGGACAGTCAGGCTGCCATTAAAGTGCTTCAATCACACCTCCTCACGTCGAAAGTAGTCCAAATCTGTCTTTCATCTCTTAACGAGATGGCAGATCAGTTCAATATCCACATTTTATGGGTGCCGGGACATTTCATAAGTACAGGGAATATAAACGCCGATGAACTGGCTCGACGTGATACAATGGACCACTTCTCAGAAAGCAGAAAGGATATTGAAATGCCTCTTGCGGTATGCAAACTGCTGCTTAAGGAAGAAGCTAGCAAGCTGACGAATGACAGATGGTCAAGTATCACTTCTTGGGTAATAACTCGGCAGGTCTGGCCAAAGTTGGACTTGGCGAGATCCAAACAGCTGATCTCACTTCAGCGAAGTCAGATCAGTGTGGTTGTTGGAGTGATTACGGGGCACTGTCTCATAGGGAGGCATGCGAGTAGACTTGGTGTCTTCTCAAATGACTACTATCGTAGTTGCGAGGACGAAGGGGAGGAAGAGACAGTACTTCATCTTCTTTGCACCTGCCCTTGTCTGGCACGAAACAGACTAAAGTTTCTAGAGGCACCCCTCTTCAAAGATCTGACGGACCTCTGTAGGATGGACGTCAGGAATATCCAGCGCTTTGTTAACAGCTCAAAATGGTCCCAATGAGTTGGAGGAAATAATTATTGTAGAATGGCAACGGACAATTTTTTTCTGTCTATGCCTGGTCCTAGTGGACCGTCACCCAAATCTATCCTAACCTATGTTGAAGTAGCTGCTTAGGCACACTTAGACCAGTGACGGTCTATTGAGATACCACAGAATATATACCCTTCACCATTACTGGAACCATTTAGAGCTCTTTATGTAGCGCAGAACACCTCATGCTTTACAGTTTTCGAGATTCGACAGAATGTGCATCTTGATTTACCCAAGTATTTGTGCCTTCTGCATGCTAATGCCAGATATAAGCGAAGGAAGTGAACCAACGTCTCTTCGTCTTTAATCCAGATGTCCCTTGAGTATTCCCGCGACCGTTCTTAATTCACGTCTATGCAGGGAGATTATTGTTCTGGTGCACCCTAAGTCTAGTTTTGGCCAAACTTATCTTGTTGCAGTGCAGACGATGGTTTCAGTCCACCTTTCCTCCGCTAAGGCTGCGCTGCGAAAGACTTCAGTAGACTTGCTCTTTCCTGTTCTAGCTGGAGAGTAGTACCATGCCTGTCGAGCTCATTCACCGTACAGTTCTCTATGATGTCCGAGTGACCAGGGACAAATATTAACTGAATGTTGCAATCCTCACCCACCTCATCGAGAGACGAATGACAGGTCAACGCCACCCAAGGAAACTGATTCTAGCGACCTGATTGCCGCTTGACTGTCCACTTAGATTGAAACATTACCAGAGGATACTACATTATACTTCAAAAACGTCAATACCTCTTCAATCGCTTCGTTTTACGTTGTAGTAATCAGGGAGATGCATAGAAATATTAATATTTAATTTATGGCAGAATACTCCAGAAGCCACTTCGCCGTTTAGCTTGGAGCTGTCAGTGAATAATTGCAAAGCTTCTTTTTTCGATATTGACCGGTAGAAAACCTTTCTTGAAGCGTAGAGCAAGTGTAATGTAGTCTTCGCCACTACGTTCCTCTTAAAGGTGGAATCCCCCAGCTCCAAGGTAACAATCCTGCTTACAAACATATGATTAATTAACCTACTTCCATGAAAGTCTACCTCAGAAAATGACAATCCTTCCCTGATTGCTTCTGCCTT
The DNA here is from genome assembly GCA_958295665.1 of Tipula vernalis. Taxonomy (NCBI): domain Eukaryota; kingdom Metazoa; phylum Arthropoda; class Insecta; order Diptera; family Tipulidae; genus Tipula; species Tipula vernalis. The sequence goes on along the minus strand of OY282560.1, from coordinate 246,504,805 downwards.
TATCATTATTAAGGGAGCCCTCTATATCGAGGAAAGCTACCAAACAGAACTCTTTCAAGAAAATCGATTTCTCAAGAGTACGTATTAGGGAGTGCAGATCTGTGTCCACAGATCTCCCCTTAATGTACGCATGCATACAGTGCTCGCTTACTGGCTCTCTACCACTGTTGAAATGAAGTTAATGCAAAATTAAAATATCTCGAAATTTACAAAACATACGAAATGACGATCCTAAACTGCAAATACTAATTATTTCAATAACAAATATTTCTCTTTCGAATGATGGGCATGCATTTGATTTTTTCCGAGATTGGTGATGTGAGTTTTTTACAAATTTGATTTTTCAATTTTTACTCAGAATTGTGTCCTCTATCGCCCCTTCAATAAAATATCGCCAATGCCGATCACCCTGTATGTATGTGTACTGGACGTGTCAGGTAAAAAGATCTGTGATTTTTCCTCGAAAAAGGGAAAAACCATTTTGTTTATACACAATAAGTATGTAAAAATTGTACATAAAGTAAAATGTACTATGTGTTGCATTAATATCTGTGCTCACGAAATAAATATTTTAGTTATGTTTGCTAGATTATAAAATTAAGTTATTTGTTATTTTTTTCAATTTTTTTTTTTACAATTTTATTAATTATTATATAAAGTTTCATTTGGTACACAATTTATAAAAAAATTCTCAGGATTTACCTATAAAAAAATGAATTTAGTATATTGCAAAAGTATTTGTGTTACAAATTTCTGTTGCAAAAGTATTTGGGGGGGAATGCTCTCAAATAAATTAGAAATAAATTCTATGGGGATTTTACTTTACACCACAATAATCTCATCCGATAATTCTTGCTTGCTTCGTCCAACTCTGTATGATATATTTCGTTTCAAATAAGCCCAAACATTTTCAATTGAAATTATGTCTAAATCCACGCTTTGCGGTGGCCAATTTATGCGTTGTTGGTCCAAATGATTTAAAAACGTGGTCACTACAAAACCTTTATGGGTAGGTTATTGTCCTGCTGAAGAAGTCAAATCCAATCATTTTTGAACCAGCTACCAATGCTACATCATTCAGCAGTTTCAAATAATTCATTTGGTTGAGTTGTGGTTATACAACCCAAACCATAAAATTTCCTCCACTGTCTTGAAATTGTGTAGCATAAACACTACGTTTGTTTACTTTTTCTGGCTCCGAATAGTAAAATTTGTGACCCCAAGATCTGTCTAACGATACTGAAGATTCGTCAGTAAACAGGACGTTTCTATAGGCCTTTATCCCGACTAGTTATATTTTTTTAATTTTAAAATAAAACAACGCACGAATAGGATATGTAAGGCAGAAACGATTAGTTAAAAAATGTTGTTATTGTAACTGCTCGAAAAAACAAAACAATTGCTTTGGTTTTAGTAATCCTCGCTGACTTAAATGACGATTTGTAAGCATACATCGATTTTCTCTTGCAGTTGTTATTCTTGGTCGTTGGCGTACCTCAATATTTCGCACCGTTCTGTAAATATTCTGTTTCCGAACTTGATACCAAATGGTATTTTTATATGGGACTCCAAATTATATTTGGAATTATATTCAGTCGCAATTGCAGATCGGATTTCAATACTCAGTTCGTGGGTTTTTGGCTTATTGTCACGATTTTAATGCTCACAATATAATGAAACTTGCAAAATTATTTTAAAATGTGTATATTTGAAAAAGAAAAGCTGAAACAGTTATGTCAATGCAAATTTGTCGACTATTTTTTTTTAATTTTGCCAACACAAATATGTTTGCAACAGTAATTTGTAACACAAATACTTTTGCAACAGAATAAATTCATTTTTTTATAAGTAAATCCTAAAAAAATTTTTATAAATTGTGTACCAAATAAAACGTTATTTAATAGTTAATTACATTGCAAAAAAAAAATTTGAAAAACTAAAAATTAACTCATTTTATATTCTAGAAAACATAACTAAAATAATTTTTTCATGAGCAAAAATTTTAATTCAATACATACAAATTATATGTGTATCTCTCTATATACAATATAACAGTCAAAATGCTCCAACGAAAAAAACTGTATTCGTATAATGATAGTTGGCATGTATTGCCTATAGGCCTAATATAAATTCCAAACTAAAATAAATATGAAATAAATTAGATTTTCTTTTTTTCACTGTTCAAATTTATGAAAAGTACTTTCAGATAAGCAGTAGTCCCATGTTGCTCTTTCTTACATATAAGAAACAAAAACAAAGCTGCAACAGCAATGTTTAATTTTTTTATTTCATTTGCATTCGTGACCGAAAATAAACTAGGAATAAACCGGCATTCGAGACCGAAAATAAACTGAGATAAAGTAAATTGTCCCATTAAAAAGGAAGACCCGCTCATTAACTACAATATGAAAAAAGGCTGCTAAATAATTTCTTGTCACCCTAGTGCACTGAGAAACGATCTAATCGGCTTTGAAGTTTATTTGAGGTTTTTTAATTTAGTATGTGAAATATATACAAACGTGAAATAAATGTAAATACTTTAGAAATTTTTCTGATGTTTTCCTGACATCCTTGCGTAATGGGTCCATTACTAAGCATCTATTTCAATAAACCATCAAAGCGGGTGTTTGGGGCAGCACCCCCATCCTCTAAATTATAAAACAAATTAAAATAACAATATCAAAAATTTGTTATACATATTTAAAAAAATTATATGTTATGTGATTGTTTCTTCTTCGAAATTTTTTATTTTGGGATATCTATTATAAATTAATCGATGATTGGTGAACGTAATGAGCAGGTGTCGTTGAAGGTTTGCAAACGTAGCGAACAGTGGCGAAACCCTCTAATATTTAGAATAACTAAAAGTTCCATTTTTGTGAAATAATATTTTTTTTTATTTAAGATCAATAATAGAACAATAGTGTGAATCCCTCAAATTTGAGGCTTTCGTTTTTTAGCTACTAGTCCTGCTATATTTTGTGCCATTATCATTAACATATCGGGAAGAAAATTATCAAATAGGGTGTGTTACCTCACCTGTAAAGCCAATTTTCGTAATAAAATTAATTAAGTTGCAGTGTTTCTTCTTTTCATTGATTATTTTCAACAATAACTTAATAGCTGCAATATTTCCAAATTTCACAACATCCAAGTTTTGCCATATTGACAGAAAATGATTATGGAAAGTGCTTATGCAATGATTATGGTCAACTTAAGGCACGATTTTCTATTTCGTGCCTCCACTATAGCAACTGTTCTAATTTTAATGGTATAACTTGTTGTTAATGATAGGTTGAAAGTACAGTTTTAGACATTTATTTTATTCATATCTCGAAAATCATTCATTTTGAAAACAGTACTTACAAATTAAAAATGATTATTATTTTTTTTGATATTTTATCAACCGGTTATCCCATAAATATATTTTGTCATTTAAACAAGATACTGTTTACTGTCTTCAACTGAGAAACCAAGCTTTAGTCACTTTTTTTTTTATTAGCTCCGGATAGCAAATTATCGGGAGCACATGGGAAATTTCGGAAAAATCCTGGAAAAATTTTGGATGTTCAAATAAATGTTGAATCAGTTCGAACATCACTAAGTAGTCTTTAAAGATTTTGTGTCGCCTTCAAAACAATCAACAAAATCAGAACAAATTTGTTTGTGTTTCTTTGTCCTACACAAAATCTATGTCCATGTCCAGGCGTAAAAAATCAAAAATTAGGAATACATATAGTATACAACACAAAATAATTTATTTTAAAATCCTTCCTTATTTACCGTACGTTCGTAGGAAAATTAAATCCTTGATTCCCTTAATTAATAAAACCATACATTTTTTGTCAGTTTTTTTTGTAGTGGATAAAGCACGTACATTTAAATATGCATTCATTCATCTACAATCATATTTTGTCAATAGTTAATAGAAGCTGTGTAAGAAAATGAAGACGATCCGGATATTGATCTTTTATTTTCATCAAAATAAATACTATACACAACTAAATAGTATACAAATAAATTGTAGATACATACGTACTTATTTATTTAAATACGTATTTATTATTCGGAAAACTTTTCACGTCGATGTGACATTTGAATTTGACATACACTGGGCCCTATTCTTGAATTCCACATCCATTTTCCACATGTGGACATCTGTCAAAGTTCACACAAAAACGTTCGAAAAATGTAATTCACATGCGGCATGGACATTTTCCTATATGGGGAATTTTTTCCACCTGCTTATACCCATTCGGAAATATTCCCTTAGTACCGAAAAAATTCAATTTTTATGAATTTTGACAGATGTCCACATGTGGAATTTGGATGTGGAATTCGAGAATAGGCCCCACTGTCTCAAAAAATTGTCCGTACACCCCTCGGTTAAGAAACATTGACAAAAAACCATTACAAATCAAACAAAAAATTCAGGTTTTAATTTTTTTTTAAACTCAAATTACATTTAACAACCTGAAAATAATAATTATCATGATGCAAATTAATTTAGTTTTACGTTTGATATGATTTACTATTTAAACATTCTAAAACGATCTCAAATAATTGTTCGTACACTTGCATTTTTATGAAAATTAACACTAGCACATTAACAATTAATTATTTGTTGTACTCCTATTTTCAACTAATGGTAAATAACGAAATTTTGGCTTTCGTAAAAGTTAATTAGTTGTTCTTTTTTCAAGGTGCATGAAATATGGTCCAGTTAATTAAAAATGTCTCATTCTTGTACCAAAAATAGTATAGAAATTAAAAACTTGATCATTAAATTGGAGAGTGAAGGCAAAAGTTTATACAAAATTTCCAAAAACACTAATCGCCCTCGATCTTTGATTCAATATATCATCAAGAACTCCCAAAAAACCAAATCGCTAGAGATGGTTGCTGGGCGTGGTCGCAACCGAGAGCTGAACAAACGTCAAATACATCTACTAGAGAAGGAAATAAAACAGAATCAAAAGCTTAGTGATCCAACAATCGCTGCCAAAGTTTATCATCGCGAAAAAGGAGCGATAAAACCTCATACAATACGTAATATTTTGCATAAATAAGAGTATCGTCGATGTGCAATACGCAATAAATGAATGAAGAGTTCTGGGAAAATGGTATTTATTTTTTTAATGTTAGTGTGGCGGAAATCCAACTCTGAACTTCAGTAAAATTTCGTGGCGGAAGTATAATGGTTTGGGGAGCTCTTAGCTGAAGTGATGTAGGACATTTGACTTTCATTGAAACCGTAATGATAATGAACCGGTTTAATTATTTGGATTTAATTTAATGTGTTAATAAGTGCTGAGAAAATGGGACATGGGCAAGATTTTCGCTCCGTACATGACAATGAGCCGAAGCATTCGTCAAAGCTGATCAAGGAATGATTATTGCACAATGTAAAGTCAACACTTCCTCATCCTCCGCAGCCACCAGATCTCAACCCCATTGATAAGTTATGCCATTATTTGGAGCGAAAGATCCGTGAACACCAAATTAGCGGTAAGGAACAATTAAAACGAGTCATTGTGGAGGAATGGGCCAAACATTCCCCCCGAAATTACTCGGAAGTTGGCTTCCTACACCAAATATTAGACCCAGTTTATATACACAAAACTAACACAAATGTCTATAATTCTACGAAAAAATCTGTCAAATACCGATATATAAATACCAATACATAAATAAATATAGCGTACATTTTTTGATAGGATCTGTGTAAGGAGCGAACGAGACGGCTTGAATAAACATTTTTGTTGGTTTTGGTTTTAAAAAAATAAAAACTGAATTTTCTGTTTGATTTGTAATTGTTTTTTTTATCAATATTTTCTTAACCGAGTGCTGTACGGACAATTTTTTGATACAGTGTACATCAACAACCAACATGAAGTTTGCTACAATTTCTAAGGTTGTACAATAAACAAAAAATTTTCAAATTTCCCTTTTCTCCCGATAGCAGCTTCGGATAGCAGCTCCAGATAAATAAGTAGAGCTAAATATTTTTTTTTTTAGACTTTTAGTTAAAAAGTTGAATGGAAAATTATAGATTAGCTTTAAATAAATTAATTATATGCATAAATAGCCTGTCAAACATTAGTTTTATCACAGAAAATTAGCTGTTCCGGATATAATCTATCCGGAGCTAATTAAAAAATGCGGCTAATGCTTTACTAAAATAAATTTCAAATTCCTCTTCTGTAACTTTCGAACCGGGTGTTCTCCTATCTACTATACATATACCAATGATACATGTTAAACCGAAAGTGATCTGACTGAAAACGTCCGAGATAAATTCAACATGTAAACGGTGACTTGACTTAAAGTTATCTGAAAGTAGTCTGAGTTCGGTCAACTTAAATTTGGTTGGTTGAGTCACTTTGTATATTGAGTTAAACATATAAACTTTAATTTAGTTGAATTGACAGATTTTTTCATACTATGAAAAAGGCAAAAGGTTTTTATACATTTTCGAAGTGGTTTTCAAATTATTTTAAATAATTTTTTAATAATTTAAATGTAATTTTAGAACAAAGTGACATTTGAACTGTCAGCTCAGATCAAATAAAAATGTCCCATGTAAACACCAACTCAAATTTTCAGTCAGATCACTTTCAGATAAAACTCAGTCAGATCACTTTCGGTTTAACATGTATCTTTAGTAATAGTTTCAAGCAAAACGCACTGATCTTTTATCCTGACTGATATGCACCGATATAAATATTTAATACCTGAATCTATATAAATTATATTTAAAACACAATATTTATATTTATGATATTGTATAATTATTCATTTGAATGTGTCCCGCCATAGGGTGTCCCACTAAACCATAAAAGAGGACAATTATGGAAAAATATGCGAAATTAATTAAGACAGCTTAGTAAACTTAAATTAAAATGTCCTGAATGTATATTGTTTTGCTCTTTTCTTGCTCACTAGTTTTTATTCAATGCTCAGGAGTTTTCAATAGTAAAATTGTATTTCTGAGAGAGAAGAGTAATCCATGCTGTAATATTTACACCGATAAATTGATCGATTTATATTTACGCATTGAATATAATAAATAAATACAATCTTAAAATATGACCACCACTAAATTCGAGATGTAAAGAAATACTTTATCAAAATATGATTTGAATTGATTTAAAATAAAAGTGTATTTGCTAAAACGAATGAAAATGCCCCTTCCCTGAGCAAGGCAAGATTTCTCAACTAACTTATGTGGTCACATTTTTCATAAATAGCATGTTGTTGTAGCCACGTAGATGGACAAGTTTGCCTTTAATAGAGGGTCTAACTCATCGTTATTTTCCAACTTCCATTACAGGAAATTACTAATTTACTTATTAAATTGATTTACCGTTGTCTCTCGCTTTTTATCAGATAATTAATTTATGTAAAGTTAAATGAGGTCCTGTCGAGTGCTCTTATTAAATACGATACGATTTAAATCAATAAAACATCCCAAAAAAATTAATTTTTAATTTTTCATTCAAGTTTTTTATTTATTTATTTTTTTTAGATCACGACGATTTTTATTTGTATTTGTAAAAGCGTGCTTTGCTTTACTTTGGCTGCAGGCGAATTCTAAAATAGTAAATCCGCAAAATATGGCGTTTCTCAAAAGGATGGTGAACCCATTTAAAAATTAAATGTTTTAAAGTGAAACTTCTTTAGACAAGTGAGCGAAAATTTTTTGCTCGGTAATAAAAAAATGAAACGTTTTCCTATATAAAAATCAGCGTCCAAAACTCTTCAGTTTGCTTTTTTCAATTTCTTTTTCTTTTTCGTTACTAGACCAAAAATTCAAGAATTACTGTTCGAGGGGTCAACTCTCGTTCCGTGAAAAGTGTAATGAAAAGTATTTTCAGTGAGAAATATACATTTCCGATTCATATTCCTTAAGAAGGAATAAATGACGTCAACATTTTTTGATATGAAAAAACTTTCTCGCCGATATTTTAGCTTTGAGAACATCATAAATATGGAAATAAAATTTTATAAAAACTAAATTTCTATTCTTCGCATTAAACGTGCATTTAAACTATAATATGATTCACTTTAAAATTAATTTTTAAGTAAATATATTCAAAACTATGCCGTATATTTAGAAAAATTTATTTATTTCACTTATTAATTTACATAGTTTCCGGTACACTCTATTTTGAGCATCAGCTTATTCATAATAGAGTGTATCAAAAGAGCTCGATAGCTTCACAATAAAAAAAACAGCAATTTCATTCAGAAACATCGCCAATCCCCAGCCTAAATTAAACCTAAACACCAAAACCACAACTTCGCCTGGATATTTGTTAAAACCATACAGCAACTGTTTCACTGTAATGATTCTGGCTCGATTAATTTGTGTCACCCAAATAGTGTAAACATGATTTTTTCTATTTTTCCAATTATGCCACTTGCTGGTAATCAATATTCCTAACCATATCTGATGGGCTCCTTGTGACAATTTGTACAATTTTCTCGTGTACATATAATAATTTAGAAAAAAAAGACATGTTTGTTTGTATTGCATCTACAGAAATAAAAAAAAATCAATCGATTTGTTATTTTATAAGCTTTATTTTTGTGATTTGTTTGATAAAACGTAAGGTTTTCGAGTTATGCATGAAAAATCGCTCTAAAACCAGCATTTTTAGATGAAAAATCAACATTTTCAATCACGAATAACTCGAAAAAATATTGATTTATCGAAAAAACTTTCTAGTATATTTTTTGCTTAGAATTCATCCCTCTATCGATTTCTGTGGTTAGTTTGAGTGTAATAATTTCCACCTTCGAGAAGGGGTGGCATCCACCCCCAGGGTAACAGCATACTTCGGCACTTATACAACTTTAGTTGCTTAAGCCATTCAATACTTACAATTCTGTGGGAAAACCGTCAAACACTGGACTTTTTATTCGATACCAAATGAATAAACATCGCAACATATTTTGTTTTTTACTCTCTGTTCAAATCGAAAGAGAGGATAAACAATTCAAAAATCCATTTAAAATTAACAGAAAGAGACTAAAAACCAACTGAAGAGTTTGTTTTGAACTCCGATAAAAATACATAAACACACTATAAAGAATCACTAAAATCATGCATTAACTCATGTAAATTTAATGTTTTGAATTAAATTTTAAAGTATAAAAATTCACTTGAAATGATTCTATTTTTCGACAATTTGCAACTTTGATAATACGTAATACTCGTATGTATGGTTTGAAAATCATACAAGAAAATAAAATACATTTCCATTCTAATGTACAATGAACAAGTAAATAAAAAAATAAGTTTTTAAATACCCCTTTTATTTATGCATCGTCTTGAGAATAAATATTCAAGAGTGAAAACTATAAGAGCTGAAGCATTTGGAAATCTTTAAATTGAAATTATAAGAAAATTCAAGAACCCATCTCTTCTATAGTTTCCGAGTTGAGAAATGTACAGACCAGGGCCCAAATTCCGGATCAATGATAAATGAGAATGAGAAATGACTTTATGTTTTATTTCGCCTACTCTAAATAAAAATGCAACCGACTAGTTGAAATAAAAAATCAAGTCATTCCTCATTATCATTTGTCACCGAACCGGAATTCAGGCCCAGGAGACTTTGAGGTCCCCTAACTTTCAACCCGACCAAATGGCGTCCTGTTCTTTAACCGCTTTGGGATGGACTCGTCGACATTTTCATATAGTATGTACCTACCAAAATTCAAAATCCGAGCTCTTATAGTTTTCTAGTTGTAAAATTGAATGAGAGAGAATCCAATAGAGTGAAGTCTCACTAAAATAAAGTAGGCCTCACACATTTTACTTTAATCAAAAATGACTTTAAAAATGTGAACAAAACAGAAAACCCTCATGCGTTTAACTTATTGAGAGGGGTAATCCAGAATCTGCAAAGCTTTCATAATTAAAAATGTCTCACGAGATAAAGTTATGTGCCAAATTTCAACTTTATAGTTTACGGAGAAGCTAGTCAAAAATGACCTTAAAGAAGTAATCAGACAGTAATCGCTCATGTCAAATTTAATAAAAAGGGGTAACCAGACCGCCAAATCTTGATAGTCGAAAATGTCTCACGAGATAAAGTGTTGAAAGAAAGTAAGTTAAAAGTTTTCATAAAAAAGTTGAACCACACAGACATCGGTCTGTCAATCAAACAAACAAATGTGTTATATTGACCTTTTTCCTCCAAAAATTTGAACAGCTAAATTCATAGTCTTAGGATAAACAAATAAGAATTATCACTGTGGGTCATATAAATAGGAATTATTGTTTGTGGAAACAACACATCACATAGGCCCGCGGCTTAAATTAAGCAAATTAAAAACTGAACAATTTTGAACGAAATCGAATTTTTATATTTCATTTCGACATTTATAGATAGTTCAAAGAATTTCTGAAGTTCACAATGAAAATTCATTATTTCAGGAAACATTAAATTAGAATCATTTATGTATAGCATAATATGTTTGTATATAATTAATTTAATCTCAATTTAAAATTTTTACAGGTTGGTTTTAGATGTACATGCAATTTTGTTCAATTATTTATTGGATTATTTATTATTCAATTATTCTTGTATACATTTATTGAATGTTTTCTGCTTTTTTTTATTTTTTCAGTTCCAGCGAAACTTGAACCAACTTATTGAAACTACTTTTAACACTAGAACTACCAACCCGTCAAAATGACGAATTGTACATTTATTGAATTCAAATTTTTTTAATTATGATGTATAATAATATGTATAAATATGTATAATTTTTTGGAAGTTTATGATGTATTTTAACATAATTACTTTGTTGTCAAATTAAAAGTCATCACAGATTCCCACAAACGTATTAACATAATAATTAAAAAAATTGAATTCAATAAATGTATAACCGGTAATTTTGACCGGTCGGTAGTTCTAGTGTTAAAGGTCACTGCAAATAGACGAATTAATTCTGCTGAAATTTGATGCGGATCAAATATCCGCAGACTTCATCCTAGTAAGTGCAGAAAGTTTCTTATTCGTCATTTATGATTTTAAATTTAGTTATAGTTCCTTCAATTTATCATTAAACTACATAACATTAAGATTAAACAATATTATAATTAACAAATAAACTGGTTTTGTTTCAATTTACGGGTTGTTGTTTCATTTAAGTAAACAAGTTGACGCAAACTCCCGACTTTCGTATACAAAAGTTTTTCAAAACACGCTGCAACACGTGTTATCGCCAAAATTATGAATATCTAAATATTTTCAGACCCTAAGTTCAAATGTGTTGTTTACATTTTCAAATTTAATAAAATTCGGGTTACCACTGATCAGGTGATACGTACAGAAATGCCGAACAATAATTAAAAATTATATAAAAACATTATACCATACTTTATGTTTAGATTTATTTTGGTAAGTGTGGCTGATGTCGAATTATCGGGTAAATTATTTACTACGATACATGTAGATTTTTAGTGTTCGTTTTTTCTTAAATTAAGCATTTTTTTTTTCTATTTTATATACATACGTTCAATTCTTATAACAATAAAATTTAAAGTATCTAAACGTGAAACATTTACCTTTTTTTTAATTCATTTACCCTTCATAAAAAAAAGGTAAATGCATTTACCGAATTTAGCGAATTTACTCGAGAATTCGACCGCGGCCTGTATAATATTTTATTTTAATATGTACTTATTTTGTATAATATTCATCTTTTATGATAGACGCATGCCAAACTTCAGTTTTTTCGACACGCATGCTATACTACACTAAAAAGTAAATTTTTTTACATCTCTCCTGTGTTATACCACAGAGGACTATACTAATGTATACTAATGTATAGTCCTCTGTGGTTATACTATATTCTAAAAGAGTTACTGAAAACAACAAAAAAATAATTTAGTAATATTTTAGAATATAACACAAGAGAGATCGAAAAAATTTATCTTTCTAGTGTTGCATGCGTGTCGGAAAAGGCGGTGTCCGCCTTATGTAGAATTTTATTTTTTAGAAGTGCTTCTTCTCTTGTCGAATGGCATATATTAAAAAAATATCAATACTTTGCTTTTAACTAATTTTAAGCACATTCGGTTGCGCTCGTTTGTGTAATATTCTTTGGTTATTTTGGTTTACGAGAATCGTTTTCCTATACAACTTAATGGGTTGATACCAGCAAGAGCAAGAGCTTTCTGATTAAGTGACAAATGTCACTTTTTTTTGTGACTTCATACTAACATTTTGTAGATTTGGGCACTAAGACAACACGTCTATTAGCAAATTTGGAATTAACCATTTTTATATAAATTTAACATTGCTACTAAAAACAGGAATTTTAAGTTTTTATGTATGTCAGTAAAAATTCGGTGTATATTGTATAATTAATTGTTAGATTTACTTTCACAAACACAAATGCAATTTACCCTTGTTCTCAGTTTAAAAAAGTAGGATTTTCCGTGTATTTTGAGAAAATATAATAGAATTTTTGTACTTACATTTATATAGGTAGCTAAAGACCGGGTTATACATACATTTATTATAATACATATTATATAAATTATATTACAATATACTTATTATAAAATACATTAATACATTTATACATACATTTATAAATATGTACAAATACCGTATTTTCCGGTTCTAAACCGTATACCTGGCAACCCTAAGTATAAATAAAGCATTCCTAAATATACAAGCCGTCAGGTTCAGACCAATTTTAAAACAAGCTTAATTTAAGGGGGATACATTTTACGATTTCCCATAAGAATCCATGTAAAATTGAAAATTTTTGATTAAAATTTTAGAATGAAAAATACTCGTAACTAAACCTTCGAGTATAACAAATTTTAAAACCAATAAGTATAGTTATTTGATTAATATAATTATAATAAAATTGTACAAATTTACTTTTTCTTGGTATGGCTTTGTGACAAATATAGTATAAAATTATAAAAACGAAATCAATGACGTAAGATCTTACTTACTGTTTATCAAAGATTTTAAATACAATAGAACAGAAATAAACAAACTACGCACAACCACTCTTTAACAACAATAAACATGTGTTTGTAAATAAAGGGGTTTTAGTAAAACATCAATTAAATATCTATACACAAGATTTTATTAATTGATTTTCAAATCATATATTTATCAATTATTCTTCTTGATAACGTAGAAATCAAAATTCATTTTTATAAGATTTTTGATTTAAGTAAAACGATAGAAAATATAACTTTTCATATGATTTGTATTTTTTGTCTTTCTATTCCCCCTCCCTAACCCCCCCCCCCTCCCCCCTTATATTAAGTTCTAATTTTGACCTGACGGCTTGTATATCTAGGAATGCTTTGGTAGAAGATACGTAACATCATTTTTCTTATCACTTTAATAAAAGTTTGTAAGGAGGCTCCACGTCCCTCTTGTCCGATCGTAACCAAAAATAGGCACATTTCCACATAATAAAACATCTAAATCCAAATTTCTTAATTCAGGAGAATTTACTTAAGATGCCCGTTTCCTTTAAAGTCTCGAGCAGTAATTTTCATTATCTCTATGCTTACGTATAAAGCCGCGTTCAGAACTAATCGAGTATCTTATACTACGTTTCCATGACAGAGTTAACCCGATTTAAGAGTTTCGTTGAGTTAATAACATGGCGGCGCTAATCCATATCGTTTCCATGCAATTATAAATTCTAATGTAATTTATCATTTCACAACAATTTAAATTCACTTTTGGAAATTTTATTTGTTTGGTGGAAATTTTTAAATTTAATATTGATTGTGATTTTTATGATTTATAAAGTATTATGGAGAGAAAATAACACTCGCAATGCCATTTTGAATTGGTGTAATTCTTTTTTTCGCTTGTGACAGATAGAATCCCTTTTAACCCTACCACTTTCGTTGAGTTATGTTGGATTAAGAAACTGAACGAAGATCATAAACTCGACGTGTTTCCATGATGAGATAAACCATGTTAATCCCGGTTAACTCCGTCATGGAAACGTAGTATTAGACATATTTACATATTACCGACTTATAATGGGAAACAAAAATGTTTTGCGAGCAATGTTATTTGCTGCAAAATATTCACAAAAAAAATGTTATTTGATCATCAAATTTGCGAACATGTTAGCGTAGATAGTAAGTAAAAATATGTAAGTCTCATTAATATGTTGAAATGTTTTAGTTAACATAAATAAACAAAGAATAGATTGTTTTACCGCTGAACAGTGTTTGGTTTAATAAATAATTGACATCTAGTCAACTATTTATTAATTATTAATAATTAATAAATAGTTGACTAGATGTTTTATGTATGTATTACATTTATAATAGGAAACCTTACAACAGCAATTGAATCAAAATATTAATGTAAGTAATATTAGGGCTGCGGTCGAATTCTCGGGTAAATCATTTACTACGGTAAATGTAGGTTTTTAATGTTCATTTTTTGTTAAATTACACATTTTTTTCTATTTTATATCCGTTTAATTCTTATAACAATAAAATATCTAAACGTGAAACATTTTCCTTTCTTTTTTCCTTAAGTAAATGTATTTACCGAATTTAACGGATTTACTAGAGAATTCGACCGCAGGCTAGGTATACAAATTTCTTATTTATTCTTAAAATGATGAATTTTCAGTTCGCAGTTAAAATCAAGTATTTTGCTACAGAACAAAAAGTTGAAATCAGTGATTTGTTAAACTTTTTATTGTACACCCTACGTCTCGATTAGCAATCGATTGACCAACTATAATTTAATCATATATTCATATATATATATATATATATATATATATATATATATATATATATATATATATATATATATATATATATATATATATATATATATATATATATATATATATATATATATATATATATATATATATATATATATATATATATATATATATATATATATATATATATATATATATATATAATATATATATATATATATATATATATATATATATATATATATATATATATATATATATATATATATATATATATATATATATATATATATATATGTATATATATATATATATATGTATATATATATATATATATATATATATTATATATATATATATATATATATATGTATATATATTAAGAAATACATAAATAACTATCCGAATCCCAAATAAAGCTAAGTTAACTTTCCTAAAACATTCTGCATAATGGTGGAATCACTATTTTCGATTGTAAAAATAGGCTAAATATGTACCTACGTCTCGATAAAAAAAATTAAAATTATGTTACTGATAAAATGGCCCTTATCTCAAAATCGAGGAAAGAAAATTTAACTATCAGGTAATTAAAAATTGTTTTTAAAATTAAAAATTGTTATTATTTAGTTTAGAATATCTCCAAGGCATGTATTTAGTAAATGAAAACCATAACGAATCCATGATGCTCCATGTCAATTGACTATTGGAAAATAGAGAATATTAGAGAAACAAAATAAATTATGATAAATAGAAAATTTCAAATTTTAATTGGACGAATGTTTTATAAATTCAATTGGTAGATTTTTTCCAAAGAGACATAAAGATATTACGGAAGCTTAAATACGAGTACATATATAAGATTTAAATTTTCCACTCGCAAACTACAGATTTTAAGTTTTCTTAGAGTAAGATATACCCCAAAATTTTTCAAATTGTAAACAATTTTAAATTTTTATATCTAATATAATCTTCTAAGACATTCTAATACAATTTTCAAATTAAAAGAAGACTTACTAAGATCACTACAAGAAATCTTTCGAAATACACTGCGCCAATTAAAAAACGGAACAGAAATTTTCTTCGAAAAAATACCGAGATTTAAACGCTTGTATCTGGTGAAATAACACCTTTCAAAAAAAAAATTTTATTTCTAGTTGAAGGAAATTTTGTTTTCGTTTCGATATTGGAAACCGTTTTATTTTATTTTGTTTTTTTATGACTTTTTTGAGAGGTTAGACACAAAAGGTGTCTAAAAAAAAAAAAATTGCTGCTTTTTGAAACTGTAAACGAACTTGCTCGATTTTTTATTCAAAAATCCAATTCGGCCATTTTATAGAGAATTTAGAAACCTTGCAAAATGGCACTAGCCAAATTTCTGTGCGGCCACTCCTTGTCGAGTTATTGAAGTTTTAGAGAAAAGTATCAAAAGCGTATACACGTTAACAAGTACATTTTTTTATCTTGTAAACTAAGCATCTCATCACTCTACGATAAAATTTTGAGCCACTTTAAATTTTACGTTATTTTATGGAAAATCGAGAGAAAAAGCGAGATGAATCGAAAAGAACAATTACTCGCTCGCGCTACAAAAATTGTGGCTTTAGTTGAAACCGGTGAAACTTATCGGGAAATTGGGCGAATCTGTGATATTAGTGTGTCTGTTGTGAACCGGACTTGGCATCGCTATTGAGAAACAGGCAGTGTGAGTCAGCGCGAAGGGTCTGGTCGACCAAGAAAAACAGACATCAAAACAGTTGATATTAAATCGGTTGAAGGCTTATCGACTAAGGTCACGTCGACCTGTCAGAGTTCCGTATCTGACTGATGAAGAAATTATGCGTTGCAGTATGGCAACTGGACTCAGAGGGACTGGTGTAAGGTCCTTTTTTCGGATGAATCGCGGTTCAATTTGTATGCATCAGACGGCCGATGCAGAGTTTGGCGTTCACTAGGGGAACGATTACACCCTAATTGCGTGATGCCAGTCGTAGCATTCCATGGAGGTTCGGTGATGGTTTGGGCGAGTATTTCTTGGAATTGCAAGATAGATTTGGTAGTAATACCACATCCAGCTTTAACATCAGCACGATACGTGGAAGAAATTGTAAGGCTACATATGGTTTCCATGAAAAGGCAAATTGGGCGCGGATTTATGCATGATAATGCCCGGCCGCACACAGCTCTAAACACAAGAAAATTTCTGCAACAGCACCGCATTAATTTAATAAGCCATCCTCCGCGAAGTCCACATTTAAACCCCATAGAACACGTCTGGGATATGTTACAACGGCGTGTAAGAAAACGGACAAGGCAACCAACAAATTTGCAGGAACTTCGAGACGCAATGTTTTAAATATGCCACGGCGTATTTATGAAGTAATGCAGGCTAGAGGAGGTAACACGTGTTATTAAAAATTCTAGTTTGTTCGTAGAATTTAGTTTTATTACGTTTGAATAAAGTTTAAAAGGATTTTGTTTGCAATATACCTTAGGAAAAAAATCATATTTTTCACTGTAAAAACATATTTTCTCCTTGATTTTGGATCACCAAAATTACGCCTGATATTAAAATGTGGCTCAAAATTTTATCGTAGATTGCTTAATTTACAAGATAAAAAAATGTACTTGTTAACGTGTAAACGCTTTTTGATAAGTTTTCTCTAAAACTTCAATAACTCGACAAGGAGTGGCCGCACAGAAATTGGCTAGTGCCATTTTGCAAGGTTTCTAAATTCTCTATAAAATGGTCGAATTGGATTTTTGAATAAAAAATCGAGCAAGTTCGTTTACAGTTTCAAACAGCAGCAAATTTTTTTTTTTTTTGACACGTTTTGTTTTAATTAGAAAAGTCATAAAAAAACAAAATAAAATAAAACGGTTTCCAATATCGAAAAGAAAACAAAAATTACTTCAACTAGAAAGAAAAAATTTTTTGAAAGGTGTTATTTCACCAAGATACAAGCGTTGAAATCTGGGTATTTTTTTGAAGAAAATTTCTGTTCCGTTTTCTAATTGGCGCAGTGTAGTTTTAAAAATTAAGAAACTTTTCATAAATTTAAAGCGTAGTTAACGTACCTTTTTTAAAAAATCATTGTTTTTCTGAATTTTATAAAGTGCTAAGCTTAAGATTTTGGATTTAAGTAAATATTTGAAAATTTTAGAAGAGAAACCTTAAAAATTGCTAAAATCCTTAAAAATGTTATTCTGTTGCCAAATATAAAACCAGCAGAAACGTCCTGTTCTAATTTCACCTCCAGTGATAAAATATTACATGAACAATGAGTTAAGGTTAATACAATTTAATTGCTTTCATTAGTTAGCAATGTTACTATCATTAGTTTAGCCATACGTTATCAATACGATCTTGAAGGGGTGGATAATAAATATAAAAAGGTTGTTTGCATCATTTGATTATGAGCGGTAATAGCGTTGAACACATCCATAACCCCACGAAGGAATACAAAAGTCATCGGCAGACCCACCTTTCACGTCAGTACTATAGAATGGAATAGAGCTAAGCAATGTGCATGAAGTCTACTTTAAACGGTCCAACAGCCGCGCATCCTCGATTTGGTTACCGCATAAGATACAGGGTATGTAATGGGAATGCCTCGACCTTCAAAAAAGATTATGAAGTCATAAACAACCAACAGACAATAATCGAACGAGATGACCAGCAACACAAAATTGGACTGTTGATCTTAATGGAGACGTGGCAATAATTTTGGCCTCTAAGCCATAGGTTAGTGTGTGTGTGTGTGTGTGTGTGTGTGTGTGTGTGTGTGTGTGTGTGTGTGTGTGTGTGTGTGTGTGTGTGTGTGTGTGTGTGTGTGTGTGTGTGTGTGTGTGTGTGTGTGTGTGTGTGTGTGTGTGTGTGTGTGTGTGTGTGTGTGTGTGTGTGTGTGTGTGTGTGTGTGTGTGTGTGTGTGTGTGTGTGTGTGTGTGTGTGTGTGTGTGTGTGTGTGTGTGTGTGTGTGTGTGTGTGTGTGTGTGTGTGTGTGTGTGTGTGTGTGTGTGTGTGTGTGTGTGTGTGTGTGTGTGTGTGTGTGTGTGTGTGTGTGTGTGTGTGTGTGTGTGTGTGTGTGTGTGTGTAGCTCTACAAATAAAATGGATTTTTGATAAAAAAGGAGATAGTAAGAAAATTAGAAAATATTGAAAACTAACCCACGGGGAAAATTACCACAGTGTAGAAAACGAATTTATAATGAATTTAATAAATGTTGTATTTGTATAAAAAATATAATAATGAAGTCACATTCAATCTTTTTGTTGTATTCGAACAAATACGAGTAAAAAATGCAAATATATTTTATTCATGGGTAAAAACGGGCCACTTTATATACGTTTTGAATGTATAGTGTAAGCGTATTTTTGAGACATATAGAACAAAAATTGCAGTAAATAATTCCTGAGAGGAATTAAATAAATCCAACATTTGTTTAGATTTTGTTAAATCTTATTCCAATTTTTTTTCCAATACTTAACGAAAAACGCCGCCATACTATTTTTTTTATTTTATTTTATTTTCTAACGTTGACGTTCTTCTAAAGAAGTGACATTTTACATCTAATTTAAAGTAATATTTCAAGTTCAAAGAGTTTTTTTGAGAAAACCTCTGTTTTACTTTCGTATTTTAAATATTTTGTTTCACAAAACAAAGTATGTATGTATTTGCATTGTAGTTATTTATTTGGCATCTAAATTATTTGCGACAGTTTTTTTTGAGAAAAAATTATTCCAAAATAAATCCCATCCCATTTTTTCCAAGTAAGGACAACATTTTATAAATTAGTTGCGAAGGCTTTAGGATAAATTGTTTACTACAATAAAATGTAAACTATAGTATAAGACTTTTTAAGTTAGTCAATCTCATTTTTATACACGGAAATAACATATACTTGTTTTATTTACCATATTGGATTAGGCAAGAGTGAATGTGAGTTCTCTAAGTATTACTGTTGATTTCATTCCTCAAATTTAAATTTCACCAATGGAAAAGTAAAATCAAGGTAACGATGAGTTAGACGACTTTATGCCCAAAGCTAACATTTGGAAAATAGCTTATAATAAATAACGTTTCCATTCAAAATCTCTTTCAATATGACATTTATGTAATCCTTCTAAATTTAATACTCTAAAACTCTTCTAAAACCTGTTCTAAAATAATACTCTTTAATCTCCTCTAAAATCAGATTTAATTTTAATAAAAGCAAAATTCGAATCAGTAATGAAACAAAATTTGTAAAATGTATCTAATGATTAAAAAGTATACGTGTATTGGTGTATACTTTATTTAATAAAAATATCGTTTGCGATGGCTAGAAAAATAAAATCTTCTAAAACCTTTTATTTCAAATCTAGAAGTAATTGGGGAAATAAAATGGAATTATTTTTAAAATTTTAAAGGATTTAATAAAAATTATTGATGAATAGATTGACCGAAAATGTTTTATTTTAAATTTTTGTTGTAGTATACATTACTGGACATATTTTGCTTTATAATTACAACGGTACGAGTTTTTCTATTTTTCTTTAGGATGGTTCCCAATACTCCAAAGGGTTAATTAAAACCATAAATAATTATTAGTGGTTGAGTTTTAATTTAATATTACACACTTACATATATGATTATGGAAATATGATTATATATATATATATATATATATATATATATATATATATATATATATATATATATATATATATAATATATATATATATATATATATATATATATATATTATATATATATATATATATATATATATATACTATATATATATATATATATATATATATATATATATATATATATATATATATATATATATTATATATATATATATATATATATATATATATATATATATATATATATATATATAATATATATATATATATATATATATATATATATATATATATATATATATATATATATATATATATATATATATATATATATATATATATATATATATATATATATATATATATATATATATATATATATATATATATATATATATATATATATAAAATTTTTCTAATACTAGATTCAGCATTATTTTAAACCATGTTATTTATTATAAGCAGTTTATTCATTTCCATCAAACAATTTAATGATTTTTCTTAGTTAATACCATTATTTTATTTTATTGTTTTTCGAAAAAAAAAAACTTAGGCCATTATGGATCACCAACTTTTTCAACACCAACCACCAACAATCTGTAAAATCAATCTAAACATCTGGCTGGAAACTTGTCACCACGAAGGAAAGCTGTGCATATATGTAGATTAGTTTAAATACATAAAAGTACGTTATATTTTAAATAAGATATAGAAATAAACTATTAAAAGTAGAATATTACAGTAAACCATTGTTCATCGTATGGTATTCATAGCGGTTTTAACATTTCATTAAAATTAATCTCCTCTATAAGAAAATTATTGAACAAAAGATACTTTTAGAAAATTGTAATAAACGATTATTCGTATGTTAATGTAATAATTTTAATACAAAATAATTTATTCTCTATGTAAAACAATAATTATTATTTATTACTAAATGGAGTTTAATTTAGATATCCCAATTCCCAATAGAAAATATGTTCCAAACATTAAATAAATTATAAGATAAAAGACTCGCTCAAGCAAGTACGAGTAACTAATAAAAAAATTTAATACGTATGATTTGTTTCTTTCAGTAAAATAATTATATTTAAAATTATTCGTATTACTATTGTAGGAAATGTAAGCCTTAGGCGACGAACTAATATTTCGAACGTTCAAATCTTGTAATCAACAAATAAAACTCAAACCACTTGTTGGTCAATATTTTATTTATTATTTAGTAACGTTGAAAATTTAATTAATTTTCGCCCGTTACAATTTTCTACTCACTTGAGGTCTCCTTCGTAAGGCTTCTCCTGTCAAGATTTTTTTTTCGCTTACAAGATTTAAACGTTCGAAATATTAGTTCGTCGCCTAAGGCTTACATTTTTTACGACTATAACGATGAAACTGCTAACGTGAGTTAGCATTCGATTTTGGTTTATCTAAATGCAAAGTATATAAGACAAGAAGTTTTTTGCGATATGTTATTTATTGCGACAGGTTGGCGTTTTATATGCGGGTTGCTAATATTATGAGGTGGCGGTTTGTTATTATTATGGCAAATTCAAAATGAACAATGAAATAGTAATTTAAATAATTTATTTCGTTTGTCGTCACAAACACACATGCTATATTGTTTATATAATTAAGGAAAGGTTAAGTATAATTGAAATTAATACGTATATATTTAATTTTTAATTCTGTGATTATTTTTCGATTTTGTCTAAATATCTTCCGTAACATTTAAACATATACCGTATCTTCAGAACCTCTGTACAAAAAAATTTAATAAATTAAATTAAACGTTTTATTTAATTCCTGGCGGTTTTTCATTTTTATTTATAATATTTTAAATTCCCTGAATATTTATAAGAAACATCCTTCAATGATAACAGGGAATGCGCAACAAATTAGTTAAAATGGCGGAGAATTGTTCCGAGCTGACAAGACTGACCTTAAAGGACGTGTGTGCTAATGCCGTTGCCGCCGAGGCAGCCCTCCAGGATCACAAAGCGATTACCGACGCTCATCAACAGTCCGGTCAACCAAAGATTGTTCAGCAATCACACTACCCGTCCAACTTCAGTCGTATCCAGTCGAGAGACAGCTGCGAACAACACTCTCAGCCAAGTGTGTCGGTTCAATGTGAAAGCTGTGGAGAGAGTCATTTCCCATCAACTTGCAAATATTGAAGCATTGCCTTTGTAATTTATGTTCACTCATCGGTCATTTATAGCGGGTCTGCCGATCTGATCCTGCTCACCGTGCCAAAAAACAAACAAACTGTAAGAAAGGAAACTACAATCTACATACAAAGTCCATTAACCAGGTATCCTTGTCCAGCGAAGTGAAAACGGACACCTCAATCGTTATCTACAAGGTGCTTTGCCATTTCGAAGTCGACTCGGAATCTCGGTATACCATTATTTCGGAGTCGGCCCTTATATTAATCTAGAAGTCACCACCGATTCTTTAACCATCTGGACTTAAATTGAGAGACTTTCAACAGAATCCGATCCAGATATTCGCGGTTCCACTGAGGTCGCCGTCAAATACAATGGCCGATTCATATAACAATATACTGGAAACAAAACCAACATCTTGGGGTTTGATTGGTTCATTGGGAATCTTCATCCGAAGAAGAATTTCGAGGTTCACCTGATTCTTTAAATTTGGATCCGACAGTCATATCAATTCGACTATCACCTCGATCAGTTTCTCTCGCTTTTTGTAAACCAATTGAAGGGGTATTGCAGAAGACGTTAAGCCAGAAAAATTTGGAGTCAGTGGAGTATACTTAGTGGGCGACACCTAACGTCTCTGTGATCATATCTGATGCAACAATACCTTTTTGCGGAAATTATAAATCTACGATCAATAAAGCGCTTTCGCCGGACGCATTTCCAATTCCGTTAGTAACTCAACTTTCTATAATACCACAAGATCGGATGTTTGCCTTCGATATTTGGATTTGAATCAAACTTACCAGCATCTCGCTGTTGATGATAACATTGCAACGGTTTAAACCATCGCGACTTACATGGGGCTTTCAAGTGAAACTACTACTAGGTATTTTTCATAATTGAATCTAAAATTTACCTCGTCTAATTGGACCCTAACTGCCACCGAACGCCGGTATGTCCAAATTGATAGAGAGGCTCTGACAATTATCGGCGGCGTCAAACAGCTAAATGATTTCGTCAATGGTCGTGAATTTACGATCGTGACCGATCATAAACCGCTGCTGGGATTGTTCAACAAACCGACACCGCGTAATTTGTTCCAAGGAATGAATGATGCGATGTAAGGTCTTCCTCAACGCTCACCATTACCGCCTTATACAAGGGTCAGGGAAGGAGAACGGTAGGTAGTGCTGATGGTCTTAGTTTCCTAGTCAATAGAAAGAAGAGGAAATGATCGAATAAGTAAGACCCCGTTCTTTCACGTCTTTCGTGGTGCATGAGAGGATAACCTGAAAAGATAGTTAAAGCGTTTTGGTTTAGGCAAAATAAATCAAGTTGCATCAAAGAGTGCCTTCTCTGGGGCCAGGTTTTATCGTCGAACTAACCCCAATGCACTGCATACAATCCACCCGGCTAAAGTACGCATGAAATTCATGGCTTGAAGTTACGTGTGGTGGCCGATCATCGACAACGATGTCAAAAACGTCATCCGCTCCTATACACCAAGTGAATAATCTCACCCCCAAAACTCCCAAGCGTTTCTTCACTTTTGAGAGGAAGCGAAGAGGCCCTGGCCCACGTAGATTCACTGGACTATTCCAGGCCTAAGTATTTTTCATCCTGGTAGACTCATACCCCAAATGGTTAGAAGTTCAACTGGTGTCTTGTACGTCACTAGCATTGTGCTATTCAATCGATCCGTGCTAACTATTTAAAGAAAACAATTTGTGGAAATTTGGCTCATTTTAAAGATAAATGAATAGGAATTATAAAATAATTACTACAAATAAAAATGGTCCCATCTTTCATTTCTTGCTTTTCAAATTTTTTTTTTTTTTTTTTTTTTTTTTCAATTTTCTCCGGTGTGGTAATTTGACTTACTGAAAACTCAGCATATCTCGTTTCGTTTTCTTCCAGAATACCTGAATATGTTTAAGTTGATCTACCCTGTTTTTGGGTATACAAATCAAATGTTAGTGATGTTTTTTTTCTATTTTCTGAAAACAATTTTATTTCGACCAACCTCATAAAGTAAACGTTTAAACAAAGAGAAAACATTGGGCACAACAATTAGTAACATAAAAGTAAAATCCTGGTATAAGTGATGCATCTTGTAACGACGCATCGTCTTCGAGGGTGTTGAGAATAGATGGGGAAATCATATCGATCGATCGATAATAATTAATAACCTGGTTTAGCAGGTTGATCGTTTTAAGGGGTGGAAAAATATTTTTTTTTATTGAACCGATGGTGTGCGGAAAATGTTGGTTGGGTTTGTCGTCAAGAAATTATCGCTATTACAAAAAAAAAAACAAAAATAAAAATAACAAGTTTTTTTTGGTCGAACGATAGTGAAAATTAAGTGAAAATTAAATAAAGACAATTTTAGTGGGCATGATTATTTAAAATTACCTACTGTGCCATATATTACTGGGTAATAAATTAACCTATCGGTGAAAAAATTATTTACTTTGTAATGCCTAGTAGTAATCGTAAAGTTATCATTAAGAAATCTGTGTATAAAATAAACTGATATAGTGGTTTTAGTGGCGCGTATGAGTACATTCAAACTAGGTTTTTTAACTTTAATTTACTAACTTTGTTACGACACCGGTCCTTTACGTAACAACCAGTCGCGCATTGGTCTTGTGCGTGTAAAACAGTTTGGCCAGATCTGTTGAATTATTGATTTTGTATTATCGCCTTAATGACGATTGAGAAATCAATAATTGCAATGATTGGCATGATGACGATTTGTGGTGTTGATATGGCGCGTATAATTTTGTATGGTTATCGTGTGACTGAGAGGCATGATTGTTGAATGAAAAGATGGAAAATTCGAGATGCTGTGCATGTGTTTTTTTGTGTTTCTTGCTAGGTATATGATTTGCTTGGTTGAGTTGGAGTGTGGTGGTGGACGATGGCGTGGTTGCGTAGCGACGAGCGAGTCTGTTGTTCGTGGTCCGATTTTTTTTTTTATTTTAATTTAAAAACACATTAAATCTTCCTTTTCCAAAATTTGCCATCGTCGCCTGTCAAGTGAGACAGCTTAAACCAATCCGTGCCTTTTTTAAATTTTAATATAATAAAATTTGATTAAAAAATGAAACATTAAATATAATAGCTATAAAAAGAACTACTGTAAATCACAATAACAATAATTAAACTGTCAATATAATGACAATAACAATGTTCCTATTTGACAGAATTATTGCACTGTTAAAAATATTTTCAAAATTGAAAAAAACGTGGCTAACTTCAATATGTCAAAAAAATACGGGAGGATAAAAAAACGTTTAGTCCACGCAATGGCGGATATATATACTCTATAATATATGGCTTTACTTTATCAAAAATCACATTCTGTTTAGAGATGGAACCCAAGTATAACAACACAGAACTCAAAATTGAGGTATTGTATTTTCCTTTGGATTTTGACAAAATATCCGAAACTCACACAACTCGAATTCATTAAAAATACAACACAGTATTGGTGTGTATATGTATACATTTTATATAACATTTTTTTTTTTACTTACGTAGTTTATCAGATTGTTTTTGTGGCTTGTTATAATAGGTTGATCGGTGCAGTGCTTTAGAATATTGCTTTTTTTTGTGTTAATAAATATTTCAAAATCAATAATAATGAAAGAAGAAGGGTACGACTTAAAAAAGTTCATTAGATTGAACTTGAAAAATATTTTCACTGACGAGCTGTCCCGGAAGTTTACGTTTAATGGACAGCAAGGGAATTTAAGTGCCAAACATTTCAACATTATAAAAATTTTGAGAGGTAAATTTTGTCACACAAATTTAATAATTAATATTTAACAATTTTAATATTTTATAATTTTAGATTGTACTTTGGAAAAATTTCCAAAAGCGGCACAAGCAGAATTTAAACAAATATCAACTAAATATTTTTATTATTTAAAAGATAAGCGAAACAAAAAAAATGACGAAGGCTGAAATTTGTACTTGTTCCTTTTATATACATATACTAATTTAATTATATTTTGAATTTTTTTTAATTAATAACTAGAGTTAAGAATTAAATGGCAATCACAATTTCCTGTGATATTTTGAAATATTTATGCCTTATACATTTTATTAAAATTTTGAATTACTAAATAATTCTAAGAAACGATAAAAATGTATGATCAATTAGAATATTCTGTGATAACAAATTAAAAATATTTACATATATTTGGTTACCAAAATAAAAATACAAAAATATAAATTTTGTTTCATTAATGAATAATTTGATTAACTCGCCAAATTTCGAGCTTGACATTTACACACATACACATTAAAAAATATTCCCGCCAATATTATTTTTACACACACACACATGTATACAATTTTTATATAGTGAGTTCTGTGAGTTCCCAATAATTGCGACACGGTGCATACGTTTTCTTATAATAATTCGTAACTCAAACAAAGGTTAACCCAGAACTAAGTTATGGATATGTTATGGAATCCCAAGTATTTTTAAATCCAACTATTTTATAATATTCCATAACATATCCATAACTTAGTTCTGGGTTAACCTTTGTTTGAGTTACGAATTATTATAAGAAAACGTATGCACCGTGTCGCAATTATTGGGAACTCACAGAACTCACTATATAAAAATTGTATACATGTGTGTGTGTAAAAATAATATTGGCGGGAATATTTTTTAATGTGTATGTGTGTAAATGTCAAGCTCGAAATTTGGCGAGTTAATCAAATTATTCATTAATGAAACAAAATTTATATTTTTGTATTTTTATTTTGGTAACCAAATATATGTAAATATTTTTAATTTGTTATCACAGAATATTCTAATTGATCATACATTTTTATCGTTTCTTAGAATTATTTAGTGATTCAAAATTTTAATAAAATGTATAAGGCATAAATATTTCAAAATATCACAGGAAATTGTGATTGCCATTTAATTCTTAACTCTAGTTATTAATTTAAAAAAATTCAAAATATAACATATTACAAGTACATATTTCAGCCTTCGTCATTTTTTTGTTTCGCTTATCTTTTAAATAATAAAAATATTTAGTTGATATTTGTTTAAATTCTGCTTGTGTCGCTTTTGGAAATTTCTCCAAAGTACAATCTAAAATTATAATATATTAAAATTGTTAAATATTAATTATTAAATTTGTGTGACAAAATTTACCTCTCAAAATTTTTATAATGTTGAAATGTTTGGCACTTAAATTCCCTTGCCGTCCATTAAACGTAAACTTCCGGGACAGCTCGTCAGTGAAAATATTTTTCAAGTTCAATCTAATGAACTTTTTTAAGTCGTATCCTTCTTCTTTCATTATTATTGATTTTGAAATATTTATTAACACAAAAAAAAAAAAATCAATATTACTAAAGCACTGCACCGATCAACCTATTATAACAAGCCACAAAAACAATCTGATAAACTACGTAAGTAAAAAAAAAATTGTTATATAAAATGTATACATATACACACCAATACTATGTTGTATTTTTAATGAATTCGAGTTGTGTGAGTTTCGGATATTTTGTCAAAATCCAAAGGAAAATACAGTACCTCAATTTTGAGTTCTGTGTTGTTATACTTGGGATATTATAAAATAGTTGGATTTAAAAATACTTGGGAATGAAGAAAACTACACGGTTTTGTAAATTCATATATGAAATCAGAAATTGTAAAGTAGTAGTACCCTGCCGGCCACGCGTAACGCAAACGTTCATTTTACGAATAGTACTAAAGTGTTCGTAAACGTTACGCTAAAAATGAGTAGATATGTTACATAAATAATACCCTTGTCACATGAGAAGTGAAACAAATTGGCGAAGACTTATTTATGTATTGGCTTATAAAAAAATATTCGTAATGTGTACATCTTTTACGTAACATTTATGAACTCATATGGGCGTAACGTTTATTAGCCTTCTAAAATGAACATTACGTACGGTTTGAGTATTATTTCGCAATTAATTTTGAAACAATAATGAAAACAACGTATTTTGTTTTATTTTTAGCAAATTTATGATTTTATTTATTTGATTATATCAATTAATTATTAATTATACCTATACTAAATTTTAACACATTTTTTTTTACTTATACTCAATTATAGTTATACTTCAAGTTCCACAAATTCATTATGATATTAAAATAAAATAACATAATACGAAAATAGAAATAGCTAATAATGTATTGTATTTATTATAAATGTCGTCGTCACTATCATTCACTAAATTGTATTTATAAACAACAAAAATTAATATCAAATTAAAAATTTACTAAATATTAGAATGGCGCACTACGCTTTACTTTATCAAAAATCACATTCTGTTTAGAGAAGGAAAACTACACGGATTTTGTAAATTCATATATGAAATCTGAAATTGTGAAGTAGTAGTAGTGCCCCATATAAGAAACCGTTCGTAAACTGTTCGTAAGTGGTTCATTTTTTATGTTTACTTTTTTGCGCCGGCAGGGTAGTGCCCCATATAAGAAACCGTTCGTAAACTGTTCGTAAATGGTTCATTTTTTATGTATACTTTTTTGCGCCGGCAGGGTTATACTTATTTATTTAGACCTTTACACCTACTCTCCACCTGCCATTAACATCGAGTTATACCATTAAAATTCGAACAGTTGCTAGTGGAGACACGAAATTGCAACGACTTGCCATATGTCATACAATCATTTGCTGCCAAGAAGGCATAACTTGATTGTATACCAAAATTTTACATTTCTTGGCTGGATTCAAAAATATGGCTACCAGTTTCGAATGGAAGTTTTCTAATTTGTAGTTAGAAACTTTTTTTACAAAAATTTGTTGTGGCACAAAAAAAATAAATTTTTGTTGAGATATTTTTAAATACATACTTAAAAATATGACAGCCAAAATAGAATAATTAAAATACATATACATCTTTTTTGCAACAATTTTTGCATAATTTCTTTAAAATATCAAAGCGCAAATGATTTCTAACCGTCAAATTTATTGTATGTTTTCCTCACCCGACGCCATTTTTTATATTTTTGTTACAAGATATGGTAATTGAAATGGTAAAATTTATGTCAGGTGGAGTAGCCGGGTTACTCGGCTACTCCACCTGACATAAATTTTACCATTACAATTACCATATCTTGTAACAAAAATATAAAAAATGGCGTCGGGTGAGGAAAACATACAATAAATTTGACGGTTAAAAATCATTTCCGCTTTGATATTTTAAAGAAATTGTGCAAAAACTTTTGCAAAAAAGATCGTCACACGTATATGTATTTTAAGTATTCTTTTTTGGCTGCCACATTTTTAAGTTTGTATTTAAAAATATCTCAACAAAAATTTATTTTTTTTCGTGCCACAACAAATTTTTGTAAAAAAAGTTTCTAGCGTCAAATTAGAAAACTTCCATTCGAAACTGGTAACCATGTTTTTTAATCCAGCCAAGAAATGTAAAATTTTGGTATACAATCAAGTTATGCCTTCTTGGCAGCAAATGATTGTAAGACATATGGCAAGTCATTACAATTTCGTGTCTCCACTAGCAACTGTTCGAATTTTAATGGTATAACTCGATTTTAATGGCAGGTGGAGAGTAGGTGACCTCCCGGCGCAAAAATGTATACAGCAAAAATGTACAGCGTACGAACAGTTTACGAACGCTTTTTTTTATAATACACTACTACTCGCACATTCCATACAAAGCAATGTGAATTACCGATTATAAAATTTTAGTCCACTTTTTTCTAAGTAAAGTTGACAAATGAAAAGTTAAACTGGTGCTCATTTTATAAGAATTTATTATAAAATAATTAACAACAGGTCAGAAGTATCTAAATTTTGTGTAAATACGTGAAAATAAACATTTTGTTTCAATTCTATTTCTATTTAAAAGCTAACTTATTTAAATAGTAATTATTTTCTGTATCTAAATTGTCTTTAAATTCGTATATATAAACATTTTCTTTTTTAAATAAAATATAAAAATATTGAAACAAAAACAATACAGATCAATAAGGAATGAAATTATTAATATTTGCGATAGCGCAAAAGTGATTCGAGAAAGTAATTTTTATATACATATACTTATGTACATACTTATTTTAATAAAGCAGAATTTAAAGTCCTTAGTCTTACGTGATATTTTGATAAGGCAGACTTAAAGAAAGTCTTTCATTACTTAGTTCATTAGTACAATTATGTATAATTGTGATTTTAATAAGGCAGAATATAAAGTCCTTAATATTAATTAATTTTATATGTATGCATGTAAAAAACAAACAAACCTTTGTTTTTAAATTTTTTGATTAACATAATAAAAAATCTTAATTATAAAAATTTGTTTTATTCTTTAAAATTAAATAGGGCGATTCGCAAGATACCGTACGTAAATGTTTTGCCCAGGATGCTCACAAATGTCACGCCTAAAGCGTACACATTTTGAACACTTTTATTTATACTAATACATATACAAGTCTTCGTAAATTTGTTTCACTTCTCATGTGACAAAATTATCGTTTATGTTACATTTCCGTTCAGTTTTAGCGTACCGTTTACGAATACCTTAGTATAACAAAGTCTTCGTAAACTGTACGTTTATGTTACGCCTGGTCAGGAGGGTTATACCGATTTTCCATCGTCATAATATAATAGTATTATACTATTATACTACGACGATGGAAAACCGAAGTTGATAGTATAATAGTATAATTATAATATTTTGTTATACTAGCTATCAAAAATATAATAGGTAGCAAATTGTGTTTTTAACATTGTAAATTTATCTGACAGTGTATTAATTTGACAAATTCTCTAAATTCATTCGATTTGTTTTTTTTTTGTGGTATCTGCATAGTGCACACATTTTATTAATTTTTTAAAAACACAACTAATGCGTATGCTTGGTTATTTTTAGTTGTTTTTTTATTATGAATACACGTTAAAATTTTCAAAATAGGAATTATACCTACGTTCACATAAAAAAAAATATAATTGGTGCTAACTTCGTCGCATGCGATGGAAAACCGACAAGGAATAATAGTATAATCCCTGTTGTACGACTGAGCGCTCCAAGAGCGATCAATGATCAATTACGGTGATGCTCTCTTATACCTCACCGTGATCATCACTTTCCCTCCCGGCGCAAAAATGTATACAGCAAAAATGTACAGCGTACGAACAGTTTACGAACGCTTTTTTTTATAATACATTACACTGCTACATTTACATTCTCTATACACAGTGCTGTCAATTATATATTGCGGCTTTGTTTTAGTTTCAATTTTTTTTTGTACAAATTAAATTAAAGTTGTCGTATTGTGAAAATATAAAAACTTCTGATAATTATTGTTAGTTTTTCGTGGCATTCAAGAGCAGCATAATATCATATAAAAATCATTATAATGAATATTTGGAAAGGTATTTAAATAATACTCGAAGTACTTCATCTATGATTGAAACATTTTATTTCATTTCAGAAAAAGATTAATTAACAAATTTAGCACGTTGTGTCTTGTGTTGCGGCTTATTTGAAGAAAAATACAAATAAAAGATAAGATTGATTTAAAAAAATTGTTTTATTCTAATTAAATGGGGCAATTCGCACTAAACCGTTCGTCATTGTTACGCTTAAGCAGTTCGTAAACATTACGTTTAAGCGTACACATTGGACGTGTTCGGTCTGGCCAAAATGAAAAAAAAAATCACGAAAATATACGTCAAACTCATTTCGTGCTAACTTCACCTCATTAAATATACGTCAAACCTGACCGAACAGCCAGAAATGAAAAATTTGGATTTATACGTCAAACTCTACTTAAAACGCCGGTACACATGGAGAACGAATTATCATTTTTCACCAAATTATGTAAGAAAATTGCTAAAATAGTGAAAAACATATGTTTTAACCTTACAATAGCTAAAATATCGTGCATTTTACTATATAATATATATAAAATTTTAACAGGTTTAATACAAATTTTCAATTTATCATCTTAAATTCAAAATTATCAACAATAAATTGAAATTTTCTATTAAAACTATTAAAATTTGATATTTAGTAAAATCCACGATATTTTAGCTATCGTTAATTAGAAACTTTCGGTTTCCACTATTTTAGCAATTTTCTTACCTAATTTAGTAAACAATGAAAATTCGTTAAATTGTAAACAAAATCTGTAGGACTACTATGTATTCCGATCATGGCACTATTTTGGTTTTCCTTCCCATTTATTTTTGTAATTTTTTAGTGTCCTTTGTATGAATTATTTTTTCCAAAGTACCTATACTAAATTTTCGGAAAAAATTGGTCCATTTCATAGGAATTTAAACAACAAAATTGCTATTAAATTCAAAACAAAATGCTAGTTTTTAATTTGTTTGTATTTTTTTAGCGATTAACACTTATAATCTTAGTTTTGTTAAACAAAATTTTTGAATATGGCTATTTTAAGTATGGCTCAGAGAATTCGAATGTGACATCTCGCCCTGTTAGCTTTTTACATAATTTTTACATTTTTTAGCTTTTTACTAATGTAAATGTCTCAACCTGAAAAAGTAGAAAAAAAATCATTAGCCCAAATTATATTAACCAGAACAAGAAAGTTAAAGAATTTTGGATGAAATGTTTCTGTAAGTTTATATCGAAGACAATATTAGCTATACGTCTCAGTAATGTTTGTCTACAAAATTTACTTTGCGACTTATTCGGCTTTTAGTAAACTTGGTTTGATCTACCAAAAAAACACAAGGGCAGGTAATCCTGATTTATAAATTTGTAAACTGCACTCACTTTAAGTTCAATTGTAATTTGTTGTTTTAAGCAAATGAACTTTGATCACCTGCGATCCATCAAGTTTGACACGAATGCGATTACCTAAAATTTCAGCTGGGAATACTAAATCTTCTAAGATAGCATCATTGACAGCCGTCAATGACGATCTTGATCGTGGGCGCTTTTGCTTCGATTGTGTTCTTGTTTTACGTGTTGGCATTGATAAATTTTAATGAATACAACATGTTTACCGGACAATTTCTTTTCTAATTCACGTACTAATCTGGTTTGGATTTTTTGGAATGCCTTTTGTTTTGGCATTGGAACATAACATAAATAATGATTCCCTAAAAAAAATGAATCATAATTAGTTAACATTTTTAACTTAAGAAATCGTACTCATACCTTTTTGTTATTGAATTCAACTTCACGGGTGCCTGTAATAAACAAATCGCACACGTTTTGCCCATTGATTTCTCAAAATCATCGGGTTCTGCACGCATAACAATGTAGTTGATCTAAAGGCAAAAAATCAATACATCACTCAGCAACAGACAAAATACACTAATTACTTTATACCACAAATTGGATAAGTCCACATTTCACTTATATTTAAACAACATTTTAAATTTAATATTATTAAAAAAAACAGCTGATCAAAATATATATATTTTCATTTGACAGCCAAATCCACGAAATTTTGACATTTAAATCCAAAAAAAAAGTTGGATTTTTGAGTGCGTTTAATGCTACATATTTTGACATATAAATCGTAATTTTTTTTTTTTCATTTTGGCCAGACCGAACACTAGGATTATGAACACTTTTATACATGCTAATGCATACACAAGTCTTCGCAAATTTGTTTCACTTCTCATGTGACAAAAGTACACATTTACTAAAGATACATGTTAAACCGAAAGTGGTCTGACTGAGTTTTATCTGAACGTGATCTGACTGAAAATTTGGGTTGGTGTTTACATGGGACTTTTTTATTTGATCTGAGCTGACAGTTCAAATGTCACTTTGTTCTAAAATTATTAAAAAATTATTTAAAATAATTTAAAAACCACTTGGAAAATGTATAAAAACATTTTGCCCTTTTAACAGTATGAAAAAATCTGTCAGTTCAACTAAACTAAAGTTTACATGTTTAACTCAATATACAAACTGACTCAACCAACCAAATTTAAGTTGACCGAACTCAGCCTACTTTCAGAACACTTTCAGTCAAGTCGCCGTTTACATGTTGAATTTAACTCAGACGTTTTCAGTCAGATCACTTTCGGTTTAACATGTATCTTTAGTAATTACGTACTATATTCGTACTGTTTTAGTGTAACGTTTACGAACACCTTAGTATAGCAAAGTCTTCGTAAACCGTACGTTTATGATACACCTGGTCTGGAGGGTTATACCATATTTCGTAAAAATAGCACGGAAAAAATGCGAACATTGAGTACGTTTATGCTTAGGGTTCAACCTGTTTTGAACCTAGGTTAACTTTTACTATAAACGGAGTCGAGTCATCTTGTAGTTAACTCGACTCGACCTAAAAAATTTCTAGGGTCGAGTCGAGTTAACTCTAAAAACATCCATTATAAACGGAGTCGAGTCAAAAAAAAAAAAAAAAAAAAAAAATAGTAATAAAAAGACACCATTTTTATTTCTTAATTCGTGTGCGAATCTTCGATTTTTGTGTGGCAATAAAACTTTGTTATTTTATTTTTATAAAATTCAGAAAATAATACAAGAAAAACATATAAACATACGATAGTAAATGATTTTTTTTTGACGTTTCTGACTCGGTTTCAACCTAGTTTCGACTCGACTACGATTTGACTCTGCAGTATAAACGCTAAAAAAGATAACTACAAGATGATCCAAAGTTAACTAAAAGATGACTCGACTCTGAGCATAAACGTACTCATTGTAATTTACTACATGAAAAACAAATTAAAGAAAGCCGAAGATTTCTTTTTTTTTTGCTTTATACTTCTGTTTCATGTTTTAACATGCCATCTCAAACAAAATTTCTCGATTGCTCACGCGAAGTACAACTGGGATAGTATACTACTATTATGCTATTATACTATTGACGATGGAAAATCGGTATGTCTCAATAAATAAGTATAACTGTCGGAAAGGGCCTTATACCCCAAACACATTGACGGAGCGAACAGCGGCTCTAAATTAGAATACATGTATTTCCATAAGAGTGAACACATAGAGCGGCGTCAAACTAGCAAAGTTTGTATTTTTTGAGGCGAATAATGACATTTATATTTATTGTTGTTGTTTTTAAAGTAAATGCTTGCAAACCTCTAATTTTAGCTGAATTTTACATCCAAATGGGCATATCAGAAAGACAATTGTAAAAAAAATCTAAATTTGAAATTAAATTTGTTCGTAATAGGTCTGTTTGTTTGTTTGTTTGAATTATTGATTTATTTTTTACCGTCCTACGTTACGCCTGGAGTAGCCAAATCGAGGACGGGCGGCTACAGATCCGTCTTTTGAAAACCACCTGCACATTGCATTTCTTCATGCCAACCTGTAGTGCTGACATGAAAGGTGGGTCGGCCCATGGATTCTGCACTCTCAACAGGGGGTCATAGATGTGTTCATTTTCATCACTGATCGTAATCAGATGATGAAAAATCCCTTTTGCATCCCGCCCCTATAGGGATTCGAACCCGGTACCTCCCGATCCAACCGCCGCAGCTTTAACCACTGCGCCGTTTGCTCGGTTTCGTAATAGGTCATTAAACAAATAGTTTTTTATTAAATGTTTTATTGTAAAAACCCAAACAACATTTTTCATATAAATAAATGTCAAATTAGCGGCGTCTATGTGGTTGCAAAAAATCATAAAGACGAAGAGAAGCGAAGCCAAGCGTAGAAAGCCGCTTATGTATTTGGGGTACAGGCTTGTATGAATTTCCAACTTAACGAATAAAAATTTTTGTTCGTTAAGCCTGAATTCCACTGTGAATAATTGACTGCACTAACTTCAAGTCGAAAGAAGAAAAAAAAAAATCCATTGGCGTGACAAAGATAAAGCATGTTTTTTTTATTTTTTTTATAGCACAAATTTCTTGATAAATTTTGACAGCGACAGCAAAACAAAATAAAAGAAATACATTTTTGGTTATCACTTGGAGTTTTAATTTGGCTTTTTCACCACCAATAAATTATTTAAAAAAAAAACGATTACTTTATTAAATTGCCAATAATAGTATGTATTTAGCGATATTATCACAATTTAACTGTACACAAACTTTATATTTTTATATTATCACAGCTATTTTAGAAGCAACCACCAAAAAAATTATGACACTTACCATAAAAATAACAAACTTTTAATTAACTTAGTGTGAGGAAAAAAATTGCGTTCGTGTACACAAAATTTGTGTGCGTATATTAGTTGGATAACCATAAAATGACATCGATTTTCATAATTTTTGACCATAATTATGGCGATCCACTAATCCAAACACACATTTGATGTAAGTAAAATCTTGACTAACTTCGTTTTGTGTTTCTTTCACACAGCCACCGATTTTATGTTTTTATCTCCATTTATTTTGACTGACAAACTTTTATTCGCAATGGAATTCAGGCTTAATGTTGGAAATTCATTAATACCACGTTTACATTATACGTACCTAATAAGTATGTACTTTTTTGCTATTTAATTATTTTTCCGCTGCAGTTCACACTAGCATTGCGATTTGTAGTGCGAACCCATACTATAAAAGTTTGTTGTTTGGACAGATAGGCTTCTATATTCAATTCAGTTTATCTGTTGCGATTTTTTCCTCAAACTCTATTAGATTTGTCGGCAAATTATTTTATTAACGCCTGAAATTGTACTTTAACAAAAAAACGTAATAAATTTTTGTTTTGACAACAAATATACGAATGACATTAACATATAGTTATTAATTAGTTAGGGTTCACATTACAACGTAATATACAATACTTTTTTGATACATACTTTACCGAAATATCAAAAAAGTATGTGATAAAATATTTAAATATTTAAGCGTGATTTACACGTTCCAACAATGTTTCCCAACAAAAAATGAAGAGATTAGTATATCGCGAATTTCATTTGAAAGACAAGAACAAATATATAAACAAACAAAATTTTGTTGGACTTTTTTTTCTTTTTTTTTTAACTTTGTTTCCATAAAAAAATTTTTTGACTATAAAATATACTCGACCCGAGTATATTTTATGGAAACAAACAACAACAAATGGCGATTTGTAAAATTTTTATCGCGCTTTATTTTTATTTTTTTAAATTTTTATTTAAAAATTAAAATTTACGTTCGAACAGTTTTCATTTTAGCCAAGAAAAGTTGTAATTTTGATAAATAAAGTGGTATCGCTGCGGCATTCGTCAAAAATTACATTGTCGATTTTATACCGCCAAAAAATTATAGCATGCCCGACATTTTTGTTTTATTTTTTATAAATTTTTGTTTAAAAATGGAAGTTTACTTTCGAAAAGCTTTATTTTAGCCAGAAAAGTTGTAATTTTGAAATATAAAGTTGCATTATCGCCCTATTCGACATCATAGATTTTATATCGCCAAAAATTTATAGCATGACCGACATTTTCGTTTTATACTTTTCTCTTTTTATCGTATGTAAATATTTTCTATTGCGTGTAGCTCTAAGTCTCAACAAAAAAAAAGTTGGAAAAACATTGTTGGAACGTGTAAATCACGCATTAAATTTGAGTTCACATTACGATACTTTTTTGCTACATACTTTTATTCTACTAATGTAAACGTGGTATAAGTAAAAAGTCAAAAGTTTTTGCATTGTTATACTGTATATGCTGCGAGTCGAGTCGAGTTTAATCCTAGTTTAACTCTCACTATATACGGAGTCGAGTTATTTTCTAATCAACTCTAGGTGTATATACTGCAGAGTTAAACATATGCAGAGTTCAAATAGGATTGAAACCGAGTTAAAAAAAAATGGAACAAAATATCATTTCAGATGATCATAAGAGAAGATTGATTATTCTTTTTGTTGATCGCCATATATGTTATTGTCATTTTTCCAGCGATATTATGTCTAAAAAATTCTTTTTGTTGATCGCCATATATGTTATTGTCATTTTTCCAGCGATATTATGTCTAAAAAATTGTAATTTTCAATCAAACACCATGAAAATTACGGGATAGACCACCGAAATGTTGCAGTAATTTTTTCGTAAAAATAAAAAACTCAATACCAAAACAAAAATTGATTATTAAAATTAATTAATTAAAATCTTAATAAATAAGATTTTAAAATAAAATAATAAATTTAATTGAAAAAATTAAAACGAATATTTTTTAATATTGGTGGACGAATTTTTCTTTAATTTTGTTGTCGTTTTTTTAACTCTACTCTATGCGTATATAGTGCAATTTTTAGAGTAGAGTTTAACTCGACTCTACTAATTATTAGATCGAGTCGAGTTTAACTCGACTCCGTATATAGTGACAGTTAAACTCGGATTAAACTCGACTCGACTCGCAGCATATACAGAATGGCCGTCTTACTTTGAGCATTTTACAACAACAATGCCATGTATTTTCATTCCGGAATGAATAGTTTCAAAACTAGTTTTTGTTGGTATAGAATTATTCTAGGAATATTTTTGAAATTTTTTTTTTGTTTTTTTATTTAATTTTTAATGTCAATTGATAAAAGTAAAAAGAAAATTATTTTCGGTTTTTATTTTGAGCATAATTTGCATTTTTATTTTTATACCAATAACTATTCCAGTGACCAAAGTAAGACGGCATATATGTGAATGCTCTGGAACTTTGGAATAGTTAATGGTATAAAATTAAAAATGCAAATTATTCTCAAAATAAAACCCGAAAATAATTTTCATTTTACTTTTATCGATTGACATTAAAAATTAAATAAAAAAAATTTCAAAATTATTACTAGATTAGTAATCAAAAAACCTGGTTTGAAACTATTCATTCCGGAATGAAAATACACGGCATTGTTTTTGTAAAGTTCCCAAAGTAAGACGGCAATTGTGAATGGTCTGTTTCTTATCATTCCTCTTCTTTTATCATACCAGTGTGACATCTAACGTCAGGAATTTCAAAATTTATGGTTATGTCATTTTTATACACATGAACATTAGAAAGAGAAATGTCAAAAACCGAATATAAAATCTTTAAAAATATTTTCAAGATTAAGAAGAATTAGGAATGGCTGAAGTTGTAGAATTAACGAAAGAACAAAGGCTCGGAGAGCTGGAGGAACTGAAAAGGATCAAATTATTGGATAATTTTGAAATAAAGTAATGATATAAGCCTTACAAAGTGTTTTTTATCTTAATTTGTATATTTGCAGCAAGATTAAAAAACAGCGGGAATACTATGAATATAAGTTGGCTGCTCCTCAAAAACAGCTGAAAGATATTTTGAGGTACATCGCATACGAAGATACAATTCTACTATTTCTTCACGAGAGGCGGAGATCCAGAAGTATTTTTGCAAAGAAAAATGTTGAGTTTCGAATAATTACAAAAATATGTAATTTATTCCAAAAGGCAATCGCAAGATATCCTAATAACATAGACGTTTGGGACAAATTTATAAAATTTTGCAAAGCCACCGATAATAAACCAAAAGTTACAGCCGTATGGAGTAAATATATATCATTTCACGGTGATAAATATATTACTTGGTTAAAAGCTGGAATGTGGGAATGGATTGAAAACAAAAATTATGTAAAATCCATTAGCTATCTAACTAGAGGTTTACAAAGACATCCAAAAAGTTTCGATTTGTTTTTAGCATTAATTAAAGTAGAATTAAATTTTGGGGGGAACCTTGAAGAAGGTAATCCAAGTTCAAATAAAGTAAGTTTAATATATTTTATCGTATAAAAGTTTTATTAATTCAGTTTAATTTTAGGCTTCGTCAGTTCACAAGTCAATAATATTTTATGAGAAAATGAAAGAAGAAAATCTTGCCTTAGAAGAAAATTTATTACTTCTCCTCAAATTAATCAAAGAATTTGAATTTGCTAGGCCGCTCTATGCAATTATATTAAAGGATATAAAAGGTCTTGATTTCGACGTTGAACATATCGGTTCTGCGGCATATATGATGGAATAGATGAGATCAGAAGTCCGGCGTTTTGTAGCTAGTGAAGATTGCCACGAACACAACGGAATTTTATATGAATAATAAACAGAATTCGATTGATTTTTATTCACTGCATTTTTAACGAACATAATAAAATTCAAAACAGAAACTCAGAATTATTACTTTCCCACTTCCACTCTGTTTTGTAAACATTAATGGCTTTCCAATCGACCACCGCAAGTACTTAAACAAATGGTTTATGTCTTTGCTAGACTATAGCCACTTTCTGACATACCATGCGGCACTACCGATGTGGATTTGATTCTCGCTTTCATTTTTCACACGTAGTATCGAAGATTGCTAATTTATGCCTTGTTTTTTTTAATTATATCGGAGAAATCAGTAGTGACAATTTTGTTGTGTCCATGGGAATCTACTCACATGGAGTTTTATATACACCATGTAAAGTATAAAATTTTGTTAGTGTGTGTTGTCACTAATTTTATTTGTACCAGTAAGCATCAAAATTTATTCAATCGGGTGAAATCGGTTCAAATTTTTTGGTGCTTATCTTCCTATGGGAATATTTTTTCCCATGCTTTTTAGATTGGAAATATGGGAATATTGACATTTTGAATTGTATGTTTTAGGTTTACAATTTTTTTTGTCAATTTTAATAAAATTTTGTTTTAGATTGAGAACAAATTTAAATTAAACTAAATTAATATACATATATGGTAAGTAATGAATGTGTGTAATACATTAGTGCGTACAATATAGTGCAGTATTTATAATACATGTGCACGTACAATATAGTGGAGGATTTATATTTTATCTATAATTTTAATATAGTGTAGAATTTTTAAATAATTTGGCTGAAGTTTAGCTTTTGGTGGCTACTGATTTTTGCCCCATTTTATATTCTAAATCCCTAATATTTTAAAATTAACTCTCGTTCTCGTCAATCTCAAATGAAAAATAAACAAAAACAGAACGTTCACTAACCTAACACATCAACATTTGAAAATACTAGCTGTATTTTGTTGAGAAAAAATTATTTCGAATTATTGGAGTTATTTTTTTCTTAACAGAATAAGCCGCGAATATTTTTTCGATTTAATTTTTGTATTCTATGTTGGTATTTCTTCTGTTTTTCATTCAACCAATTACGTATTTTATTTGTTCGAGGTGGAATTAAATAACTCAAATTTTTTGTTCGAATTATTTAATTCCTGTCACGTGCAATTGTTGTTGTAAATTTCTCAACAAAATACAGCTACTATTGCGTTTGGATTTACTCCCATACTCTCATGTACACAACAATATCGCAATACAGGGATCCTATTCTCGAATTCCACAACAATTTCCCACATGTGGACATCTGTCAAAATCTATTAGTAAAGATACATGTTAAACCGAAAGTGATCTGACTGAAAACGTCCGAGATAAATTCAACATGTAAACGGTGACTTGACTGAAAGTTATCTGAAAGTAGTCTGAGTTCGGTCAACTTAAATTTGGTTGGTTGAGTCAGTTTGTATATTGAGTTAAACATGTAAACTTTAGTTTAGTTGAACTGACAGATTTGTTCATACTGTTAAAAGGGCAAAATGTTTTTATACATTTTCCAAGTAGTTTTTAAATTATTTTAAATAATTTTTTTATAATTTAAATGTAATTTTAGAACAAAGTGACATTTGAACTGTCAGCTCAGATCAAATAAAAAAGTCCCATGTAAACACCAACCCAAATTTTCAGTCAGATCACGTTCAGATAAAACTTAGTCATATTACTTTCGGTTTAACATGTATCTTTAGTATATGTAAGTATCATAATGTTATACCCCAAACACATAAGCGGCGCTCTACGCCTGACTTCGCTTCACTTCAGGGCTTGTCACGAGCATTTCGTATTTCGTAATTTCGTAAATTTGACGTCTCTTCTGATT
The DNA here is from genome assembly GCA_958295665.1 of Tipula vernalis. NCBI lineage: Eukaryota > Metazoa > Arthropoda > Insecta > Diptera > Tipulidae > Tipula > Tipula vernalis. The sequence continues at coordinate 246,462,401 of OY282560.1, read as the reverse complement.
GGTTTAAATTATTTCCCCTAAATAAGCAAGAAACGTCAAAAATAAACACGCTCACAGGCTATTTATTTTCGTAATTTCTTCAGCGTGTATGGTTATTGCTGGATTTAAAAGTTTTTCTGTGATTAAGCATGGTTTCCACGATGGCGAGGCGAAAAATTAGTCAAATTAAAAAGAGGAAGGAATAAAAAAAAATAACATAAGAGCGAATGAAACTGCAACAAGTCGTTACTCCGAATTTTTATTTTTGACGTTTCAATTATTAAAATTAAATTTTGTTAAAAATGGATACTGTTGAGTAACTAATGGCAATATATGCCGTTATGTTTTCAAGTAGCACTGAGAGTGATTCTGGCGATGAAAAATATGTTCCCCAAATCCAAAAAAATATATATATATTTAATAATAAAATAAATATAAAATTTTCTTTAAATTGACAATATGAATTCCGAAAATCAGCGGCTAATCCGAAAAAAGATGATGCATCTAATCTTTTTTTCGGATTAGACGTCCTATTTCGGAGTGCTGAATTAAAATTTTCTAAATTGGACGTCCCAATTTTTCTGTCAAAATGTTATTTTCTCTCTATCGTACTATTGGTGAATTTTTGCTTTCTCTTTTTAGTTTGACTAATTATTTCGCCTCGCCATCGTGGAAACCATGCTTTAAGGTACTATTCCACTAGAAATATTCCTTAAATTTTATTGATAGTAAAAAAAAAAAGAAAAAGAGAAAAAAGTCTGAAACTCTATGTAATAGACAAAGACAACGTTTTCTTTCTTTATAGCAAATTTTTAAGGATAAATATTGACAGCACACAAAAACATAACCAATAATTATTTTAAAAAAATTAATGTTACTATTAATTCGATTAGTTTGAAATCCCAAAATTATCTAAAAATTAAATATTATTAATACCCACATCAGAATTATATTTTTTAGTATATTTTCTGTAAAAATTTAAAAAATCTCTAACAAAAAAACGTCATGTGTTTTTTTATTTTTACTTTTTTATAGCATATTTTTAAGGAGAAACTTTGACAGCAATTGCAACATAACCTAGAAAATATCATAAATTGTTATACAACTCTCTTGTGGAATTTTTGCAATCAAAATAATTAATTAAAATCACTTTTTTAAACTTTTTTATTATTCCTGTACGTGTACGCCTGTACGTATTTTAATTAGAAATGATAATGACACTTCGCTAAAAGAATATATTTAACCATAAAATTATTAGTGTGCGAGATATATTTCTCATCATATACTAATTTTATGTATGTGTGTTAGTGAGACTCCTATAAAAAGATCCCGATTTGATAATTTTTATAGGAGTTTACACTACTACAGACACAAATATTTTTGTACTCAGAAGGTTTTTTGTTTCATTCTCCCATCTACCAAATATATATTTTTTTCTTCCTTTAATTTTACTCACAGTACATTTTTTCTAGTGGAATACCGCCTTTACTAGTGATTTTTTTGAGTAATTAAATTAATATATTGTTTATATATGTACTTAAATTTACTGTTGATTGCCTTCAGTATTGTTTTTTATTGTGTGAAGTATAAATTACATGAAAATGAGCTGAAGACAATCTTGGCCATTTCCCAAAAATTGCATTCTTATTTATTTCTATTTATTAAAAATCACAATTAATCACAGAAGATAAGTTGTTTAACAGCTGAAATATGTTAGATTTAACTGAGTGTTAAGGAAAAACAATACCAAGTTTACTTGAAACTATCTTAAAACGTACGAAAATAATTTAATTTTAATAAATAAATAAATCTAAAGAAAAAACTCAAACGACGAAATATCCTACCTACCTAAAGATTACGAATTTTTTATTTACATATTTGCGGTTTTTTTTTGTACTTAATTTTCTCAAAACAATATATGTACCGGCTTAGCGTAGCCGTAAGACATTTAAATTAAATTTTTAATAGAAATCATTTATTAAATATTTGTAGTAATCACAACAAAAAATTATATTTGTACCTCTTCATACAAAATATAGCTTGTTTTTCAATAAAGCATATAGGGAATTTGTCTAGTTTCAATCAATAATTTTAAAATTTTAACTAATGCTGAAAAACATTCTTACGAAAATATTTACGCAAATAAGTTGCCTGTAAGCGTGTTTATTTTTGACGTTTCTTGCTTATTTAGGAAAAATAATTTAAACCAATCAGAAGAGACGTCAAATTTACGAAATACGCAAATACGAAATGCTCGTGACGAGCCCTATTAGCTGTATTTTGTTGAGAAATTTACAACAACGATTGCACGTGACAGGAATTAAATAATTCGAACAAAAAATTTGAGTTATTTAATTCTAGCTCGAACAAATAAAATACGTAACTGCTTGAATGAAAAATAGGAGAAATACCAACATAGAATATAAAAATTAAATCGAAAAAATATTTCGCGGCTTATTCTGTTAAGAAAAAAATAACTCCAAAATAATTCGAATTAATTTTTTCTCAACAAAATACAGCTATTATTACGTATGGAGTTAACCGGGAGTAACGTGGATTATTTCATCATGTAACATGTTTCCATGATAGAGTTAACCTAGGTTTAACTCGGTTTATGTGCATGGAAACGCGTATTAGGGTTGAGTTTCGTTAAATCCAAATAAACTCGACGAATCTTGTTTGATTGATTTAAATTCTAGGCTAACATTGAATACGTTTATGCTCAGAGTCGAGTCATCTTTTAGTTAACTTTGGATCATCTTGTAGTTATCTTTTTTAGCGTTTATACTGCAGAGTCAAATCGTAGTCGAGTCGAAACTAGGTTGAAACCGAGTCAGAAACGTCAAAAAAAATCATTTACTATCGTATGTTTATATGTTTTTCTTGTATTATTTTCTGAATTTTATAAAAGTAAAATAACAAAGTTTTATTGCCACACAAAAATCGAAGATTCGCACACGAATTAAGAAATCAAAATGGTGTCTTTTTATTACTATTTTTTTGTTGTTTTTATTTTTCGACTCGACTCCGTTTATAGTGAATGTTTTAGAGTTAACTCGACTCGACCCTAGAAATTTTTTAGGTCGAGTCGAGTTAACTACAAGATGACTCGACTCCGTTTATAGTAAAAGTTAACCTAGGTTCAAACCAGGTTGAACCCTAAGCATAAACATACTCATTGGTTATAGCTTTCTCAGTCAAAGTGGCGCCATTTATTTCTTGGTGTGGAAATATTGATAACTAAAAATCGCTGTTTATTTAATTAAAAAACAATTAAATCTTCCTTTTCCAAAATTTGCAAACATAATACACGATTGAATAAACATTAGTAAATTTTATTTCATTTCTATTTTAATTTAAAAACAAATTAAATATTCCTTTTCCAAATTTTGCCACCGTCGCCTGTCAAGTGAGACAGCTAAAACCAATCCGTGCCAAATTCTATCTGTCAAACATTTTTTTAAATTATAAATGGCGCTTCGCATAATATTAAATATATTTCTCCAAAATAATAAGAACAATACAAAAAATGTCGTTGTCAACGTTATGACGATATATCAAAGCGAAATAAAAATTTTGTTTTTGTTCAACAAGGAATTTTTTTTTTATTCTATCGAAATATTTTTCTTTACCTCTTAATCCTAACTCTGTTCATGGAAACGGTACGGGTTAGCGCCGCCATGTTTTCAACTCAACGAAACCTAAACCTATTTGAACTCGGTACATGGAAACATGGTAATGGAAACATTAGCTTGTTTCCATGCAAGGTTCAAACTGGCTTGAGTTGGGGTTGTTGTTCATGGAAACGAGGTTGGAGCTAGATTTTCGTTAAGTCAGTTTGAACTCAACGAAGCTAGTGGAATTGAGTAAAGTTGAAAACCAAAATGGCGAGAAAAATATACATAAGGGATTTTTATTGTTACCACCATAAAAAAATGTTAGTATAATTGAATACAACAAAGAAATATTGACAAAAAATTAAGAACGCAATATAAAAGTCAAAAGTGTATTTATAATGTACTTTGCTATAACATTTTCAACTCGACATAACTCACTTCCATGGAAACGGTCGACGCCATTTTGAAATTTAACGGAAACCTATCTTCAATCCAACCTAACTCAACCTCGTTCATGGAAACATGATACATGTCGAGTTTGGAATCTTCGTTAAGTTTCTTAATCCAACTTAACTCAACGAAAGTAGTAGGTACCATGTTTCCATGTACCGAGTTCAAACAGGTTTAGGTTTTGTTGAGTTGAAAATTTAGCGGCGCTAACCCGTACCGTTTCCATGAACAGAGTTAAGATTTAGAGTTGAAGAAAAATATTTCGATAGAATAAAAAAATAAAATTGCGTATTGAACAAAAACAAAATTTTTATTTCGCTTTGATATATCATCATAACGTTGGCAACGACATTTTTGTGTATTTTTTTAATTATTTTAAGGAAATATATTTAGTAATATGCGATGCGCCATTTATAATTATAAAAAATGTTTGACAGATAGAATCTAACTCAAACTAACCAGATTCGTCGAGTTTATTTGGATTTAACGAAACTCTACCCTAATACGCGTTTCCATGCACATAAACCGAGTTCAACCTAGGTTAACTCTATCATGGAAACATGATAAGGGATTGAAGGGATTCTATCTGTCAAAAGCGAAACAACAATTATACCAAATTCAAAATGGCATTGGGAGTATTCTTTTAACTCCGTAATACTTTATAAATCATAAAAATCGCAATAAATGTTAAATTTAAAAATTTCCACCATACAAATAAAATTTCTAAAAATGATTTTATATTGTTGTGAAATGTCAAATTACACTAGAATTTAAATTTGCATGGAAACGATATGGATTAGCGCGGCCATTATTAACTCAACGAAATTCTTATATCGGGTTAACTCTGTCATGGAAACGTAGTACATGTATTCTAATTTAGCGCCGCTGTTCGTTCCGTCAATGTGTTTGGGGTATTATACCACAGAATGCAAGGTTAATCTTTCTTCTTACAGTAGAAAGATTAACCATGTTTGCGGGAAGTTTTACTTCATTATTTTTTGTTGAAGGAAAGTGCAGCGGAAACAAATCGTTTGCTTGTGGAAGTTTACGGTGAACATTCTACATCGAAAACAACATGCCACGAGTGGTTTCAACGATTCAAAGTTGGTGATTTTAACGTAAGAGACAAAGAACCTGAAGGCAGACCAAGAAAATTTGAAGATACAGAATTGGAAGAATTGCTTGATGTGGACCCTTGTCAGACTGAAAAACAATTGGCAGAAGAGTTGAATACTACCCAATAATGTGTTTCGCAACGTATACATGAAATGGGATTGGTTCAGAAGCTGGGAAATTGGGTGCCACACAAATTGAAAGAAAGGGACATGGAACGTCGGAAAACCATGTGCGAATTATTGCTTCAACGACTACAAAGGAAGGGGTTTGTGCATCGGATCATCACTGAGGATGAAAAATGGATCCATTATGTCAATCCAAAGCGTAAACCAGCGTGGGTTAAGCCAGGTGAACCAGGGCCGTCGACGCCAAAAGCAAATGTCCATCCGTGTCGTCTATTATGAGCTGCGGAAAGAGCGTGAAACCATTACGGGACAAGTTTATCGACAACAACTGATGGCTTTAAAGCAAGCTCTAGCTGCAAAACGATCGGAATGGGACAAAAGGCACAATAAGATTATTTTGCAACATGACAACGCTAGGCCACATGTTGCTATTACCTGTCAAAAATTACTTGGATAGGCAGAACTGGGAAATTCTACCTTACCCGCCGTATTCACCAGACAGTGCTCCCTCTGATTACCAGTTGTTCTGGTCGATGCAATCAGCCATGGCACAGCAGCACTTCACTTGATATGAAAACGTCAAAAAATGGGTCGATGACTGGATCGCTTTGAAACTGTTGTGTAATCGAAGTACATTGTTCTTAGGGTATTTCTGATAGAGTGAAGTAGAAGAGGAACAAGACGTCAGTGGTTAACGGAGGTGCTTCGATAACACAATTGACTACAACGTTTCCGAATTAGATTAATGCGGTATGACTATGAGGTGGTTTATGTACCAGGCAAACAATTAGTGGTTGCGGATGCTTTATCTCGTAGTCCAGATAGTAGCACAAAAGAATTGTATGATGAAATGGGCATTGAAGTGGAAGCATTTGTTAATTTTGTTAGGGTAAAATTTGCCTATTAAAGATAGTTATATGGAAAAGATTAGAAAGTATCAAGAATTAGACGAGGTTTGCAAAAATTTGAAGCGTTATTGTGATGAAGGATGGCCAGGGAGAAATAGATTGTCGGAGTTAATGTGGCTGTATTATCAGCATAGAAATGATTTTAATGTGATTGACGGGGTATTATTGAAAGGGCAAAGAATTATTATACCACCTGCATTGCAGAGAGAAGTGATCGAATTTATTCATTTAGGGCATCAGGGAATAGTCAAAAGCAGACGTCGTGCACAAATGTCGGTATGGTGGTTGGGTTTAAGTTCACAACTAGAGACATATATTCGTAACTGTCCGCAGTGTGTTGAGGAGAGAGAGAATTATAGAGAGCCGTTCGAAAAAGAATTAATCCCAACGCGTCCAATGGAAAAAACTGCAGTGGACCTATTTAAGATTAACGGTAAATGGGGGTAAATTTTATATTTACGGACTATTTTTCGAGATACTTTGAAATTTCGCAATTAAATTCTATGAATGAAGAGTGCATAATTAGATGTATGCACATAATATTTTCAAGGTTTGGTATATGTGATGTTTTGCGAACGGATAATGGCCCTCAGTTTCAAGCTAAATTTTGAAGGTTTGCTCAGGAGTATAATTTCGTCCATGTTACAAGTAGTCCGTACTACAGTCAGTCCAACGGTGCTGTGGAGGCAGCGGTTAAAGTAGCTAAGAGTATTATAAAAAAGAATTCGAGTTCGGAATCAGAATTTTACAAGGCAATGTTGAGTTATAGGACGACACCTCTTTCAAATGGTTATTCACCGGCTGAATTGATGTTGGGTCGAAAAATTAAGTCTCATTTGCCAGTGCTCCCGAAGTTACTGGTTCCTAGTTATCCTACAAATGTGTTAAAGAATGAGGAAATCCTTAAGGATAGGCAAGTACAAAATTATAATAGAACACATAATACTAAGAAATTATCGGAACTAAATGAAGGAGATGGTGTTTGGATAACCGATTTGAGACGATATGAAAGAGTGGTAAGGAAATTGCAGTATCCTAATTCGTATTTAATTAAAGCAAGTGGTGGAATATACCTTCGAAATAGATTTCATATGATACCGGCTCCTTATTTACAGAATAGAGGTGAAGACGATTACGGGATCCAAATACCAACTTCTTATACCGAATTAAATAACGACAGAAACGAGATTGAAAGAAATAATGTAAGCGTATTTGGCGACGTCAATGAAAGGGCGGATAATGAGGGTATTAATGAAGAAAATACTAATTCTGATTCTAGGCTTCATTTACGTCGGCAGTGCGTATTGCCTCAAAGGATTAAAGATTTTGTAATGTAAGTTAGTATAAGAACATTGTTTATATATATAATATATATATGTGAAAAGAGGGATGTTGTGTAATCGAAGTACATTGTTCTTAGGGTATTTCTGATAGAGTGAAGTAGAAGAGGAACAAGACGTCAGTGGTTAACGGAGGTGCTTCGATAACACAATTAACCTAAAATGGATTAAATAAATTAACGATATAATTAAAAAACATTGTGTGTATAATTTAATTATAATCGGAGAAACAAAACAGAAACCACCAGACTTTTTCGTTCGGGGAATCCGTTTATTGCCTCTCTTCTCTCCTCTTTATTTGCCTGAACGATGGGCGAAGGTTATAGCTTTCGAAGGAGCATACCTTGAATAAAACATACTTTCATTTTCTACACAAACTAATGTCTTATATTTCAGTAAAAAAGGTCGGAAATTTATTTGTACACCCAATAGTTAATACAAATTATGCTGTCAAAACAAAACATGTCAAATAATTTCACTAACTACACTGTTAAGTATTCTCAATTTTTATTATTTCAATTCAAAACCAGTAAACCAAAGAATACATAACCCAACTTTCTCTTGCAAATCAAGGTCAAAAAAATGAGTCCAAATTTGTCCATACAAAAACAGTGTTACGTCTCTTCTGGTTGTATTCTGTGGTTATACCACATTTACATTATGTAGTAGAATAAAGTACTTTTCATCCACATTTATACTGTACGAGGGCGGATTGAAAATGAAGCTACCTAAGTAGGAAAACAAAATATTTTTTTGCCAAAAACCATTTATTTCTCAACATAGTCTCCATTTAATTCGACACACTTAGTAAGACGATATTCCAACTTTTTTATACCATCTGAATAATACGATTTCGGGAACCCCTCAAAATACGCGTTAGTTTCGATAATCACTTCTTCGTTTGAGATGAATCTATGTCCTGCGAGCCATTTTTTCAAGTTTGGAAACAGGAAAAAGTCACTAGGAGCTAAATCTGGACTATAAGGTGGATGATCAACCAATTCGAAGTGTATTTCACGTAATTTTAGCATCGTATCTAATGCTGTGTGAACCGATCCGTTGTCTTGAAGAAAGAGCACTTTTTTCTTCTTTAAATGTGGTCGTTTTCCTTGATTGCATCAACCAATTGATCCAATAATGCACGATAATACTTTCCTGTGATTGTGGATCCTTTTTCAAGATAATCGATGAGCAATATTCCGTGTGCATCCCAAAATATAGTGGCCATAACCTTGCCAGCCGATTTCACTGCCTTTGCCTTCTTCGGAGCACTTCCACCAGCTTCCACCCATTGTTTCGATTGATTTTTGGTTTCAGGTGTGTAGTGGTGGACCCACGTTTCATCAACAGTAATTAATTGACGCCAAAAATCAACAGGATTACGCTTTATCATGTCCAAACACCGCTGTGAAGTGGTCTGTCGAACTCGTTTTTGTTCGACACTGAGCAAACGCGGCACCCATCTTGCCGATAGCTTTTTCATATGCAAATGTTCATGCAAAATGTTGAACACACGTTCATATGATATGTTTACCATTTCAACAATCTCACGCAACTTGACTCGGCGATCATTCATAACGATATCGAGGATTTTCTTGATATTTTCTTCAGTAACCACCTCTTTTGGCCTTCCTGTTGATATGGTATTGTTGCAGTGCTTCTTCGGCCGCGTTTAAATTCAGCAATCCAATATTCAGTAACCACCTCTTTTGGCCTTCCTGTTGATGGTATTGTTGCAGTGCTTCTTCGGCCGCGTTTAAATTCAGCAATCCAATATTTTACCATGTAATCTGACGGAGCAGACTCACCGTAATGTTTATCGAGCTTTTCTTTTGTCTCTTTCGCCGTTTTCCCTTTCAAATAATAGTGTTTAATCACTGCACGAAATTCGTTTTTTCCATTTTTCAAGAAACACAAAAGTTGCTTACTTCAAACGACTACAACAAATAAACTAATCGATGAATTTGGGTGAAATTTTAACAGCTGACGTTTGACAGATTGCAATTTCTAAAAAACAAAAAAATTTGGTGTTTGTGCTGCCATCTAGCGCTAGGTAGCTTCATTTTCAATCCGCCCTCGTATATGCTGCGAGTCGAGTCGAGTTTAATCCGAGTTTAACTCTCACTATATACGGAGTCGAGTTATTTTCTAACCAACTCTAGGTGTATATACTGCAGAGTTAAACATATGCAGAGTTCAAATAGGATTGAAACCGAGCTAAAAAAAAATGGTACAAAATATCATTTCAGATGATCATAAGATTGATTATATATGTTATTGTCATTTTTCCAGCGATATTATGTCTAAAAAATTGTAATTTTCAATCAAACTCCATGAAAATTACGGGATAGACCACCGAAATGTTGGAGTAATTTTTTCGAAAAAATAAAAAACTAAATACCAAAACAAAAATTTATTATTAAAATTAATTAATTAAAATCTTAATAAATAAGATATTTAAAATAAAATAATAAATTTAATTGAAAAAATTAAAACGAATATTTTTTAATATTGGTGCACGAATTTTTCTTTAATTTTATTGTTGTTTTTTAACTCTACTCTATGCGTATATAGTGCATTTTTTAGAGTAGAGTTTAACTCAACTCTACAAATTATTAGGTCGAGTCGAGTTTAATTCGACTCCGTATATAGTGAGAGTTAAACTCGGATTAAACTCGACTCGACTCGCAGCATATACAGGATATCCTCCAGACCAGGGGTGCTATCCTTGAACCATTACGAAAACTTTCGTATTGCGAGTTAGCACAGAAGAAAGATTAACCAGAATAGACATTGCGTGGATCAAATTTTTTTTTCATCTTACCTTCTTTTTTGGACATTGAAGTATAATTATTTTCGAATATAATGAATTTTTTGAATATTTAATACAAATTATGCTGTTAAAACAAAACTTGTCATATAATTTCACTAACTATACTGTTAAGGATTCTCAATTTTTATTATTTCAAATAAAAACCAGTAAAGCAAAGAATACATAACCCAACTTTCTCTTACCTTCGGCAAATCAAGGTCAAAAAAATGAGTCCAAATTTTTCCATACAAAAACAGCGTTATGACTATTCTGGTTAATCTTTCTTCTGTGGAGTTAGTGTAAAAGTATTACGAAAACCCTAAAATCGTATTCTTGAAATCGGATTAAGAAAATTTTCGCAACGGAACGTTACTAAAATTTTCGTAATGGTTTTTTCGTTTCCCATTGCATTTCGTAATGAAATCATTTGGATTTTTGTGTTAATTATATTGATAAGGATGTTCATAAAACTCAATATTTTCTATTCTCAATATTTTATAAAAAAGTGAAAACAAAAGCGTACCTTTTTTTTCTTTTCTTCACGTGTTCTTAAAAATATGTATTATTTATTTCCAGATAACGATGTACATAACTATGCATTCGGTTTTGTTTACTACCTAACCACAGAAGAAAGATTAACCAGAATAGTCATAACGCTGTTTTTGTATGGAAAAATTTGGACTCATTTTTTTGACCTTGATTCGATGTATGTGAAGTTAGCCCGAAAAAACCTTTCAGCCCGAAAAAGGTCTTTTCAGAATGTGAATTTGCTATAAAACTAAAGTGTCTTAGCTTCTAGCCCGAAAAATTGAAAATTAGTACACAAAACGAAAATTCAGCCCGAAAAATTTTTCGTAGGATAAATATGCTAAATTTAAAACTAAACTTGGTTCATTATAATTTAGGCATTATTAATCAAAATATGAATATTAAAATTTAATATAACACTGAAGTGAATTGTTTAAATAGTATTGTATTTCATCCATTATGTATACAAAACAAAACAGGTGATAATTATAAGGAATGTAATTAATGTAACAAGAATAATTAAAATACGAGAACTAAATCACATGGTATCATGTTTCACAGTAAAATTTCAACCATGTGATTTCGAGAAGGGTGATTTAAAGCAATATATTCATGGTAACCGACGTTGGTCAGAAACTTTGATTTATCAAACGCTGTGGCGAAACTCACAGGGATTGATCTATATAACGGGATATGGCATGGACACAGTAGGGCCCTTAGCTACGTAAATTTATAAGCCAGATATCTATGCGATGGCGAGAAGGGTGATTTAAAGCGTTATATTCATGGTAACTGACGTTGGTCAGAAACTTTGATTTATCAAACGCTGTGGCGAAACTCACAGGGATTGATCTATATAACGGGATATGGCATGGACACAGTAGGGCCCTTAGCTACGTAAATTTATAAGCCAGATATCTATGCGATGGCGAGAAGGGTGATTTAAAGCGTTATATTCATGGTAACTGACGTTGGTCAGAAACTTTGATTTATCAAACGCTGTGGCGAAACTCACAGGGATTGATCTACATAACGGGATGTGGCATGGATACATTAGGGCCCTTAGCTACGTAAATTAATAAGCCAGATATCTATGCGATGGCGAGAAGGTTGATTTAAAGCGTTATATTCATGATAACTAACGTTGGTTAGAAACTTTGATTTATCAAACGCTGTGGCGAAACTCACAGGGATTGATCTATATAACGGGATATGGCATGGACACAGTAGGGCCCTTAGCTACGTAAATTTATAAGCCAGATATCTATGCGATGGCGAGAAGGGTGATTTAAAGCGTTATATTCATGGTAACTGACGTTGGTTAGAAACTTTGATTTATCAAACGCTGTGGCGAAACTCACAGGGATTGATCTATATAACGGGATATGGCATGGACACAGTAGGGCCCTTAGCTACGTAAATTTATAAGCCAGATATCTATGCGATGGCGAGAAGGGTGATTTAAAGCGTTATATTCATGGTAACTGACGTTGGTCAGAAACTTTGATTTATCAAACGCTGTGGCAAAACTCACAGGGATTGATCTATATAATGGGATATGGCATGGACACAGTAGGGCCCTTAGCTACGATGATCTAAAAAAATATGTAGCTACTGCAAGAAATCCGCATAGTACTGAAGTAAATCCACACATGGTAGTTTACACAAGATCCCTGATGTGAAGATTTCAATACTCGAAACTATCTATTCATTCTTAACTTTACCTAGCAAAGTCCTAACTAGAAAACTTTTGAAGGAGACCAAATAAATGTGACATATTGTATTGTACCCATAACTTATAGAGATCTTACATATGACTAACCCTCTATTATGGTTGTTGGGGGAGTAGTTTTAGGAGTCAAAGCTTTCTAGGATATGCGATTCTCATAAGACTTCTTCCTAGTGTAGTTACGCCTCCTCGTGGCGACAACCGGGCAATGCATCCTAGAATGTAGCCAAGTAACTTACACGACCGTGCAATGGCGGTAAATCCATTGCCCCAAGCTTTGGTGGGACAACATACGCTGAGAGCTGCGTGGCTAAGGGGGAGCTTAGTCTTTAGTATGTGAACTCCGGGTACCAGGCGACCCCCGGTTTAAAGTAGCCTTCCCACAGTATACCGATCTCTGCTGTGGGTGACCTTCATTTCTCGGATACTCGTGGGATTCAAATGGAAACCGAATTTAAAAAAAACATAGAGGGTGATGCCTCTTTAAAAGCATCAACTTCACCAGCTATTGAGTTGGGTCTCCTAAGCTATGATGGAATGGTAGATGCCACAAGGGCCACCACTCTTGATTATCTTAACGTCCGGACCAAGGAAAAGGTGGAACAGTCCACCTCTTCTACTACGGACACCTTCTGTGATGACAACATAAGTGTAATCTCTCAGTTATCGGGCACCTCAACCATTGGTGTTGATATTGGGAACATGTCCCTCAACGCCGGGGAATGGGTTAAGCTCAACTCCTTCGAAAGAAGGCGTTTTAAAAAGGGGCTCAAGGAAGGCAAAACTAGAGAAGAGGCTCTAGCTGCTGCTAAGTCCGCGACCCCTCTGAAAGCATCCTCGGGGCCTGTTGCTCCTACCCTAGACAAGAGGTCTGGTGGTAAGCGTGAGAGGTCTTTCGAGGTTGCTCCGGAACCAAATAAACCACCTGCCAAAAAAGCAAAAGAAGGGCCTTCTCCGGTAAAGCCCTCTTTCAGCCAGGTAGCAGGCAGTGTTAAGCTGGGCATCGTACCAGGTGATCTCAGTGGCAATCCTCTTAGTATGGAGCAAATGGCAAACATACAGGAGTGTGTCATTGACCTCATTATTGGGATGCAAGGCTCAAACCACAAGCCGCAATTCCTTGGCTGTTTCCGGAGAACAGGTTGGCTATTTTTTATATGTTCCGATCATTCCACAGCGGAATGGATGAGGAACAGTTTTGTAAGCCTAAGGGAAAAAATTGGTCTGAACATAACTTTGGTGGAAGAGGATGATTTTCCTCGGCCAAACATCGTTAGGGGGTTCTTTCCACAGAGCCTTAGCTTAACTAGCGAGAAGATTCTCGCTACCATGGCCGCGCAGAACGATGGTCTCGCGGCCAACTCATGGAAGATACTGCAACGGACGACAACTGGCGCACTCGTCCATTTGGTTATGGCCGTAGGCGAGTCTTCCATGAAGAAACTACGCGAATCCAACGGGAACATCGCATACCGCTTTGGTAGGATAAAACTCCTTCTCAAGAAGGATTCCCCCTCTACCAACCCAACCACTGGAGTCAGCTCCAGTAAGGAGGGTACTTTACCAGCCCCAGTAGTAGGCACAATCACAGACGAGGAAGCATCCAGGAACAGCAGCGCTATTGAGCATTCTGTTCCTGCTGCCTCTTCGTCGGGAGCACGATCAACGGATCTCTCCGCAACTCCTACTGTGGGATCGAGTAAATCAGCACTCACCCCGAAAACTAAGCATATGGGCGCTCGGGGTGTTACTGGGAAAAGTGGCAGAAACAGGCCAAGTCCCGCAAAGCAGACGGCTGGCAAGCAGCCAGGAGCGTAAAGCTCCTTTACCCTAATCATCCAGTATGGCTGGTACTATTAGGGTACTACAAGCGAATCTGCATCACGCAAAAGGAGCTTCGGATACCTTTTGCAACAGGTTCGCGAAACAACACTTAACCCTTGGCCTTATCCAGGAACCTTGGGTTAATGGAGGAAAAATCAGAGGCCTCCACCTCAAGTCATGTAAGTTGATTTACGATCGAAGGGAGGAAGTTCCCCGAGCAGCAATATTTGTTTCATCTAATATTAACGTTCTTCCAATTCCAGAGTTCACCACTAAGGATTTGGTTGCAGTAATCCTGGAGGTTCCGACTAGCAGGGGAATGCAGGAGACAATATGTGCCTCTGCGTACTTCCCTGGTGAGTCGGTTAGTGCTCCACCTGTAGTTGTACAGGATCTGGTGGATTACTGCAACCTAAAAAACAAGCATTTCATCATAGGCTGCGATGCTAATGCACACCATATCATTTGGGGCAGCAGTGATACAAATGGCAGAGGTGAGTCCCTTTTAAATTATCTTATGAGTAGTCACATAGACATTTTAAATAAAGGTTCGAACCCCACTTTCATAAACTCGACTCGGCGAGAGGTGTTGGACCTCACTTTGTCAAGTCAGTTTATTTCCAACTCTGTTGCAAACTGGCATGTTTCAAGCGAAGCTTCTCTGTCGGACCACATGCACATCAGGTTCGATATACCGGGAGTGATCATACAGGCAACAGAGCGTCGTATCCCGTGTTTTACAAATTGGAAAACATATAGGGATATTTTATTTATCAAAGCAGACATGCTGCCAACATCTTTGAGTTCAATTAGTGACCTAGAAACCGCAGCTGGTCTGCTTAATGACGTGCTCCTATCTTCCTACGAAAGCAGCTGTGTGGTGCGTAACGTTGTGGTTAATCGCAAAGTTCCATGGTGGAACGAACAGCTGGCTAAACTTCGTAAGAAGGTTAGGAAATTATTTAATAGGGCAAAGCATTCCAATGAGTGGAATGAATATAGGTAAGCCCTAACCAGTTACAACACAGAACTAAGGCGTTCCAAACGCCTCACGTGGAGGAAAAACTGTGGAAATATCGAGGATATACCTACAGCTGCTCGACTCCATAAAGTTCTAGCTAAAGATCAGTCCAACGGGATTGGGCTTCTTCTGAAATCCGATGGTAGTTATACATCAGGTCGCAAAGAGTCGCTCGAAACCCTGCTTCAAGTGCACTTTCCGGGCTGCACTGTTTGCGACACAAATACAATCACTAACTCCATATCTGGTACACACATGGGTGTAAATATGGGTTGGGTTAATAGTTTATCCGGTAAGCTTTTTACTCCGGATAAAGTCAAATGGGCCATTAACTCTTTTCAGCCTTTCAAGGCTCCAGGAGGGGATGGAATCTTCCCAGCCCTCCTTCAAAGGGGCCTGGACTTGATTACCCCTGCTCTGGTGGCCTTGTTTAGAACTAGCTTCAATTGGGGTCACATACCACAGGCTTGGAGTCAAGTAAACGTGGTTTTTATCCCAAAGCCTGGCAATCGGCCATGTGAACTTCCTAAGTCCTTTCGACCTATCAGTCTTACATCGTTTATTCTCAAAACCATGGAACGACTTATAGATCTTCATATCAGAGACTGGTTAACTGCAACCAGACCTCTAAATCCAAATCAATTCGCCTATAGGAAAGGCAAATCCACAGAGGGTGCGCTGCATCTACTTGTCACCAAGATTGAAGCAGCCTATCGCTCGAAAGAAATTGCTCTGTGTGCATTTCTGGATATTGAGGGAGCTTTTGACAATACTGGATACGACTCAATTGCTAGGGCAATCAAGCGTAGAGGTATTGACGATCCGACTAACCACTGGATTAGTTCCATGTTGGTTAGTAGGAAGATTACATCTAAATTAGGTAATGAGTCAGTCACGATTACGGCAGCAAGAGGGTGTCCGCAGGGCGGTGTCCTGTCCCCTTTGCTGTGGTCACTCGTGATCGACGAGTTGCTTGATAATTTACATCTACTTGGGTACGATGCCATTGGTTATGCGGACGATTTGGTTATCATAGTCTCTGGAGGGCATGAACGTACGATGTCCGCCAGCATGCAACAGGCTTTGCTTGTTATTTCGAATTGGTGCACTGGAGAGGGCCTTTCGATTAACCCTAGCAAAACAGTCCTGGTGCCCTTCACCAAAAGACGTAATTTGAACCTTGGTTCAATTAGTCTTAATAATATAAATATCGGATACTCCAATGAAGTCAAATATCTGGGTGTTGTCCTAGATAAGAAACTAACTTGGAACTCTCATATTACTTCAACTACCGAACGCGCGGCCAGGGCCATGTGGGCCTGCCGGCGTATGTTCGGCAGGACATGGGGCCTGAACTCAAAAATGATCTACTGGATGTACATCATGATAGTGAGGCCAATTGTAACATATGGGGCAATAGTTTGGTGGCCTAAGGTACAGCAAAAAGTTATTATGAACAAGCTGACCTCATTACAGAGACTAGCATGTCTCGGAATTACAGGTGCTATGCGCACCTGCCCTACGGCGGCAATGGAAGCTCTCATCGGGCTCACTCCACTTCATATCCACGTCAAAAAATCAGCTGCTACCTGTGCAGCTAGATTGAAGCTCGTGAATCAATACAGTCATGATGACCATATGGGTCACCTGGACATTTTGAATGAACTTCCAGACCTGAATATGTTTTTTAGTGTCCCGGACGTTATGCCGAAGGAACTCTGCTTTGGCAGGAATTTCGTGGTAACAATCCCCGATAGAACAGACTGGGATACTGGGTTACCGCAGATGGAACCTAACAGCCTAGTCTGGTACACTGATGGATCAAAAATGGATAGTGGAGTCGGCATTGGTGTCTTTGGACCCAATCACAAAATATCGAAATCACTGGGTACTTACCCCAGTGTTTTTCTAGCCGAAATTCACGCCATCGAAATCTGCGCCTCTATTATTATGACCAAAGGTCTTAAAGGCGCATCCATCCACATTTTGTCTGACAGCCAAGCAGCACTGAAAGCATTGGCTTCTAACTGCTTGGTTTCCAAGTCGGTTCAAAGTTGTTATAAACTGCTACAATCTCTCTCTTGTCAAAACAAAGTAAGGTTGTGGTGGGTGCCTGGTCACATGGGCATCACTGGAAATGAGATAGCCGACGAACTTGCACGGGCAGGCTCGTCGACTACACTCATTGGCCCTGAGCCTTTTTGTGGTATCCCGTGGGCTTCTGCAACCTACACAATCAGTAAATGGGAAAAAATACAGTGCTTGACTTATTGGAACTGTATTCCCGGCCTCAGACAAGCCAAATCTTTGATCAGACCATTTCACCACAAAAATTTGGCGATCAATTTCAGCAAAGAAAATATTAGGAAACTTGTGAGTTTTCTCTCAGGTCACTGTAACCTGAGATATCATTTGAACAAAATGAACCTGTCCACAGAGACGGAGTGCCGACTCTGTTTGGAAGAGACAGAAACCGCAGAACACATACTATGTGAGTGTGTTGCTCTGTGCACACGGAGGTGGATTCATTTTGAAGAGAGGTATCTGACCCCGGAGAAATGTAAATTGGCCTCTATAAACAGCATTCTCGCCTTTATTAGAGAGGTGGAGAAGCTCCTGGAGTAACAGTACCCAACAGCACAAAAGATCTTTTAGGTCGTAGTGCTAGCCGCTTTTGGGCAGGGACGAAAAAAAAAAAAAAAAAAAAAAAAAAAAAAAAAAAACCCTCTATTATCCACTAATTGCTTTAAAACTACACTCACCGGCATAGAAAATAAATCTACCCTACAAATTTCTCTTTTTTTTCTGAAATATATTTTATCCACTTTTGATATATAATAGCCCGATAACTAGGTTGATTTCAAATAAAGAAAATGTAAAATAACCCATTGTTATTGTATAACCCACGCTGCTAGGGGCAACGTGAGTTATATTTGGTATAACAAAATGTTGGGTAGTCATTGGAAAATTATTCGTAGCAAATTGAATGAAAAACTATATTCTAAAAATTAGTTAAATTAAAGTATACCATGACAATTTAAAGAACGGTCACTATGATAAAATATATTTCAAAATTCAATGATCCACTGTGAAAACACAAAATGGAACTATTTCTTATTAATTTACGAAATTTATTTCAACAAAAGTGGATAAAACGTTGTATGCCACTCGTGAGCAAAGAAATATTATCCACTCGGGATAATGTCCCACTCGGCTATCGCCTCGTGGGACAAACTTATCCCTCATGGATAATATCTCGTTTTGCTCACTAGTACCATAAATAACTATTAAACCGCATTAGCTGGAAACATGAAACAAAAGTCAAATTCTAGGCCATTCAAAACAATCATAGAAAATATGTGTTGGCATGGAAAATTTAAATGCAAATTAATAATCGAAAATTTGTGAAATCATTTTTGCTATATTCAATGGTTTTATTGTCGAGTTTACATTTTGTTGTATCAGTGTGTTACGTTTTTATTATGTCGCTAGACTCAGAAATTGCAACGACAATCGTGGCATTGTTGGAAGATAAGAGAAGCCAACGTTACTTCCCTATTATGTTTCGGATTTCCCGTAGTACCGTACAACGTGTTTCGTCGGGATTTTTCAAGACAATGTTTTATACCAGGCGATAAAGTACTTTTAGCAAAGAGTAACAAACGTTCAAGATGACCGTTTTGTAGTTTCATTAACTCTTAGAAATAGCCATGCAACCGCTGTTGACCAACAGCAATGAATTGTAAACACATATGTAAATGTAATATAAATGTTAGTGGAAAAACCTTCAACCGATCAGCCCATCATCAGTTCCAAACGAATATACTATATAACGGCCGTTCGGTATATTAACAAAATATTGGAAACATTTGTTGTTCCCCATGCACCAATAATAGCCAATAATTTCGTTCTAATGCACGATAATGCGATACCAGAATACTTGACAGATGTAAATATTTCGAAGATGACTTTGTTATTTAAATTAAAAATATATATTCTAAAAATGAACCACAACTGTAGCCCTTTAAATCACCCTTCTCGCCTTCGCATAGACAAGGGACTTGTAATTTTACTTAGTAAAGGGATCTACTGTACCTATGCCATATATAGATCAATCCCTGTGAGTTTCGCCACAGCGTTTGATACATCAAAGTTTCTGAGCAACGTCAGTTACCATGAATATAATGCTTTAAATCAACCTTCTCGCCATCGCATAGATATCTGGCTTATATATTTGCGTAGCTTAGGGCCCCTACTGTGTCTAAGCCATCTCCCGTTATATAGATCAATCCCTGTGAGTTTCCCCACAGCCTTTGATTCATCAAAGTTTCTGAGCATCGTCAGTTACCATGAATATAACGCTTTAAATCACTCTTCTTGCCATCGCATAGATATCCGGCTTATAAATTAACGTAGCTAAGGGCCCTACTGTGTCCATGCCATATCCCGTTATATAGATCAATCCCTGTGAGTTTCGCCACAGCGTTTGATAAATCAAAGTTTCTGACCAACGTCACTTACCGTGAATATATCGCTTTAAATCACCCTTCTCGCCATCGCATAGATATCTGGCTTATTAATTTACGTAGCTAAGGGCCCTAATGTATCCATGCCATATCCCGTTATTTAGATCAATCCCTGTGAGTTTCGCCACAGCGTTTGATAAATCAAAGTTTCGGACCAACGTCAGTTACGATGAATATAAAGCTTTAAATCAACCTTCTCGCTATCGCATAGATATCTGGCTTATAAATTTACGTAGCTAAGGGCCCTACTGTGTCCATGCCATATCCCGTTATATAGATCAATCCCTGTGAGTTTCGCCACAGCGTTTGATAAATCAAAGTTTCTGACCAACGTCAGTTACAATGAATATAACGCTTTGAATCACCCTTCTCGCCATCGCATAGATATCTGGCTTATTAATTTACCTAGCAAAGGGCCATACTGTGTCCATGCCATATCCCGTTATATAGATCAATCCCTGTGAGTTTCGCCACAGCGTTTGATAAATCAAAGTTTCTGACCAACGTCACTTACCGTGAATATAACGCTTTAAATCACCCTTCTCGCCATCGCATAGATATCTGGCTTATTAATTTACGTAGCTAAGGGCCCTAATGTATCCATGCCATATCCCGTTATTTAGATCAATCCCTGTGAGTTTCGCCACAGTATTTTATAAATCAAGGTTTCTGTCCAACGTCAGTTACCATGAATATAACGCTTTAAATCAACCTTCTCGCTATCGCATAGATATCTGGCTTATAAATTTACGAAGCTAAGGGCCCTACTGTGTCTATGCCATATCCCGTTATATAGATCAATCCCTGTGAGTTTCGCCACAGCGTTTGATAAATCAAAGTTTCTGACCAACGTCAGTTACAATGAATATAACGCTTTAAATCACCCTTCTCGCCATCACATAGATATCTGGCTTATTAATTTACCTAGCTAAGGGCCATACTGTGTCCATGCCATATCCCGTTATATAGATCAATCCCTGTGAGTTTCGCCACAGCGTTTGATAAATCAAAGTTTCTGACCAACGTCACTTACCGTGAATATAACGCTTTAAATCACCCTTCTCGCCATCGCATAGATATCTGGCTTATTAATTTACGTAGCTAAGGGCCCTAATGTATCCATGCCATATCCCGTTATTTAAATCAATCCCTGTGAGTTTCGCCACAGCGTTTGATAAATCAAAGTTTCGGACCAACGTCAGTTACCATGAATATAAAGCTTTAAATCAACCTTCTCGCTATCGCATAGATATCTGGCTTATAAATTTACGTAGCTAAGGGCCCTACTGTGTCCATGCCATATCCCGTTATATAGATCAATCCCTGTGAGTTTCGCCACAGCGTTTGATAAATCAAAGTTTCTGACCAACGTCAGTTACAATGAATATAACGCTTTAAATCACCCTTCTCGCCATCGCATAGATATCTGGCTTATTAATTTACGTAGCTAAGAGCCCTAATGTATCCATGCCATATCCCGTTATTTAGATCAATCCCTGTGAGTTTCGCCACAGTGTTTTATAAATCAAGGTTTCTGTCCAACGTCAGTTACCATGAATATAACGCTTTAAATCAACCTTCTCGCTATCGCATAGATATCTGGCTTATAAATTTACGAAGCTAAGGGCCCTACTGTGTCTATGCCATATCCCGTTATATAGATCAATCCCTCTGAGTTTCGCCACAGCGTTTGATAAATCAAAGTTTCGGACCAACGTCAGTTACCGTGAATACAACGCTTTAAATCAACCTTTTTGCCATCGCATAGATATCTGGCTTATTAATTTACGTAGCTAAGGGCCCTACTGTGTCCATGCCATATCCCGTTATATAGATCAATCCCTGTGAGTTTCGCCACAGCGTTTGATAAATCAAAGTTTCTGACCAACGTCAGTTACAATGAATATAACGCTTTAAATCACCCTTCTCGCCATCGCATAGATATCTGGCTTATTAATTTACGTAGCTAAGAGCCCTAATGTATCCATGCCATATCCCGTTATTTAGATCAATCCCTGTGAGTTTCGCCACAGTGTTTTATAAATCAAGGTTTCTGTCCAACGTCAGTTACAATGAATATAACGCTTTAAATCAACCTTCTCGCTATCGCATAGATATCTGGCTTATAAATTTACGAAGCTAAGGGCCCTACTGTGTCTATGCCATATCCCGTTATATAGATCAATCCCTCTGAGTTTCGCCACAGCGTTTGATAAATCAAAGTTTCGGACCAACGTCAGTTACCGTGAATACAACGCTTTAAATCAACCTTCTCGCCATCGCATAGATATCTGGCTTATTAATTTACGTAGCTAAGGGCCCTAATGTATCCATGCCATATCCCGTTATTTAGATCAATCCCTGTGAGTTTCGCCACAGTATTTTATAAATCAAGGTTTCTGTCCAACGTCAGTTACCATGAATATAACGCTTTAAATCAACCTTCTCGCTATCGCATAGATATCTGGCTTATAAATTTACGAAGCTAAGGGCCCTACTGTGTCTATGCCATATCCCGTTATATAGATCAATCCCTGTGAGTTTCGCCACAGCGTTTGATAAATCAAAGTTTCTGACCAACGTCAGTTACAATGAATATAACGCTTTAAATCACCCTTCTCGCCATCACATAGATATCTGGCTTATTAATTTACCTAGCTAAGGGCCATACTGTGTCCATGCCATATCCCGTTATATAGATCAATCCCTGTGAGTTTCGCCACAGCGTTTGATAAATCAAAGTTTCTGACCAACGTCACTTACCGTGAATATAACGCTTTAAAT
The DNA here is from genome assembly GCA_958295665.1 of Tipula vernalis. Taxonomy (NCBI): domain Eukaryota; kingdom Metazoa; phylum Arthropoda; class Insecta; order Diptera; family Tipulidae; genus Tipula; species Tipula vernalis. Next base: position 246,439,642 of record OY282560.1, on the reverse strand, counting down.
CACCCTTCTCGCCATCGCATAGATATCTGGCTTATTAATTTACGTAGCTAAGGGCCCTAATGTATCCATGCCATATCCCGTTATTTAAATCAATCCCTGTGAGTTTCGCCACAGCGTTTGATAAATCAAAGTTTCGGACCAACGTCAGTTACCATGAATATAAAGCTTTAAATCAACCTTCTCGCTATCGCATAGATATCTGGCTTATAAATTTACGTAGCTAAGGGCCCTACTGTGTCCATGCCATATCCCGTTATATAGATCAATCCCTGTGAGTTTCGCCACAGCGTTTGATAAATCAAAGTTTCTGACCAACGTCAGTTACAATGAATATAACGCTTTAAATCACCCTTCTCGCCATCGCATAGATATCTGGCTTATTAATTTACGTAGCTAAGAGCCCTAATGTATCCATGCCATATCCCGTTATTTAGATCAATCCCTGTGAGTTTCGCCACAGTGTTTTATAAATCAAGGTTTCTGTCCAACGTCAGTTACCATGAATATAACGCTTTAAATCAACCTTCTCGCTATCGCATAGATATCTGGCTTATAAATTTACGAAGCTAAGGGCCCTACTGTGTCTATGCCATATCCCGTTATATAGATCAATCCCTCTGAGTTTCGCCACAGCGTTTGATAAATCAAAGTTTCGGACCAACGTCAGTTACCGTGAATACAACGCTTTAAATCAACCTTTTTGCCATCGCATAGATATCTGGCTTATTAATTTACGTAGCTAAGGGCCCTACTGTGTCCATGCCATATCCCGTTATATAGATCAATCCCTGTGAGTTTCGCCACAGCGTTTGATAAATCAAAGTTTCTGACCAACGTCAGTTACAATGAATATAACGCTTTAAATCACCCTTCTCGCCATCGCATAGATATCTGGCTTATTAATTTACGTAGCTAAGAGCCCTAATGTATCCATGCCATATCCCGTTATTTAGATCAATCCCTGTGAGTTTCGCCACAGTGTTTTATAAATCAAGGTTTCTGTCCAACGTCAGTTACAATGAATATAACGCTTTAAATCAACCTTCTCGCTATCGCATAGATATCTGGCTTATAAATTTACGAAGCTAAGGGCCCTACTGTGTCTATGCCATATCCCGTTATATAGATCAATCCCTCTGAGTTTCGCCACAGCGTTTGATAAATCAAAGTTTCGGACCAACGTCAGTTACCGTGAATACAACGCTTTAAATCAACCTTCTCGCCATCGCATAGATATCTGGCTTATTAATTTACGTAGCTAAGGGCCCTACTGTGTCCATGCCATATCCCGTTATATAGATCAATCCCTGTGAGTTTCGCCACAGCGTTTGATAAATCAAAGTTTCTGACCAACGTCAGTTACAATGAATATAACGCTTTAAATCACCCTTCTCGCCATCGCATAGATATCTGGCTTATTAATTTACCTAGCTAAGCGCCATACTGTGTCCATGCCATATCCCGTTATATAGATCAATCCCTGTGAGTTTCGCCACAGCGTTTGATAAATCAAAGTTTCTGACTAACGTCAGTTACAATGAATATAACGCTTTAAATCACCCTTCTCGCCATCGCATAGATATCTGGCTTATTAATTTACCTAGCTAAGGGCCATACTGTGTCCATGCCATATCCCGTTATATAGATCAATCCCTGTGAGTTTCGCCACAGCGTTTGATAAATCAAAGTTTCTGACCAACGTCACTTACCGTGAATATAACGCTTTAAATCACCCTTCTCGCCATCGCATAGATATCTGGCTTATTAATTTACGTAGCTAAGGGCCCTAATGTATCCATGCCATATCCCGTTATTTAGATCAATCCCTGTGAGTTTCGCCACAGTGTTTTATAAATCAAGGTTTCTGTCCAACGTCAGTTACCATGAATATAACGCTTTAAATCAACCTTCTCGCTATCGCATAGATATCTGGCTTATAAATTTACGAAGCTAAGGGTCCTACTGTGTCTATGCCATATCCCGTTATATAGATCAATCCCTCTGAGTTTCGCCACAGCGTTTGATAAATCAAAGTTTCGGACCAACGTCATTTACCGTGAATACAACGCTTTAAATCAACCTTCTCGCCATCGCATAGATATCTGGCTTATTAATTTACGTAGCTAAGGGCCCTACTGTGTCCATGCCATATCCCGTTATATAGATCAATCCCTGTGAGTTTCGCCACAGCGTTTGATAAATCATAGTTTCTGACCAACGTCAGTTACAATGAATATAACGCTTTAAATCACCCTTCTCGCCATCGCATAGATATCTGGCTTATTAATTTACCTAGCTAAGCGCCATACTGTGTCCATGCCATATCCCGTTATATAGATCAATCCCTGTGAGTTTCGCCACAGCGTTTGATAAATCAAAGTTTCTAACCAACATCACTTACCGTGAATATAACGCTTTAAATCACCCTTCTCGCCATCGCATAGATATCTGGCTTATTAATTTACGTAGCTAAGGGCCCTAATGTATCCATGCCATATCCCGTTATTTAGATCAATCCCTGTGAGTTTCGCCACAGTGTTTTATAAATCAAGGTTTCTGTCCAACGTCAGTTACAATGAATATAACGCTTTAAATCAACCTTCTCGCTATCGCATAGATATCTGGCTTATAAATTTACGAAGCTAAGGGCCCTACTGTGTCTATGCCATATCCCGTTATATAGATCAATCCCTCTGAGTTTCGCCACAGCGTTTGATAAATCAAAGTTTCGGACCAACGTCAGTTACCGTGAATACAACGCTTTAAATCAACCTTCTCGCCATCGCATAGATATCTGGCTTATTAATTTACGTAGCTAAGGGCCCTACTGTGTCCATGCCATATCCCGTTATATAGATCAATCCCTGTGAGTTTCGCCACAGCGTTTGATAAATCAAAGTTTCTGACCAACGTCAGTTACAATGAATATAACGCTTTAAATCACCCTTCTCGCCATCGCATAGATATCTGGCTTATTAATTTACCTAGCTAAGCGCCATACTGTGTCCATGCCATATCCCGTTATATAGATCAATCCCTGTGAGTTTCGCCACAGCGTTTGATAAATCAAAGTTTCTGACCAACGTCACTTACCGTGAATATAACGCTTTAAATCACCCTTCTCGCCATCGCATAGATATCTGGCTTATTAATTTACGTAGCTAAGGGCCCTAATGTATCCATGCCATATTCCGTTATTTAGATCAATCCCTGTGAGTTTCGCCACAGCGTTTGATAAATCAAAGTTTCGGACCAACGTCAGTTACCGTGAATACAACGCTTTAAATCAACCTTCTCGCCATCGCATAGATATCTGGCTTATAAATTTACGTAGCTAAGCGCCCTACTGTGTCCATGCCATATCCCGTTATATAGATCAATCCCTGTGAGTTTCGCCACAGCGTTTGATAAATCAAAGTTTCGGACCAACGTCAGTTACCATGAATATAAAGCTTTAAATCACCCTTCTCGCCATCGCATAGATATCTAGCTTATAAATTTACGTAGCTAAGGGCCCTACTTTGTCCATGCCATATCCCGTTATATAGATCAATCCCTGTGAGTTTCGCCACAGCGTTTGATAAATCAAAGTTTCTGACCAACGTCAGTTACAATGATATCTGGCTTATTAATTTACCTAGCTAAGGGCCATATTGTGTCCATGCCATATCCCGTTATATAGGTCAATCCCTGTGAGTTTCGCCACAGCGTTTGATAAATCAAAGTTTCTGACCAACGTCACTTACCGTGAATATAACGCTTTAAATCAACCTTCTCGCTATCGCATAGATATCTGGCTTATTAATTTACGAAGCTAAGGGCCCTACTGTGTCCATGCCATATCCCGTTATTTAGATCATTGCCTGTGAGTTTCGCCACAGTGTTTTATAAATCAAGGTTTCTGTCCAACGTCAGTTACCATGAATATAACGCTTTAAATCAAACTTCTCGCTATCGCATAGATATCTGGCTTATAAATTTACGAAGCTAAGGGCCCTACTGTGTCTATGCCATATCCCGTTATATAGATCAATCCCTCTGAGTTTCGCCACAGCGTTTGATAAATCAAAGTTTCGGACCAACGTCAGTTACCGTGAATACAACGCTTTAAATCAACCTTCTCGCCATCGCATAGATATCTGGCTTATTAATTTACGTAGCTAAGGGCCCTACTGTGTCCATGCCATATCCCGTTATATAGATCAATCCCTGTGAGTTTCGCCACAGCGTTTGATAAATCAAAGTTTCTGACCAACGTCAGTTACAATGAATATAACGCTTTAAATCACCCTTCTCGCCATCGCATAGATATCTGGCTTATTAATTTACCTAGCTAAGCGCCATACTGTGTCCATGCCATATCCCGTTATATAGATCAATCCCTGTGAGTTTCGCCACAGCGTTTGATAAATCAAAGTTTCTAACCAACGTCACTTACCGTGAATATAACGCTTTAAATCACCCTTCTCGCCATCGCATAGATATCTGGCTTATTAATTTACGTAGCTAAGGGCCCTAATGTATCCATGCCATATCCCGTTATATAGATCAATCCCTGTGAGTTTCGCCACAGTGTTTTATAAATCAAGGTTTCTGTCCAACGTCAGTTACCATGAATATAACGCTTTAAATCAACCTTCTCGCTATCGCATAGATATCTGGCTTATAAATTTACGAAGCTAAGGGCCCTACTGTGTCTATGCCATATCCCGTTATATAGATCAATCCCTGTGAGTTTCGCCACAGCGTTTGATAAATCAAAGTTTCTGACCAACGTCAGTTACAATGAATATAACGCTTTAAATCACCCTTCTCGCCATCACATAGATATCTGGCTTATTAATTTACCTAGCTAAGGGCCATACTGTGTCCATGCCATATCCCGTTATATAGATCAATCCCTGTGAGTTTCGCCACAGCGTTTGATAAATCAAAGTTTCTGACCAACGTCACTTACCGTGAATATAACGCTTTAAATCACCCTTCTCGCCATCGCATAGATATCTGGCTTATTAATTTACGTAGCTAAGGGCCCTAATGTATCCATGCCATATCCCGTTATTTAGATCAATCCCTGTGAGTTTCGCCACAGCGTTTGATAAATCAAAGTTTCGGACCAACGCCAGTTACGATGAATATAAAGCTTTAAATCAACCTTCTCGCTATCGCATAGATATCTGGCTTATAAATTTACGTAGCTAAGGGCCCTACTGTGTCCATGCCATATCCCGTTATATAGATCAATCCCTGTGAGTTTCGCCACAGCGTTTGATAAATCAAAGTTTCTGACCAACGTCAGTTACAATGAATATAACGCTTTAAATCATCCTTCTCGCCATCGCATAGATATCTGGCTTATTAATTTACGTAGCTAAGAGCCCTAATGTATCCATGCCATCTCCCGTTATTTAGATCAATCCCTGTGAGTTTCGCCACAGTGTTTTATAAATCAAGGTTTCTGTCCAACGTCAGTTACCATGAATATAACGCTTTAAATCAACCTTCTCGCTATCGCATAGATATCTGGCTTATAAATTTACGAAGCTAAGGGCCCTACTGTGTCTATGCCATATCCCGTTATATAGATCAATCCCTCTGAGTTTCGCCACAGCGTTTGATAAATCAAAGTTTCGGACCAACGTCAGTTACCGTGAATACAACGCTTTAAATCAACCTTTTTGCCATCGCATAGATATCTGGCTTATTAATTTACGTAGCTAAGGGCCCTACTGTGTCCATGCCATATCCCGTTATATAGATCAATCCCTGTGAGTTTCGCCACAGCGTTTGATAAATCAAAGTTTCTGACCAACGTCAGTTACAATGAATATAACGCTTTAAATCACCCTTCTCGCCATCGCATAGATATCTGGCTTATTAATTTACCTAGCTAAGCGCCATACTGTGTCCATGCCATATCCCGTTATATAGATCAATCCCTGTGAGTTTCGCCACAGCGTTTGATAAATCAAAGTTTCTGACCAACGTCACTTACCGTGAATATAACGCTTTAAATCACCCTTCTCGCCATCGCATAGATATCTGGCTTATTAATTTACGTAGCTAAGGGCCCTAATGTATCCATGCCATATTCCGTTATTTAGATCAATCCCTGTGAGTTTCGCCACAGCGTTTGATAAATCAAAGTTTCGGACCAACGTCAGTTACCGTGAATACAACGCTTTAAATCAACCTTCTCGCCATCGCATAGATATCTGGCTTATAAATTTACGTAGCTAAGCGCCCTACTGTGTCCATGCCATATCCCGTTATATAGATCAATCCCTGTGAGTTTCGCCACAGCGTTTGATAAATCAAAGTTTCGGACCAACGTCAGTTACCATGAATATAAAGCTTTAAATCACCCTTCTCGCCATCGCATAGATATCTAGCTTATAAATTTACGTAGCTAAGGGCCCTACTTTGTCCATGCCATATCCCGTTATATAGATCAATCCCTGTGAGTTTCGCCACAGCGTTTGATAAATCAAAGTTTCTGACCAACGTCAGTTACAATGATATCTGGCTTATTAATTTACCTAGCTAAGGGCCATATTGTGTCCATGCCATATCCCGTTATATAGGTCAATCCCTGTGAGTTTCGCCACAGCGTTTGATAAATCAAAGTTTCTGACCAACGTCACTTACCGTGAATATAACGCTTTAAATCAACCTTCTCGCTATCGCATAGATATCTGGCTTATTAATTTACGAAGCTAAGGGCCCTACTGTGTCCATGCCATATCCCGTTATTTAGATCATTGCCTGTGAGTTTCGCCACAGTGTTTTATAAATCAAGGTTTCTGTCCAACGTCAGTTACCATGAATATAACGCTTTAAATCAAACTTCTCGCTATCGCATAGATATCTGGCTTATAAATTTACGAAGCTAAGGGCCCTACTGTGTCTATGCCATATCCCGTTATATAGATCAATCCCTCTGAGTTTCGCCACAGCGTTTGATAAATCAAAGTTTCGGACCAACGTCAGTTACCGTGAATACAACGCTTTAAATCAACCTTCTCGCCATCGCATAGATATCTGGCTTATTAATTTACGTAGCTAAGGGCCCTACTGTGTCCATGCCATATCCCGTTATATAGATCAATCCCTGTGAGTTTCGCCACAGCGTTTGATAAATCAAAGTTTCTGACCAACGTCAGTTACAATGAATATAACGCTTTAAATCACCCTTCTCGCCATCGCATAGATATCTGGCTTATTAATTTACCTAGCTAAGCGCCATACTGTGTCCATGCCATATCCCGTTATATAGATCAATCCCTGTGAGTTTCGCCACAGCGTTTGATAAATCAAAGTTTCTAACCAACGTCACTTACCGTGAATATAACGCTTTAAATCACCCTTCTCGCCATCGCATAGATATCTGGCTTATTAATTTACGTAGCTAAGGGCCCTAATGTATCCATGCCATATCCCGTTATATAGATCAATCCCTGTGAGTTTCGCCACAGTGTTTTATATATCAAGGTTTCTGTCCAACGTCAGTTACCATGAATATAACGCTTTAAATCAACCTTCTCGCTATCGCATAGATATCTGGCTTATAAATTTACGAAGCTAAGGGCCCTACTGTGTCTATGCCATATCCCGTTATATAGATCAATCCCTGTGAGTTTCGCCACAGCGTTTGATAAATCAAAGTTTCTGACCAACGTCAGTTACAATGAATATAACGCTTTAAATCACCCTTCTCGCCATCACATAGATATCTGGCTTATTAATTTACCTAGCTAAGGGCCATACTGTGTCCATGCCATATCCCGTTATATAGATCAATCCCTGTGAGTTTCGCCACAGCGTTTGATAAATCAAAGTTTCTGACTAACGTCACTTACCGTGAATATAACGCTTTAAATCACCCTTCTCGCCATCGCATAGATATCTGGCTTATTAATTTACGTAGCTAAGGGCCCTAATGTATCCATGCCATATCCCGTTATTTAGATCAATCCCTGTGAGTTTCGCCACAGCGTTTGATAAATCAAAGTTTCGGACCAACGCCAGTTACGATGAATATAAAGCTTTAAATCAACCTTCTCGCTATCGCATAGATATCTGGCTTATAAATTTACGTAGCTAAGGGCCCTACTGTGTCCATGCCATATCCCGTTATATAGATCAATCCCTGTGAGTTTCGCCACAGCGTTTGATAAATCAAAGTTTCTGACCAACGTCAGTTACAATGAATATAACGCTTTAAATCACCCTTCTCGCCATCGCATAGATATCTGGCTTATTAATTTACGTAGCTAAGAGCCCTAATGTATCCATGCCATATCCCGTTATTTAGATCAATCCCTGTGAGTTTCGCCACAGTGTTTTATAAATCAAGGTTTCTGTCCAACGTCAGTTACCATGAATATAACGCTTTAAATCAACCTTCTCGCTATCGCATAGATATCTGGCTTATAAATTTACGAAGCTAAGGGCCCTACTGTGTCTATGCCATATCCCGTTATATAGATCAATCCCTCTGAGTTTCGCCACAGCGTTTGATAAATCAAAGTTTCGGACCAACGTCAGTTACCGTGAATACAACGCTTTAAATCAACCTTTTTGCCATCGCATAGATATCTGGCTTATTAATTTACGTAGCTAAGGGCCCTACTGTGTCCATGCCATATCCCGTTATATAGATCAATCCCTGTGAGTTTCGCCACAGCGTTTGATAAATCAAAGTTTCTGACCAACGTCAGTTACAATGAATATAACGCTTTAAATCACCCTTCTCGCCATCGCATAGATATCTGGCTTATTAATTTACCTAGCTAAGCGCCATACTGTGTCCATGCCATATCCCGTTATATAGATCAATCCCTGTGAGTTTCGCCACAGCGTTTGATAAATCAAAGTTTCTGACCAACGTCACTTACCGTGAATATAACGCTTTAAATCACCCTTCTCGCCATCGCATAGATATCTGGCTTATTAATTTACGTAGCTAAGGGCCCTAATGTATCCATGCCATATCCCGTTATTTAGATCAATCCCTGTGAGTTTCGCCACAGCGTTTGATAAATCAAAGTTTCGGACCAACGTCAGTTACGATGAATATAAAGCTTTAAATCAACCTTCTCGCTATCGCATAGATATCTGGCTTATAAATTTACGTAGCTAAGGGCCCTACTGTGTACATGCCATATCCCGTTATATAGATCAATCCCTGTGAGTTTCGCCACAGCGTTTGATATATCAAAGTTTCTGACTAACGTCAGTTACAATGAATATAACGCTTTAAATCACCCTTCTCGCCATCGCATAGATATCTGGCTTATAAATTTACCTAGCTAAGGGCCATACTGTGTCCATGCCATATCCCGTTATATAGATCAATCCCTGTGAGTTTCGCCACAGCGTTTGATAAATCAAAGTTTCTGACCAACGTCACTTACCGTGAATATAACGCTTTAAATCACCCTTCTCGCCATCGCATAGATATCTGGCTTATTAATTTACGTAGCTAAGGGCCCTAATGTATCCATGCCATATCCCGTTATTTAGATCAATCCCTGTGAGTTTCGCCACAGTGTTTTATAAATCAAGGTTTCTGTCCAACGTCAGTTACCATGAATATAACGCTTTAAATCAACCTTCTCGCTATCGCATAGATATCTGGCTTATAAATTTACGAAGCTAAGGGCCCTACTGTGTCTATGCCATATCCCGTTATATAGATCAATCCCTCTGAGTTTCGCCACAGCGTTTGATAAATCAAAGTTTCGGACCAACGTCAGTTACCGTGAATACAACGCTTTAAATCAACCTTCTCGCCATCGCATAGATATCTGGCTTATAAATTTACGTAGCTAAGCGCCCTACTGTGTCCATGCAATATCCCGTTATATAGATCAATCCCTGTGAGTTTCGCCACAGCGTTTGATAAATCAAAGTTTCGGACCAACGTCAGTTACCATGAATATAAAGCTTTAAATCACCCTTCTCGCCATCGCATAGATATCTAGCTTATAAATTTACGTAGCTAAGGGCCCTACTTTGTCCATGCCATATCCCGTTATATAGATCAATCCCTGTGAGTTTCGCCACAGCGTTTGATAAATCAAAGTTTCTGACCAACGTCAGTTACAATGAATATAACGCTTTAAATCACCCTTCTCGCCATCGCATAGATATCTGGCTTATTAATTTACCTAGCTAAGGGCCATACTGTGTCCATGCCATATCCCGTTATATAGATCAATCCCTGTGAGTTTCGCCACAGCGTTTGATAAATCAAAGTTTCTGACCAACGTCACTTACCGTGAATATAACGCTTTAAATCAACCTTCTCGCTATCGCATAGATATCTGGCTTATAAATTTACGAAGCTAAGGGCCCTACTGTGTCTATGCCATATCCCGTTATATAGATCAATCCCTGTGAGTTTCGCCACAGCGTTTGATAAATCAAAGTTTCGGACCAACGTCAGTTACCGTGAATACAACGCTTTAAATCAACCTTCTCGCCATCGCATAGATATCTGGCTTATAAATTTACGTAGCTAAGCGCCATACTGTATCCATGCCATATCCCGTTATATAGATCAATCCCTGTGAGTTTCGCCACAGCGTTTGATAAATCAAAGTTTCGGACCTACGTCAGTTACCATGAATATAAAGCTTTAAATCACCCTTCTCGCCATCGCATAGATATCTAGCTTATAAATTTACGTATCTAAGGGAACTACTGTGTCCATGCCATATCCCGTTATATAGATCAATCCCTGTGAGTTTCGCCACAGCGTTTGATAAATCAAAGTTGCTGACCAACGTCAGTTATCATGAATATAACGCTTTAAATCACCCTTCTCGAAATCACATGGGTTGAAATTTTACTATGAAACCTGATACCATGTGATTTAGTTCTCGTATTTTAATTATTCTTGTTATATTAATTACATTCCTTATAATTATCACCTCTTTTGTTTTGTATACATATATGTATAATGGATGAAATACAATACTATTTAAACAATTCACTTCAGTGTTTCAACAATTTTATATTAAATTTTAATATTCATGTTTTCATTAATAATGCCTAAATTATAATGAACCAAGTTTAGTTTTAAATTTAGCATATTTTCTAATTAAAAGTTTTGCCTTTCAATTTGATCCGGTATCAGAGTAAGCTTTCTTCGCAATAATGGCGGTGGTAATAATTTGCCGATGTTGGGAGCAATCAGTGCGATCGGCGGTATAGTAGGAAAATCACTTATAAATTTAACAAAAAAAATTCTCTTTGTCCAAATCAAACGGCCATAAATTCTTAGTTCCACCTGGTTGAGAAATAAACCACCGACGTAATTTCGTTTCGATTAGTTTTAACAAGTACGAGTCGATTGAAGGTACTTGCAGCAATTTTTGTAACTATTTTTGTATTGTTGGTATAATGTTTAGAATTTTGACAAAAAAATCTGAAATCAAACTGAAACCAGAAATAAACCCAAAAATAAATGAATTAATTTATCGTCCAAATGATGGTATACGTGATTTACTTTACAATATTAATAATTACAAAATTATAAAATCGAACATTAAAAAATTTAATAAAATAATTTATTTCTTTAAACACTTCTTTAGTTTCTACAAAATAGATATTTTATATGAAATGAATACATTAGTACGGGTAAAAATAAAAATAATATTTTTCGGGATGAAGTGTTATTTTCTTTGTATGTAATAAAATATTAGTTTTCGTGCTGTAAGGCTTTTTTTTTATAAATTTAGCGAGGACACACATAATTTTTTTGAAAAGGTTTTTTTTCGGGATGGTTTTTCGGGCCAAGTTCACATCGGTCTTGATTCGCCGAAGGTAAGAGAAAGTTGGGTTATGTCATAAATAAAAGGAATATATAAGATAATTCAAGTGGTGTATTTCTTGAATGGTAATTTTTTTGTAGCGACACACAACATATTCCAATTTTTGGAACTACGATGATCGTCGCTATTATATACGCACGAGTGACGACCAAGTTAACAACATAAAAAATACAATACATAAACAATTGTAAAATTGTGTTGATATTGAACACATCCTAGTATAATACTTATAGAAATTATTTTTGTTTCAACTTACACACGAAAACGAGACACTAAATAAAAGCAGCTAGAAAGGAGTAAAAGAAAATTTTTTATTTTAGTTTTTAATGTACGAGTAGCAAACAAAACCGTTTTTGTTTTATAAAATGAATTGGATTCAAATGTTTTCAAATCCAATCATGTAAATAATAAAATTGAAGATATCCCTATTTATTTACTTCGTTTCTATATTTTTACAGTCGGTTCTGGTTGTAGATACATATGTATATGTATATAACAAAAAAAACATTAAGAAAATTTTCAATGTGTTTTTGTTGTTTTGTTTTTTTTTAAATATACCTAGCCAGTTTGACGAAATATCCGTATTTTAAACAAATTACAATTATATAACCAAATAGGATACATTTAGCAGTACAGGTGCAAAAAAAAATATTTTGAATTCAATTACATAATATTGCATATACATAAATACATAATACATCTGTATGCATTTTAAGTTCGTAGTTCGTAGTTGCATACCAAATTTTTACTATTTATTGAATTTTGGATTATTGAGCCGTATATATAGTATGTACATATTTACAATAGAGGAATATTGTGTTTTTATTTCGCTGTCGTCAATCTGATTTTCGTTATTAGATTTTACCGAATTTATTTTTATTATTCTTAAACTTATTGTTTTTAGATAATTTTTCATTGCCGATATTTATTTTGCATTTTAATCGATTTATAGGTAATTATTTGAACTACGTATTATCGAAATATCATTGTTGTTATTATGAGTAGACCGTCGGGTGTTAAATATGCAGTTTTGCACTGTATTTCTAAATTAAAAGATGCTGCTCGTCTTTTTAAATATTCAAAGCATTATTCGAACCACGAACTTTGGCTAAAAAATTGTGGCATATTACCATTCAGTAAAAAGAGAATATTTATTTGTTCAAACCATTTTGAGGCAAGCTGTATTCTTAAACGCAAGCTTAAACGGACAGCTGTACCAAAATTATGTTTACCCCAGCCTACAAATTCAAAACAGAAACTTTTATCGGAAACGTCGACTAACTTAAATAAAAGCCCCTTATTACAAAACGAATGCATGGTTAGCAAAGGGGTAGTTAATTTAAATACTGAGTCAACTAATCAACTTCAAAACATATCAAGAAAAATTAAAAATTTAGAGCACAGAAATCGAATTGCAAATAAAAAACTGATCGATTTGAAAAATCAACCCAAATCATGTTTAAGTGATTTAATTACCAAAGCAAATAAAAGTGATCACTCCAAAAACTTTTGTCGGTTGCTACTTTTAGAAAAAGAGAAAACGCAGGAGTGGCCCGAAACATTTAAAATACTTGCGCAAAATTTTTATTACCGGTCCCCGAAATCATATAATTTTTTGAGGAACAGGTTGAATTTCGATTTACCATCGAAATCTTCGCTTATACGGTGGCAACCAATAAAACATTTTTTCCCAGGTTCAAATAATGTACAAATTTTAAACAAATTAAAAGAAATAATCGGCACTTTAGATATTTTCGATAAACAATGTGGACCAGATCGAAAGAAAGGCCACCAAAGACAATCAATCAAAAAATGTGAACCAGTAAACAAAGTTGAGTCCGGGACATTAATGAATTCGCGTACGTCCCGGCTCTTTATAAATGATAATAATAACAAACTAATTTTTCTAATTGATACGGGAGCTGACATTTCAGTTATACCTGTCAAATTTTATAACATAAATATAAATAGCTATTCTCAGGATCTAACATTACCAGCCGCCAATGGGTCAACCATTCGTACGTATGGTACGAAGTTGCTCAAGGTAAATTTAGGACTTAAAAGAGACTTCACGCATGCATTTATTATAGCATCCGTGAGTCGTCCTATTATTGGTGCTAACTTTTTGTCAAAGTTCGATCTACTAGTCGACCTCAAAGGAAGACGATTAGTAGATGCAACAACAAAATTATCTGTTGATGCTGCAGTGAGGAGTATCGAAACCCCTACACCTGTGCATTTTTCAATAGATAATGGTTACGGTACGCTTTTAAATAAATATCCTAGTCTTACAGCGTTACCTAATTTTAATTTGCCAGTCTGTCATTCGGTAGTTCATCACATAGTGACAAATGGTCACTTGCCAATGGCCAGACCACGTAGATTAGATCCTGACAGGCACAAAGCCGCATTTACAGAATTCCAACAGATGGTGGATTTGGGGATTTGTCGTCCATCGTCTTCCTCAGTATCATGCCCATTACATATGGTGAGAAATAAAGATCTCGATTGGAGGCCATGTGGAGATTATCGGCAATTAAATTCTGTAACAATACCAGATAGATATCCGATATCTCATATACAAAATTTCTCAATGCACTTACATGGTTGTAAAATTTTCTCCAAGATTGATTTAGTTAGGGCGTATCACTTAATTCCAGTTGCGGTTGTATGAATTCACACGCATGCCTTTTGGGTTGCGCGTAATGCCGCTCAAACCTTCCAGCGTTTTATTAACGAAGTAGTCCGCGTGCTAGATTTCGTTGACGATATACTGGTTGCTTCAGAAACTGAGGAACAACATTTAAGTCATCTTGAACAATTATTTAAGAGATTGGTCAAATACGATGCGCATATTAAAACACAAAAATGTGTTTTTGGTGTTCCTACATTAAATTTTCTGAGCCATAAAATTACTCCTGATGGAATTTTACCATCTGAGGAAAGAATTCTTGCTATTAGGGAGTTTCCTGCTCCAACGTCTATTAGACATATACAGCGCTTTATCGGCATGATAAATTATTATCACCGATTCATTCCGAAAATTGCGGAAATGTTAGCGCCGATTCATGCACATTTGGCAACACTTAATAAGTTACCAAAAACACCCAAGAATTTTTCTTGGCCTGATGAGTGTAATATCGCATTCACAGGTTTAGTTGCGGAATTAAGTAAAATTACTCTTCTCTCGCACCCTATCGGGAACGCGAAAATTAGCATAACAACTGATGCATCGAACGTCGCCGTTGGCGCGATCTTGCAACAGTTCAATAAGAAGAGATGGGAGCCTTTGGGATTTTTCTCAAAGAAATTAACGAATGCCAAGATCAAGTATTCAGCATTCGATCGGGAACTTCTGGCAATTTTTCTTGCTGTAAAACATTTTAGATACTTCATAGAAGGTCAGGATTTCACTATTTACACCGACCACAAACCCCTAACAAAAGCCATACAATCCAAAACTGAAAGGAATCCGCGCCAATCGCGACATTTGTATTACATAAGTCAGTTCACTTCGGACATTCAGCATGTGCTTGGCATCGAAAACGTTGTAGCAGATACGCTATCACGTACGTTAAATATCCACTCGGCCACAAACGAAATTTTTTTCGATTATAAAGATATAATATTGCCACAATCAAAAGACGACGAACTCAAAAAGTTATTATCTGGGTCTATAGATCGCCGTTCTACTTCCAGTTTTAAACTAGAATTATTTACGTTGCCTGGCCTAGAAGTCTACTGCGAGATATCGACGGGTAAAAACCGTCCGTATATGCCAGAGCCATTGCGCCGAATTATTTTCGACTCAATGCACAACTTGTCACATCTTGGAGTCCGCGCAACGCGCAAACTGATCACGGCTCGATATTTTTGGCCAAGTATAAACAAAGACGTGACCCAATGGGCTAATTCTTGTTTATCCTGCCAAAGATCCAAAGTGCAAAGGCACACAGTCTCACCACATGGACATTTCGATATTCCACCTGGTCGATTTGAACATATCCATTTGGATATTGTTGGTCCATTACCGGTTTCCAACAATTGTTCATATATTTTAACGTGTGTTGATAGATTCACACGTTGGCCTGAAGCGTATTGCATGAGCAATATGTCAGCTAATACCATTGCCATGACTTTTGTCAATAATTACATCTAGCGTTTTGGTGTCCCGGCAGAAATAACAACTGACCAGGGTTCTCAATTTGAGTCTAAGCTATTTACTGAACTTACAATACTTCTTGGATCTCATAGGATTTGTACTACAGCGTACAATCCTAAAGCGAATGGCATGGTGGAACGCTTCCATCGACAGCTTAAAGCTGCTCTTATGACCAGAGGCAATACTGTTAATTGGAGCTCCGAAATACCCATTATTTTATTAGGTATTCGAGCCACAGTGAAGGAAGAGCTTAAGTGCTCACCAGCTGAGATGGTTTATGGTCAATCCATTAAGCTACCTGGTGAATTCTTTATCGATAATCCTCCTTCACCCTTGCCTGACAATACGATCATCGACCAACTGCGGAATGCAATGAAGAATCTTATACCGTCTCCTACGTGTAAAGCGAAACAAAAGGGCATATTTGTACCAAAAACATTGGACAACTGTGATTTTGTTTTCATAAGGACAGATAAGGTTCGAGTTAGACTTTCTCCTCCGTACGAAGGGCCGTTTAGAGTTATCAGACGTCTTCTGAAACATTTCATTATTTCGATAAAGGAAAAAAATCATAATATCTTGATCGATAGATTAAAGCCTGCTTTCGGAATTGTTAGTTCAGTGGAACAAAATTTGTTGTCCCAAGATTTCAAAGCAGTTAACTTTGTCATTTAATATTCTCTTTTCAATTGTATATCAACTTGGAGGGGAGTCCTGTAGCGACTTCGATTCAATCAATTTAAATTCAATTATAAATTTATAATTTCGAATTTAAATATTATATGAACCGCGCTACCGAGAATCACAACTCATATTGTGAATTTTAATTTTTTTGTTTGAATGAGAGGAATCTATGTTTCATGTTTATTATCATTTTGCACAACCGTGTGCGAACCCTTATTATAGCTTTGTTTACTAAATTAATGCGAAAAAGATTTTTATTTTATTATAGGTATTTATATTATATTTAGATTTCCCCTTTTTGGTATCGTCGTGAATTTGTACAACGACGACACACACACGTATATGCTATTATATTTAAAAAATATATAGCTAGTTCAATTTAATTTTTCGACCGAATTGGTTTTTATTAAAAAATAATTAATGGCGTGAGAGCGTATTTAGAAGAAATGTATTTACTTTACTTTAAATAATTAAGTTCTAATGAAATAAACGTTTGTATTTTATAAATAAATAAATAATAATTATAATATATTAAATAAGAACGTTATAAGTCCGATCGTTTAACAGTCAGCCAGTCAAAACGAGCATGTCAGTCATCTCTTTGAATTTATTCATTACTGATAAATTCAACAGTAGGTTCACTTCCAATAGTTTACGAGTCATTCAGTCACAATCAGCAAGTCAGTCATTTTTTTGTATTTATTCATTACATATTTTCATTTGTAGATCCACTTTCGATCGTTTATCAGTCCATCAGCGCCTCTTTGGATTTACTTATTACTGATAAATTCAATTGCAGATTTGCTTTCGATCATTACCAGTCAAACAAGCCGAACCACCGAGTCATCTCTTTGAATTTATTCATTACAGATAAAGATACAATTGAATTGCAGATCCACTTTCGATCGTTTATCAGTCAGTCATCTCTTTAAATTTATTATTACTGATAAACTCAACTGTAGATCTACTTCAGATCGTTTACCAGCCAATCGTTCATAACCGGCCAGTCAATCATTTCTTTGAATTAATTCATTACTGATAAATTCAACGGTAGGTTCATTTCCAATAGTTTACGAGCCATTCAGTCACAATCAACAAGTCAGTCATCTCTTTGAATTTATTCATTACATAAATTGAATTGTAGATCTACTTTCGATCGTTTACCAGTGAATCAGCGTGTCTTTGAACTTATTTATTACTGATAAATTCAACTGTATATCTATTTTCGATAGTTTATCAGCCAATCAGGTACAACCAGTCAGTCAGTCAAACACCTCTTTGAATTTGTTCATTACAGAAAAAATTAGATTCTCAATACTTCTTCTCACTTTATCGAACAACAAAAAAAAATCACAATAGCTTTTTCAACTAAAAGCTTCGATACAAACTATATTATGGTCTTAATATGTACCAACAAAAAAAAACTCCGACATAATATTTTTAATTTAATCTTAATTTAATTCACTGCTTCTGCCCTTCATCAACTCAAAATTTCAACTCCCCGATCTCACCTAGCTCAAGCAATTTTTCTTTTTATTCTTCCCCTTCATCTTGTTCACATCTTTTCAATAAAATCAATTCCCCAGCACAAAAAAAAACCAACATTTTTATTTACAAATAATAAATAAATAATTTGATATTAAATATATCGAAATGTAATTTGCGAACAATTTTGATTGAAATTAATAATTATTTAAAATTTTACATTTTTATAAAGTTATTTTGTTCTCAAAACATCATCATGCTTCGTGCTCCTTTAAACAATTTATGTTCATTTGCGTAAAGTAATAAAACTAATCGTATACATAGTAATCTATGTACGAAATGAAATTTTAAAGAAACACGAAGCCTGACCATGTTTGAGAATAAAAATCAATTTACTAAAATGCAAAATTGTGAGTTAAAATTTTATTAATTTCAATTAAAATTGTATTCAATATATTTAATTTCAAATTATTTATATTCATAAATAAAAATTTTCATTTAAATTGAACATAAAGACAACACAAAATCATGAATTTTAAAATTCCATATGATTTTGCTTTCGTGTCGTAGGAAAATAAAAATCTTTATTCCTTTCTTTATTTTAGAGATTTGGGTTTTTTAAAATAATGTGCATTTTTAAATGCGTACACACACAAATAAAATATAATTCAAAAAATAAGAATAGGATACACTGACAAAATTCTCAAAATAAAAAAAAAATAAAAAAATCTATAAGCGAATGGTATCAAAATCTTCTATAATAAAAGTCATGAAAATTCCATACATATGAAATAAAAAAAATCAGGTTCTATGTGTATTGGTGTATATTTGGCATCACTAAATTTATATGTGTTAGTTAACTAAGTATAAAGGTGTTGGTGTAGAAACAAGAAAAAAAAATTCAAATTTACGTTGAATTGTTAGTGTAACTAATACAGCCAAATCTAGTGGAATCAATAAATGTATTTGTCTGTAAAAGAGAGTTTCATGACTTTTATTATAGAAGATTTTGATGGTATGGTATGGAAACGATCGTTCGTTTCTTAATATATACACATACTAGTGAAACTTAATCATATGGTTGCGTTTTTTATTGTTTCGTTCATTCATAAAGTTTTGTTTACTACACTTGTATAGTATAAAAACGAAAGAATCTCCTTTGTTTTCCTTCACAATAATGTACAACAAGGATAGGAACATAATTAAAACTACAACACTTTGTGTGCGCACGTGGACGTATTAAATAAAAAAAAAAAAAAAAATTGGATGGATTGTTGGTTTTGATTCTATTCTTTTCTAAGGCATTTCAATAAAGTATTTTTTTTTTTCATTTTTCTTTATCCATTTACTGGCTATGTTCTTCATTCTTGTTTCTATATGCATAAACCTACATACACACAAATTCAAATTTAGGTATATTGTACAATTTAAATGTATGGTAGTATAAGTCATGCGACGATCAACGATTTTACATTTTTTACCGCTGATTATTTTAAGCGCCAGTTATATTCTTAATGTATCTTGCTATATTCCTTTTATTTATGGTTATGTATTCTTTGGTTTACTGGTTTTTATTTGAAACAATAAAAATTGAGAATCCTTAACAGTATAGTTAGTGAAATTATATGACAAGTTTTGTTTTGACAGCATAATTTGTATTAAATATTCAAAAAATTCATAATATTCGAAAATAATTATACTTCAATGTCCAAAAAAGAAGGTAAGATGAAAAAAAAATTTGATCCACGTAATGTCTATTCTGGTTAATCTTTCTTCTGTGACCTAACTAGAACAAAACCATATTTTCTTCTAAATTCTTGTATTTACATGTCGTATACCTAAATCTTGGGATATTTTTTTAAATGCTTGACCACTTTCTAATTTTAAACAATACGTGTAAGGGTATAAGATTTTTCGCAATTGACAATTGGCTATAGCGGACAAAAATGGAATATGTGATTCAATACAACAAAAATATGTTATTTAAAGCTATATTGCCTATTTATTTGTTAAAATTGTAATGACTGGAAATTAATTAATGCAATGTGTAATTTAAAGTGTGATTTTTATCATTCATTAAGTTCATTTGGAACAATTTTGTTTTTTTATTTTAAATGCCCTGTCTTCAATCATTACGAAAATTTTCGTAATGCACAATATTTTCGTAATCGTAATGGTGAAATCATAAATTAGTATTCTTGAAGCCATTACGAAAATTACGAAGAGAGGAATAAAAAACTAAGAAGATTTCGAAAGAGATGATTAAAAATGTTAGTATAACTGAGAATATTAAGCGAAGCGGACGCTTTCTTTACTTAAAATTATAAATTGTTGTGAATTTTTGTCAATAATGGCTTATTTATTTAATATTAAATTAAATATATTAAAAATGATTGTGTATGCTACTTTTTCTTTTAAAGGGAAAATTACTTCGGTCTAAAAAGACCAATGTATTGAAATCTTGTCAAAAATGGCCAAAAATTTGTTTGATCCAAAATCATTTATCTCGACGTTTTGAAACCCCTTGAGGCCGAAAAAGAAAAAAAAAATATGTCTGTCCGTCTTTCTGGACGTCTGGATGTCTGTGCTCATGATATCTCGAGAATCGCTTATCCGATTTAGAATTTTTTTTCCAAAAATCTGTTTTTATGGTACGGCGGTACATATGATTGTATGATGGTACAATTGAACGATGATATAATGTTATGTCGTTTATGATGGTATGGTAGTACGATGATATGATCCTATGCAATGCCACTACATAAAAAGCCATGAAAAAAAAACTTGTAGTGGTGTTAAGGCAATAAAGATTTTTATTTTCCAATGGAACGTAAACACAATCATATGGGATTTTGTGTTGCCTTTATTTTCAATTTAAATGAAAATTTTTATTGATAACTAGAAATACTTTTAAATTAAATACAATCTGTTTCGTCGGCAAGTGACCCCTTGTGTGTTGGTGATAGCTTTTCACATTTTCACCACATCTCCCAAGTTATGGGCTCGATATTAATTCTGTTTGCGGTTTTTTAAAGCTTATGAGTCACTTTATTGGTTAATTTGCAAACTAAGCCAGGTTTTTGTAAAGAATGTAACAAATTATGGGAAAATCACAATTTTTTACTTAAACGATTTTTTTATTTAAAAAAACCTCTACTTTTTAAAAAAAAATGAACTGTAAGTCGAAAAAATGTCCCTTGACATGGTTATTTTATTTATAATTATTAAAACATTGTTACTACCTAACTAATAAAATATTCGAACACCAATTTGTCGAAAAAATGGCGTTTGTAGCCGTTTAGGTATAGTGATGTTATCTAACCAAATCTTTTAAATGATCGAAAACTCAAATTGGTAAGTAATAATAAATAGTTCAGTTGTTCGCTAACCGATCGTGTGACACTATGTACTCTCAGTGTTCTGTGTTTTAAAATTTTAAGTTTGTGTGATAATTAAAATGACAGTTTGTGTTAAGTAAACGCTTAATCATTACAATGAAACATTTGTGTGATCTACCACCTTCTCATGTAGCCGATATGCATTTTGTAAACCTGTTCTGTAATGGAAATGCACGCGTTGCTGTCGAAAAATACAGGCGTCGATATCCAACAGGCCAGTACTTGGGTATAGGATATTCATTGCAATACATCGACGTTTTTCCGAACAAGGATTATTCCAACAACAACACGAGTCCAGCATGAATATTAACGTACACGTTGGAAGAGGATTTATTACGATTAATACGCGCTGACCCTACGACAAGTATCAGCCGCCTGTCTATTAGATTAGGTATATCGAGGTCAAGAAGGCTTTAATCCTTATCACTTCCGTCGTCCTCAACATCTAGGAGATGTGGACCATCGTGCCAGATCAATTTTTTTTAACTGGATAATTTCACAGCAAAGAAGTGATGCCAATTTTATAAGGAGAATATTGTGGGCAGATAAAGCTACTTTCACCAGGACGGGTATATCAAATTATAGAAACCTCCATGTTTGCGCCGTCGAAAACCCAAACGTCGTAAGGGAGACAGCTTTCCAGAGCCAATTTGCTATAAATGTATGGGCGGGAATGATCCACGATTAACTTATCGGACCTTACGTGGTAGTAAACAGGCTTGATCAACACGTATTATTGGAATTTTCAGGAATCATGTTATCATGGAAAAAGTGCCATTGTTGAGGAGAAGGCGAATGCAGCTGCAATTAGATGGAGCTCCAGCACATTTTGCAAAGATAATACGTGATAATTTGAATGAAAATTATCCACGGTGGATCGGTAGAGGAGGTCCTGTAGCCTGGCCGCCAAGGTCCCCTGATCTTACGCCCCTAGATTTTTATTTCTAACAGCAAGAATTTTCGCTGCTGCAGCAGAGACAAGAGGCAACCCTTAACAATTTCGTTGGACAACAACTAGTGTGATCAGGGGAGCCCTTGTTTGTTTACAAGAGAGTGGAGAGCATTTCGAACATGTCATTTAATTAAAAATGTTTAATAATTGGTAATAAAAATTGTTTTTATTGATTATTAATAAAACAGTATTATTTATTTATATTGTAAAACAGTATTATTTTATTTCTTTGACTTTAATTTAAACATCTTTTTTGTTTAATTTCCCTACTTTCATTAGGTGATTTTTGCGCGGTATTTTTAAGAGTTAGCTAGTAACAAAGTTTTGTCAATTTGTAGATATTATGCTGTAGATTAATAATAATAATTAAAATAATTAACTTAATGGGACATTTTAAAGGTTTACAGTTCAGTTTTTTAAAAAGTAGAGGTTTTCTTTACTAAAAAAATGTTATTTTCCCGTAATATATTACATTCTTTAAAAAAACCTAGCTAAGTGCGCAAACTATCAAATAAAGTGACTCATAAACTTCATCTTTTCAAAAACCGCAAACAGAATTATAATCGAGCCCATAACTTGAAAATGAGACACCCACTTTAAAGGATTTTTTGCGACAATTTTACTTAAATATTCCGAATTTTCCGGCCGGGCACTTGACGACGAAACACATTGTATATCTTGCAGCTTGTACAGAATTTTAATTGAAATTAATAAAATTTTAATTAACAATTTTGCATTTTAGTAAATTGATTTTTAGGGAAATCGTTAGGATTCGTGTTTTTTCTAAATTTCTTTTCGTAGATTACTAGATTAGTTTTATTATAAATCATGGCTGTTTATGTAGTAGCATTGGTAAAGTAATAAAACTAATCTAGTAATCTACGAAATGAAATTTTTTAAAAAAGCACGAAGCCTGACGATGTTTGAGAATAAAAATCAGTTTACTAAAACGCAAAATTGTGAATTAAAATTTTATTAATTTTGATTAAAATTGTGGACAAGCTGCAATTCGATATATTTAATTTAAAATTATTTATATTTATCAATAAAAATGTTCATTTAAATTGAAAATAAAGACAACACAAAATAATTCCCATATGATTATGTTTACGTTTCATAGGAAAATAAAAATCTTTATTCCCTCTTTATATTGGGGATTTGACTTTTGTAGACTGATGTCATGGCTATTTATGTAGTGGCATTGTCCTATGATTCTATGACGATATGATTTTAGGTCGTATTGTCGTACGATACTATTATGGTATGATGGTATGGTTGTATGACTTTACGTACCATTAGTATTAGCCGCCTGTGACGGTATATCAATCCAATTCCAATTACAACACGCGACATTTCAAAATACATCCCAAATTGTCCATTAGTATTGTAGCTATTACCCTTATTTTTAAGAAGCAAATAGGTACCCTTTTTTTGTGGTAATAAAATAATAAATATTTATCGAAATGTAAATACACATTATTTTTAACCATCAATAGAAATTATTGAGAACAAAAATCTAAATGATTTCATTACGAAACGCAATAAGAAACACAAAAACCATCCGAAAATTTTAGTAACGTTCCGTTGCGAAAATTTTCGTAATCCGGATTTCAAGAATACCATTTTAAGAACTTACATTTTCATCTTCCCCAAGTATAACAAAACTGAAAACTTGAACCGGTTATCAATTTTTGTCCGGTTTTCAGACGAGAATCTCGGAAAATGATGAAATTTGGTTTCCAAATTTCGACACATGTAGCGTTGGAGTAGAATCGTATTTTTGTTTTCTGTAGACGCCATTACGATTGCGTTTGCGTTATATGTAAATAGAATATCGCTTGTGGCAAAATACTGTGATTGTTTATTAAAAAAAACGAAATCGGCTGAAAATTTTACAGTAAAATGTTGGCGGAAAGGTGAGTGTGTTGAGTGTACCGATATTTCGGTATCGGCTGATTTAAATAATAAATTTAATAATTACTTAAAAGATAATACTTATAAAATAGGAATAAAGTTATCAATAAAAGTGTTACAAGCAGGCGCCTGGCCACTACTTGGTTCGACAATGGTACCAATTACATTTGCGATACCTCAGGAATTGAAAAAATCCATTGGAATGTTTGAGAAATTTTATCATATAAATTTTAGTGGTCGAAAACTTACGTGGCTACACCATTTTTGTCATGGTGAACTCCATGGTGAAGTCTCATACCTCAAGAAACCTTATATCATTACGTTATGGTGAACTCCATGGTGAAGTCTCATACCTCAAGAAACCTTATATCATTACGATGCAAATTTTTCAAATGGCTATCCTATTGTTGTTTGAGATATGTGATGTGATCACGTAAGGATATACAAGAAACGCTACAGTCAAATAATGAAACGTTACAAAAGCTTATTCAAAGTTTAATTGAATCAAAATTGTTGCTGTGTGGGACAGAGGTTGGTTTTTTTGTTTTACTAGGTCTTGTACCTTGAATACAATATAATATTGTCACGCTTTTTTTCTTTACAGAAATTAGAAGATTCAACCGAAATTATTGACTATTCAAATAAAAGGACTAAGTTTAAAATTACTGCAGCTCTCCTAAATGAAGATAGAAAAATGTATTTACTAACGTGGAGTTAAAATTTATATATTATAAAAAATGTAATATTGTAATTTATACATGTAATAAAAATAAAAAGTATTCTGAAAAAAAAATTTAAAAAAAAAATATATTTTTAATTAAAGCTAGATTTAAATTCAAAAGCGAAATTTTGCCGCCAAAATTTATATTATAAGCCCCGCCCACAAATTTGTCGTACCATAACCTACCTTTTTTGTCCGCATTTTCCGAGTTTTTTAGCCAACTTTCATAGGAAATCTTATAATAAGTCGGACATTATTCCTGGCAAAAGTCGGTGATGAAATCCGCAAAATGTCAGGAAAATCCAAAAATTTTCGGAAATAAAAATACTTGGGTCTCTCTCGAAATTTTATTATTTCTTTTTACCTCTCTTCATTACATTCGTAATGGTTTCAAGAATACTAAATTATGATTTCACCATTACTATTACGAAAATAGCATTACGAAAATTTTCGTAATGTTTCAAGAATAGCACCCCAGGGTGGTCATTTTGTGGTGCTATATCACATTTGGTGATAAAACTGTGATAAACTGACATTTGTCGTAGCTTACTGCGGTCCCATCTTGGATGAACAACGTCACGTCGTATAATGATTTGAATGAAAATGACTACAATATTTTCCGTCTTACTTCTACAAGTGGAAAAAATTGTTTATTTTGTTGTTTAAATTTGTTTTATATAAAGTTTGGTTAAAAACACCTCTAATCAAAATTTCAAAAAATGAATGAAATTTACATTGACGCGAATGATCAATAAATGATATTTATTAACAAAATAATCATTTATATATTATTGAAATAAAATTAATGGATTATTGTTAAATTTACAGGAAAACAGAATATAAAAATCAACAATTATTTTAGTTTTGTGTAGTAAATTGTATGTTAAAAGAACCATTCTACTAGCCTAGAATAACAAATTTTACAAAAACAATCATCCTCCTAATAGAAATGGACAAAAAATAAGCAAATCTTAAACGAAAATCAACCTAAACCATCTGACATAACCTCATAAAATACAAATAATGGTCTGTGTTTAAACATGAAATTCTAATAAATCAAAGGGTTTTATAGTTATGTTAACTTAAAAATATAATTATTAGTCTTTCGTTAACAAACAATTTTGTTTTGCACTTCATATCATGGTAATTTTCATTCATTTTTGTTTAAATTTTAAATTACTCTTTTTATATCAAACTATATGGAGTTTGATCGAAAGCAACTAAATTAAAGTTTTAAAAAAATGAATGAAAATTACTGTGATACGAACTGCAAAACAAAATTGTTGATTAAGAAAAGACTAATTATTATATTTTTAAGTTAACATAACTGGAAAATCCTTTGGTTTATTAGAATTTCATGTTTAAACACCGACCATTATTTGCATTTTGTGAGGTTGTGTCAGATGGTTTAGGTTGATTTACGTTTAAGATTTGCTTATTTTTTGTCCGTTTCTGTAAGGAGGATGATTGTTTTTGTGAAATTTGTTATTCTAGGCTACTAGAATGGTTCTTTTAACATACAATTTAATACACAAAACTAAAATAATTGTTGATTTTTATATTACATAATAATATAAAAATCAACAATTGAGGTTACGTGTCAAATCATCACTTTGATTCATTGCTTTCCCCTTAAAATTCATTTTGCAGTGTTGTCATTTTGTGGTAATATACCACATTTGGCGATACTGTGCGAAAAATAAATTGTCGTAGCTAACTATGGTGTTGTCATGGATGAATATCATCATGTCGCATAATGATTTAAATGAAAAAGACCACAACTTCTTCCGTCTTACTTTTACAAGTGGAAAAAAATTATTTTGTTGTTTACATTTGTTTTATATGGAGTTTAGTTAAAAAAAAGCTCTAATAAAAATATCAAAAAATGAATGAAATTAACATTGACGCGAAATATAAATGAATGATATTTATTAACAAAATGATCATTTATATATTTTTGAAATAAACTTAATGGGTTATTGTTAAATTTACAAGAAAAACGAAATACAAAAATAAACAATTATTTTAATTTTGTGTAGTAAATTATTTGTTAAAAATCAAGGTAGTCTATACAGAAAAAAGAGGTAGTATATTCCCGTGTCTCATTTTCGTCTTTCTTTGCACATCACGTTACGTGTAGTCAAAAAAACATATTTGTATATGAAGTTTGGCACGTGACGTCAAATTGCGAAGAAAGCATAGCAACAGCATGCGCAATATTATACCTTTATTTTCTGTATATCTTGGTTAAAAATAACATTCTAGTTGCCTAGAATAACAAGTTTCATCGGGAGCTCATAATAGCAAAGGACAAAAAAATATTCTTAAACAAAAATCAACAGAAACCATCTGACATAACCCCACAAAATGCAAATATTGGTCAATGTTTAAACATCAAATTCTAACAAACCAAAGGCTTTTCTAGTTATGTTATGTTAAAAATATATTAATTGGTCTTTTTTCAATCGACAATTTTATTTTGCACTTGGTTTCATGATAATTTTCATTCATTTTTTTCAAACTTTAATTTAGTGGTTTTTGATCAAACTCCAAATAGTTTGATGGAAAACAACTAAATTGGGAAATTAAAAAAATGAATGAAAATTATCATGAAACCAAGTGCAAAATAAAATTGTTGATTGACAAAGGACTGATTATTATATTTTTAACATTTTATTTAAATAATAAACATCTTTGAATTAAAGTATTACTTTATCATCACACAAATAGCACTTCGTATAAAATTTTCATATAATGTCATTTGAGGTTATGTAGAAACGTCAACTTATCACTTTGATTTATCATTTTCCCCTTAAAATTCATTTTGCAGGGGTGTGTTTGTAGACTTTCTCCATTTTTTTATATCACACAAAAAAAGTATCCACTAGTGATATAAAGGTGTGATATAGCACCACAAAATGACCACCCAGGTGTATCATAAACGTACGGTTTACGAAGACTTTGCTATACTAAGGTGTTCGTAAACGTTACACTAAAACAGTACGAATATAGTACGTAATGTGTACTTTTGTCAGATGAGAAGTGAAACAAATTTGCGAAGACTTGTGTATGGATTAGTATGTATAAAAGTGTTCATAATGTGTACGCTTAAACGTAATGTTTACGAACTGCTTAAGTGTAACATTGACGAACGGTTTAGTGCGAATTGCCCCATTTAATTAGAATAAAACAATTTTTTTAAATCAATCTTATATTTTATTAGTATTTTTCTTCAAATAAGTCGCAACACAAGACACAACGTGCCAAATTTGTTAATTAATCTTTTTCTGAAATGAAATAAAATGTTTCAATCATAAATGAAGTACTTCGAGTGTTACTTAAATACCTTTCAAAATATTCATTATAATGATTTTTATATGATATTATGGATATAGGCTGCTCTTGAATGCCACGAAAAACTAACAATAATTATCAGAAGTTTTTATATTTTCACAATACGACAACTTTAATTTAATTTGTACAAAAAAAATGGAAAATACTGTAACAACGCACGTGTACGCCGTCACAACGGTTCTTATTTTTTTTTTTTTTTTTTTTTTTGATTATGTTCATTATATTATTTAAAATGAGGCGTTAATCGTCTAACTGAGGATGAATTAGGGCCAGGTAAGTGTCCGAATAGGTAGGTATGCAGAATCACCCTCCCCTTCCCGCGGTTTTATATGACCCACATAAACTCTAGAAACCCCACGACATCACCCTGAAGCTTAGCCGGCAACGACCGCTCTAGAGTCCCTGTGTGGGTCCAATTCTGATTAACATGACACATGATTTGGAGAATAATTTTGTTTGTAAAGTAACTTTAATTTTTTTTTTGTTTTCAAAATGTTTTTTTTTTTAACTTGGATATTCTCCAGACTATGCGAAGTGTTACAGTGGCGCCCAATTAATATGGCTTTCCTTATTAGCAATTATTTTCCCTATCCTTATCCCATAATTAGTTAATTTTACATTTATAATTTACATTTCTCTGTGTTCTCACTCACTTTCCGAAGTAATGAAGATTTCAAATAATGTTCTTCAATTTGTTGATTTGAATTTTGAACACAGTAGTATCCAATTTATTCATTTCTTATAAAGTTATCCTTTTTAATTCCTTTCTATATATTCTTTTCCCGTTTAGTTATTTTTGGAACACCAGAGATAATTCTATTTCCGCCAGAGGTGTTGATTATTAGTTTTTACGTCTGGTTTTTCAAAGTGTCACTTGTTTAGCGGATGCTCTTTACCTTCGGACATTATTTCCTCTTTAAGAGTTTGATTTTTATGATCCGGCGGTAAAAGATCTGTTGAATGGTTTAACTCACTGATCGTCAATTACAAATATTTCCGGTAGATTATTACTGTTTGAGTTATTGGTTTGACGAGTGGTGACTTCAAGTTTTTTTTTCTTTTCGATTTATTTCCCTAATCCTCCTCCTCTTACCCTACGATTCTGATTACCTACCAAAGACAAGTAGCGAACGCACATCGAGATCGAGCGTTCTCCGTGGACATGGCTCTTGCCTTGGTTCATCCTCATCGATAAGTTATCACTATATTAAATATTTCAAGATTTTTTTTGTATATTGAATATTTCATTATTTTTATTAGTTGATAAGTAATTAATTTATTTTTTTTCTACAAAATTCGTTTAACAAGTAAATGAAATTACATCTTAAGTTTTCAGCTTAATTGTTGATTTCCAGCTGACGTTTATTTTTTTTATTTTTAATATTTTATATTGCATTCAGCAACCATAAATTGAATAATTTTTTTTTTGTGATTTTAAATTTGAATTAATTAATTTCGGAGCATTTTCGTTCTACCTCTCACTATTTCCATTCATTTACTTTTGTTTTTGGTTTTATTATATATACAATTAGAAACTTATTACAATGAACGTATTTCATTTAAATCCAGGCGAATTCGCAATTGAATGCGAATTGCGCAATGTCGCAGTTAATGACCAGATTGCGGCTGAAACTTTGCAAAGTCTGGTGATTAGTGAAGAAACTGGACGTAGTGAGGGGCCGAAGAAAATGCACACTAACGCGGCGAAGCGCCCCAATCTGGAGATTGACTCATGCCGCGGAACGTTACGGGAACTGCAAAACCAAATTGACGAATTAGCTAGTTTGGATGCAAGTAATCAACTAAAATCAGCACAGATTATCGAATCTCGACTTTTGCACATTACTAATAGGTTGCGACGCGCTACAACTTCACCAACTTATTCAGCTGAAGCCATTAAGGTGCTTTCAAACGGTGAAACCTTATTAGGCAGTCTCCAGTTATATTTAAATGACTTAACTAAATTAAATGAGTCCATAGAGGCTGCTGGAGCTGTGAACATTAGTAATTCTGACGAGCGTGAGCTTGGCAATTCTCCGAAAAGCACAGAGGATAATCTAGAAGGCCGTCCAGACAACCAAATGTCTGCATTGACTTGGATGATGGAGCAAATTCAACAATTATCCCAACAGGTTTTAGATGTAACCAAACAGTGTGGTGAGCTCAAATCCAAATCCGAGGTAAAACCACCACCGCCAACAGTATCGTTCACCAATCCGATTCCACCTGAGCAAAACCGTGAATTACATTCGTCACATCCTACATTCATGCCAGCCTCTGCATCATATTTAGCACCAAATATAAATCGTCCTCAGATATCTGCAGTACAACCCGACAGATCCACATATTCGGCTCTCCCCCCAAATCAATTAAATTCTGGAATAAGGTCACAAAATCCCCTCTTGGCATCAGCACCCAATAATATGGATGGTGTTCCTTACGGGAATTATGCCATTCCTTCTACTTCCACAGCTCCTAACTTAAGGGAACCTTATCCAGATACCGTAGCCGGGATAAGAGGTATTCCTGACAACCGTGGTTTATCTAGAAGTGGGTTATCTTTTGACGGATCTCCAACCGGTATTCCAATAACTTTGTTTTTGTTCCAAGTAGAAACTCTGGCATCATCGATGAATTTATCATACGATAGATTATTAACTGAAATTAGTTTTGTTCTGAAAGGAATGGCAGCTCACTGGTATTGGACGTTCCGGCAGCAAAATCCAACTGTTAACTGGCACGGATTTCGGCATTGCTTTGAGGAGCGATTCAAACATCGGATACCTGATTCAGATATCGAGAAAAAAATCGAAGCTCGTAAACAACATCCTAACGAAACCTTTCTCGAGTTTTATCAACAGGTGTGGAGCCTAACCCTGCAATTGAGTGTTCCGTACGCGGAGCGGGACATAATTAAAATTTTAATGAAAAATATGCGACCCGGCCTCCGTTATCAGTTAACCGATCGAAAATGTCTACACCTTGGAGATCTCATTAATAGTTGTACGAGCTGGGAAAGTACATGGGCAGAGCTGAGGGTTGTCCCAGATAGCTTCGTGTCTGCTAAGCGAACCCCCCATGTAACGGAACAAGGTAGTTACCCTCATAGGCGAGCGATCAATGAGTTGGACTATAGTCCTAATTATTACCAAAATCCCCTAAACTACGAACCATTTACAAATATTGTTCCGCCCCATTCAGTTCCCCAGATTGATGAATTACCGGCATCCAATTTCAACTCTCGTGGGCAAAATCACGCGGAACGATTCACCGTCCCAACTATGAATAATAACGGTAATCAGTCAAACGCAATTTGCTTTAATTGTGACGACATAGGCCATGTTTTTACGGAATGTCCGGTGCCAACCTCGCGATGGTTTTGCTATCGTTGCGGTATGAAAGATACGGTTACATCAAGATGCACCCGATGTAAGGGAAACGACCAGCAGGGACTGTGGCGAACTGGGAATCACAGTACCCAAAGACCGGTCCATCCCAGACATATTCAACAAGACGCTGCCGCCAATACAGAACCAGCGTGGAGAGTTCTGACGAAACCTGGAGCGACGACCAATACGAAATAACTTTTTCTGAATCTACGGATTCCCATTCCTCTGACGAACCACCTCCATATACTTTCAAAATTAACGTTCCGATATCCAATGTTGCAAAGCCTAAACGGTATTATAGTCCTAAACACCGGTTAAGAAGTTGTTCTTATTGGAAATCAAAACGGAATCGCAAATCTGACATAGTATCATCAATCATTAACACCAACTCTATAGACAAACGACCCTATGCTCAAGTATCCATCAACGGTATTCAGTACTATGGTCTGTTGGATAGTGGTGCTACTATCAGCGTACTTGGAGCTGGATCCGATCGGTTGTTAACTGATTCTAAAGTCGAGTTTCATAACTTTCCTAGTTACGTAAATACGGCTAGCGGACAAGCTCGAAGGGTTTTCGGCTACATCAATGCACAAGTCGTCTTTAACAACAGAGAACGAACGATGCAACTTTACATTGTACCCTCATTAGAGCAACCACTCTATTTGGGTATTAATTTTTGGAATTTATTTGGAATCACCCCGAATATATCTACCCTAAATACCATATCGGCCACCCCACCCCACAGCGAACTTAACGAATTTCATCATCTCTCTCTTAAGGATAAGGCAAGACTGGTAGAAATCTTTGCTTCATTTCCGTCATCAGCACAGTTGGGACTCGGAAAAACCAACTTGGTATCCCACGTCATAGACGTTGGTATCGCAAAACCGTTGAAACAACGATTTTATTCTGTTTCCCCTGTGAAGCGCGAACTGATGTACAAAGAGTTGGACCGAATGTTGTCATTAGGTGTCATTGAAGAGAGTCAGAGTTCGTGGTGTTCGCCGGTTACTCTGGTGCAGAAGGCAAATGGCAAAGTTCGTTTGTGTTTGGATGCCCGTGAATTGAACAAAGTAACCGTCAAGGATGCTTATCCGTTGCCGATTATCGATGGATTGTTGGGTCGATTGGATCAGACCCGGTTCATTTCGACAATTGATCTAAAAGACGCATTTTGGCAAATCCCGCTCGACCCAGCATCCAGAGACAAAACGGCGTTCACGGTGCCGGGACGGCCTTTGTATCAATTCACGGTCATGCCATTTGGATTGTGCAATGCTCCACAAACGATGTGCCGCCTCATGCACAGAGTGATACCGTACCGACTCCACGATCGTGTTTCTGTTTACTTAGACGACTTGCTTATCACTTCG
Organism: Tipula vernalis; assembly: GCA_958295665.1. Taxonomy (NCBI): domain Eukaryota; kingdom Metazoa; phylum Arthropoda; class Insecta; order Diptera; family Tipulidae; genus Tipula; species Tipula vernalis. The sequence continues at coordinate 246,406,367 of OY282560.1, read as the reverse complement.
GCCACTCAAGACGAACATTTTGCGCTACTCAGTGAGGTCGCGGATTTTCTGAAGAAATCCGGTTTAACAATTAACACCGAAAAAAGTCGGTTCCTGCTCAAGGAGGTGCGGTACTTGGGATATTTAGTTAGCGACGGTTGTCTCCGTACGGATCCAGAAAAGATTAAGGCAATAGTGGAATATCCTATCCCAAAAACCACCAAACAGGTGAGGCGATTCATGGGTATGTGTGGGTGGTACCGGCGTTTTATCAGCCAGTTCTCTACCATAGCTGCCCCGTTAACGGATCTGACAAAGAAAGGGGTAAAGATCAAATGGTCAGATGAAGCAAACGATTCCTTCAATCTGCTCAAAAACGCTCTCTCAACAGCTCCCGTTCTGGCAAATCCTGACTTTGAGAGGCTCTTCTTCATACAATGCGACGCCAGTACTGCTGGAGTAGGAGGCGTGCTTTTCCAATTAGATTCCGCTGGTGAAGAACGTCCCATATCGTTCTTTTCCCATAAATTAAATGCCGCGCAAAGGAACTACTCGGTCACGGAATTAGAATGTTACGCAGCAGTATTGAGTGTTAAAAAGTTTCGTGCGTATATAGAGGGGTACCATTTTACCATCTACACCGATCATGCCAGCTTACGCTGGCTGATGTCTCAGAAGGATTTGTCCGGGCGGCTTGCCAGATGGAGTTTAAAATTGCAGGCCTTTGATTTTGAAATTGGGTATAGAAAAGGGTCCGTCAATGTTGTGCCAGACGCGTTATCTCGGGTTTATTCTGAGGAAACACCTATATTGTCTGCCCTCGTTGGCGAGGATAAAAACCGTGAAACAAACACCAAGAAGTCCGGCTTGAATAATGCTGAAATAATGGAGCCCCTTCATATTGACCTAGATTCAGCGGCTTTTAATGATCCCGAATACCAGGATCAAATAGTAAAAATTCGAGAACTAGGGGCAGATTGCCATAATTTCTGCATAAAGGGTAATAAACTACTTTTTACGCCTTCATTTGGCACACAATATGAAGAAACGGATTTGCCTGTATGGAGATTGGTTGTACCGAATAAGCTTACTCATTCCTTGATTGAACAAGCCCATTTACCACCATCCTCCGCACATATGGTAATTGCAAAAACCATCGAGAGGCTCCGCCAACAATTCTTCTGGCAGCGAATGGCTCTAGATGTCAAAGAATATGTGGCCAATTGTATCAGCTGCAAAACAAACAAGCCCGTTAATTACACCACAAAACCAGAAATGGGACATCAATGTATATCCGAACGACCTTTCCAAAGGTTATACATGGATCTGCTGGGACCATATCCTCGTTCAAAGCGCGGCAACGCGTACATTTTTATCGTTTTAGACCATTATTCCAGATTTGTGATTCTCAAACCCCTGCGAGAAGCATCAGCGGCTTTGATATGTAAGGCTCTAGAAGATGACGTCTTCCTCTTATTTTCGGTACCGGAATTTATCACCAGCGACAATGGTAAACAATTTACATCCAAGTTGTTTCAAGACCTCTTACATAAATACGGAATCAAACACATTCGTACTCCATTATATTCACCACAGAGCAATGCGTCTGAGCGGGTCAATAGAACAATTCTAGCAGCCATTCGCTCTTATCTCAGTGACAGTCAGCATAACGAATGGGACTTACATATTCAGGAGATTGCGGCAGCTCTTCGTAATGTTATACATGCATCTACAAAATTCTCGCCCCACTACCTGGTATTTGGCCAGCACATGACATTGCATGGTGCCGATTATGAATTACGGAGATTATTGTGTAACCCGGATGAGAACGAAGTTGGCGTTTTGTCTAAACCAGACCGATTAAATTTGATTCGTAATCAAATCAAACATTATCTCAAAATCGCGTATGATCGGTCAGCCCAACGCTATAACTTGCGCAGTCGGAACCGGGAGCTTGCTGTGGGGCAGTTTGTGTTTGTGCGCTCATTTGCTCAAAGCGACGCGGTAAATAAATTTTCTGCTAAGCTGTCTTCGAAATTTATTCCAGCCATTATCGAAGAAAAAATAGGCAATGTTGCATATAAAGTTCGAAATTCGGCTGGAAAAACTTTGGGAATATACCACTTGAAAGATATTCGCACTTGACATTGAGATTAAGTATTTAGCGAGCTAAGGATTAATTATTGGCTGTTCCCAGTACCTTAAATAGTAGTACATCTGGTTCATGAATTTGGTGCCCGGCATGAGACTTTCTCAGGGTGTAGGGCGTCCCCACGATTTGTAACAACGCACGTGTACGCCGTCACAACGGTTCTTATTTTTTTTTTTTTTTTTTTTTTTTTTTTTTTTTTTTTGATTATATTAATTATATTATTTAAAATGAGGCGTTAATCGTCTAACTGAGGATGAATTAGGGCCAGGTAAGTGTCCGAATAGGTAGGTATGCAGAATCACCCTCCCCTTCCCGCGGTTTTATATGACCCACATAAACTCTAGAAACCCCACGACATCACCCTGAAGCTTAGCCGGCAACGACCGCTCTAGAGTCCCTGTGTGGGTCCAATTCTGATTAACATGACACATGATTTGGAGAATAATTTTGTTTGTAAAGTAACTTTAATTTTTTTTTTGTTTTCAAAATGTTTTTTTTTTAACTTGGGTATTCTCCAGACCATGGGAAGTGTTACAATACAAAAGACGGAAAATATAATTGACAGCACTGTGTATAGAGAATGTAAATGTAGTAGTGTGTTGTAATAATAACCTTTCATAAACTGTTCGTAAATGAAATACTTTTGATGTATACATTTGTGCGCCGGGAGGGTAATTTACATTAGTAGAATAAAAATAAAGTACTTGGACATAAATTTTGGACGTCTCATGAGTCGGTGAGGCAAGAATTACCGGATCGTAATGGTATTAGATATTGTGTGTGTGTTCGAATGCTCTTTTATTATTCATGCTCTTCATGCTGTTTTTAGTTTTTCGTATAGTTATTTTGTGTTCTTTGTTGAGATTAGGGTTTAGTATACGAATGAAATTTTTGAAGGGACACGAAGATGACGATGTTTGAAAAAAAAATCAATTGACTAAAATGCAAAATTGTGTATTAAAATTTTATTAATTTCAATTATAATTGTGTACAACCTGCAATTCGATATATTTAATTTCAAATTATTTATATTTATAAAAAAAAAATTCGTTTAAATTGATAATGAAGACGATGTAAAATAATGAATTTGAAAATCCCATATGATTTTGTTTACGTTCCATATGGCATTGGAAAAATGTATAAAATGCATGTAGTAGTAGCTAGATTTCAAATACAGCTTGTTAAAACAAATTGCGATTATTCTCGATTTGTTTAAATTTATCAAATTTTCAACAGAATTTTTTGATGGCTTGAATATTAAAATGAATTAAATAAATCAAATATTGTGAAAATACAGTTTACATTATGTATTTTGAATGTATTTGAGTGTAAGTATTTTTAGTAACCTTTACATAATGTAAACTGTACTTACACAATATTTGATTGATTTAATTAAGTTTTTAATAAAAAATTAATCTGCTTTTGCAACACGAAACCTAAAAAATTAATAAACAAACATGTTAAGTTAAAACTAAAGAAATACATTTTTTTATTATACAATAATAGAACTTTACTAAAAGTAGAATATTCAAAAAATACTTACAACGAACAACACAGTATTGTTAATTCTCCTGCTTCATAGCAAGTGAAATATTCTCACACGTGAGCATAAGCATCAAAAAATTTTCCCGATTTCAACCGATTGGCTTATTTTTCATACTTACCGTCACAAAACGATACACTAATACAAACAACGAAAATGACAGAACACAATAACAAAATGTATCTTATACTCCTTGTACGTATACAAAATTCTCATGAGGCAGTGAGGAAATGTGAGACCAAAATTTATATACTGAAAAATTGTACTCACAAAACTATCTTGAATTTTTGAATGAAACAGCTCCCACTGTGCTAGATTCAATTCCACTCATGATGAGAAATACTTTCTTGTATCAACAAGATGGAGCTCCTGCACACCATGGAAGTCAAGTTCGAAATTGGTTTGATATAAATTATCCAAGGCGATGGATTGGTCGCAGCGGACCTAATAGCTTGGCCGGCTAGATCTCCAGATTTAACACCATTAGGCTTTTATGTATGGGGATATTTGAAAGGAGAAGTCTACAAAACCAACATTCAGACTAGGGAGCAGTTGGTTGATCGAATCAATAATGCCGGCAACAAAATAAAAGAAAATTTAGGAAATTTCAACATGGCTGCTGCCATTAAAAGACGACTGCAACTATGCTTGTTACAAAATGGAAATCATTTTGAAAATTGTTTGTGAAGTTGAAAACTTAGAAATTCATACAATAAATTATTAAGTACTATATTGAAATGTTAATATCTCAAAAACTATACATGATTAGATAAAAAGCGATAAGCAATTTTGTGTTAAATAGTCTATTAAATTTAAATTTGAAATAAAAAACAAAAATTATTAAGTGAGTTTTTCGAGAAAAAATGAGTTTAATGAATTTTTTTATTATTTCTCGCACAATTTTTTTAATTCCACCAATGTTTTCTTTATGGAAAATACGATACATGGTATTCCTACTTCCAGAGAAGAAAGAAGCACTCTGTACCTTTAAAATTATAGAAAAACAATTGAGTTATCTTAATTTTTAGAAGAGTTATTGGCATTTACATCATTCAAGGTAGTGTAATATCCTAAAAATTTTGAAATGCAATTGAAGTGGGTAACGGTTCATTTTCGAGCATATGCGTAGTGGACTTTTTTTCATGATATTGATCCAGCTACACGCCCTACTCGTTTGGACTCGTACCAGTGAGACACTCTGTACATTTAGATTATCCGTTATAAATTTTATTGTTTGTTTGTGTGATGACTAAGCCAGACTATATCATGTCTGGCTAAAGTCTAAATATCTTTCCTTAGTGCATGGGTGATTGAACCCAAGCTATATAATTTCTTCTTGTTTCGCTAGTGGTGGTATAGTCCGCCACTCCCAAGTGTTTATGTTCTCTATGTGTGTTATGTTCTCAAATACTTTTGGTACATCTTAGGATGAACCACCGTCCCCATATTCACAAAAATGTGCGGTTATCTAGGTTATCAATTGCGTTACCCCAAAACCCACGACCAGCAAAACGCCCCTACCGACTGGGTCAGGTATTGCCGCACGGGGTAACGATGTAGTGACTGATGACAACTTTCTATAATGAAATGAGAACACTCATTTCATTACAAGTATATTAGAGTAACTAAAGATTTAAATTGTCGGTTTTATCGCAATTCAGAATATATTTCGAAGTCAGATCAACAATTTCAGTGTTGGTCTCAATTTAAAAACGCGGCTAATATTTTTTTTAACTGTACATACGAAAAATCACCCACTGTTAGGATGAACGAATTGTTAAATGTAGTGTGTGTGAAAAAATAAATGAAGTTATGCGTATTGCTGAACGTATTGACTATAAATATGTTGGCACACTTCAAATTATCAGTGACCAGCTAAAAATTATGCTTGGGAATAAAGTACGGTATTCGGAAAATACCTTAGTTAAATCATTTTTAATTTACCTTCAATCATCCGTGACCTACCAGTTAATAAGAGATCAGAACATGCTGATCCTTCCAAGCAAAAGTACACTGCAGCGACTTTCGTGCCTTCAAAATGTATGCCCTACCAACTTTGAAGGAAATACGAATTATCTTGTTAGACAGGCTGAGCATTTAAAACATGGGCAACGCAAAGTCATACTTCAAATTGACGAGACGTATTTAAAGGCACAAATAAATTACAAATCCCAAAAGATAACTGGTTATGCCCAGAATAATTCAAACGTCGCGGAAACGGTCATCGCATTTTTAGTAAGTTCCGCGTTCGGTAGTTTTAGAGAAATAGTTGCTTTACATCCAGTAAGCAACCCATCCGGTGAAGAGCTTTGTAAGATAACTTTAAATATTATAAAATTAGTGCAATCAATCAATTTAGAAGTAATTTCAATCGTAACAGATAACCATAGGATAAATCAAAATATGTTTTCCATTCTCGCGCCGAATTCTTTTAAATTTAATAATCCTGATTATCCTAGTAGTTTTATATTTTTAATATACGATCCAGTTCATATTTTCAAAAACATTCGGAACAACTGGATCAATAAAAAAGATTCCGGAAAATCGTTTTATTATCCGGATTTTGAAAAAAAAATAGTGTTAAAATTGCATGTTTTAAAGACATCCACGATCTTTTTATTGATGAAGAAAAGCAACTCGTAAAAAAAGCGTATAAATTAACTAAAAAATCGGTATTTCCTAGCTTATTTGAACGTCAAAGTGTGCAGTGTGTTGCAAATGTTTTTCATGAGTCTACAATAGTTGCACTTGAAACAAAGAGCAATTTTAAAGAAGTCGAGGGTACTGCAGATTTTCTTAAAATTATTAAACGTTGGTGGAATGTTGTTAACTGCAAGTCAGTGATTGAAGGTATCAAGAAATGCGAACCGTATCGATTACCTATTTATACATTGGACGATTGTGGGATTGTGTTCTTACGAAAATTTTTATTCTGGGTAGAAAGATGGATGGAACTTAGCGACATGTTAGAAAGTGGTTTAACCTCAAGCACTTTCAAAGCAATCCATCAAACTGTAAGTGTTTTGCTGGATATTGCGAGCCCATACATAAATGATGTTGATTACATAATGTTCGGCAAGTTCCAGAATCTTGAAAGGAGGTTTTCGTGGTACAGAAGACTAAGTGGGTGCACTTTTCACATATCTTACCAAGAAGTCATCGAATCGGAAAAAAAGTTAAGGCTAAAGAATTGTATTAAGTCTGATACAATGATTCTCGAATTCTTGTCAAAATCAGAAAAGTACGATTTTTTTACTGTTAACACTCGGGAGTTCGAAGAATTATTTCTGTCGAATTATTTGGATGTGTACGAGGAGAAATTCGATCGTTCCGCGGCTCTTTATATTTGTGGATATGCGGCCCATTTCATTTCTAAAAAGGTTTCATGTTTAGAGTGCCAGAAATTAATTAGAACAGGAAAGGGTGTCGTTTCGGGCGATGATTACGATGATTTGATCTTATTCAGAGGGGTGGTTTAAGTGTACCTACGGAAATCGTACTATTTATCTTTATGCATATGGGTGCGGTTTTTGATTATATTTGCAGTAATAATGAATTTAAATTAAAATGTTTAAGTCCGAACTTGAACCAAAAGAAATGTTTATCTTTTTTAACTGTCCAATCGCTCTTGATGGACACGGTATCTATAGATTTTGACGATTCTTGCTCTTGTGGCAAAAATCACAAAATTATTTATTACACTATTTTATCAATTTTTTCAAATATTCTACTTAACTTTTCTAAACAGGCTAATAATAACGTAGAATCCGATCGAAAACGCAAACTTAAAACTTACGAAAATTCAAATAAATCTTTAAAATTATTAAATTAAAATCACAATTTCCCAAGCATAATTGATCACTGATCTAAAGCTGTCTTTACGGGTCTTACTATATGCGGGCGTATACTTTGCTATGTTGGACGTTTTTATATTATATATATTGGCTATGAATGACTGCGAATATATTATATCACTATATGTTTTATATTCCATTTAATTAAGTATGTAACTATGTTTCAAAGTTGTTCTTGTTTTTGCCTCTGATGTGGCTGTGAATTTTTATTTTCATTTGTGATTCTATTTATTACTTTCTTTTACTCTAGTAAAATAAATTATAGTAATCATGAAAATTTTGGACTTTGAGATTTTTAGAGATTTGTTTGTTTTGAGGTCCCCTGAGTCCGAAAAAGTGGGTTTCGAAATGGTGTCTGTCTGTGTCCTCTCTACAACCCAGATGGTTTAACCATTCGAACTGAAACTTCAGATTTAAGCTTTTTTGATAAATTGGGAGGTCCCAGTGAATTTTACTCCAAATTGGCTAACCGGAAGTGGCCACTCCCTTGGTCCAGAAAATTTAGTTTGCAAATATCTTAAAAAGTATAAGGTTTACAAAAAACTACTTATTACAAAATGTTTCCAATAATTAAAAACAAATAAAAATAAAAAATAAAAAATTAAAAAAAAAAACCTTTAAAAATTTAAAAATTAAAAAAAAAATTTAAAAAAAAAAGTTATAAAAAAAAATAAAATTTCTCAAAATTCTCTGTTCGTAAAAGAAAGTCGTGTGTTGGCCACACCTCCATTTTTTTTTTAGTTTTCTTCCATTTATGTTCTAACTTTGTTTCAAGGTTAGAAATTTATAATATTATTTAAATTTATGTATTTTTTGCTAATGAATGGCTGTGAATTTTTATTATTTTGTGATATTGTTTTAAAATTAGATTTTTTGAATTATACCTCTAATTTTAAAACCGGGGATTAAGCCTGAGTTTACTTGGGGACCCTCGATACAAAAAACGCATTGAAGCCTACCTCTTGGGTAATGGTGGAAACGGCTTATTTTATTTAGGAAAATATTGGTATTTTTATGCGTGCATAATTTATTATTATGTTACGACCTGCAAAACGTTTTTTTCTTTACCAAAAGCCAACAATATCCAGTTTTTTAGATAAATTAAAAAAATTAATTTTCATAAAACATAAACCGTTTTTCATAATTTTCTATTTTGTACATAGTCACGGTTTTGTATATTTTTTCAGTCCCAAAATTAAAATACCTACGCTACAACAATAACAAATTTGTTTACTTTGCTCTGTCTATATATGTACATAAAAAACAAATCAGCTGTAAAAAAATGATAGTCGCATCGGAGCAAAGTACTAAAATCATTAAGTGATTTTATCTTTAAAATACTTCCCCTCCTCGAATGTAAATATATATATAGAACTTCGTCCTGTCACTCTCGTTTGCATCAGCACACACTACAGGAGCAGACTGATGAAAATAAATAAAAAAAATTGTTTCATAGTTTTTTGTTTTGTTTTATTTTTATTTTTTTTTTGTAGCTGTCTCGTTGTACGATTCAAAATTTAAAAAACTAGGTAAACAAAATTGATTGCAAATAGTCCAAATCTTGATTAAATTTTTTTTGTCTAATATAATAATTAAATATCATAGTTTAGTGTGGGAAAATCGTTTTATGCCTTATTTAAAAATTTATTAAATGCGACACGAAAAAAACGATAAAAAACGAAATATTTTCTTATAAATTTTTAATTTTTGTATGGGAAGATTTTTTTATTATTCGATTACTCATAAATAGAGTGTTTTTTTTTTTAAGTAAAAAGGCCGTGTATATAAAGGCATTGCTTGTATATTCTAGACGGCATTGGTTATATATACATATATGTATGTAAGAATATTCGAAAAAAAGAATATATGTATGTATATCCGTTCCATGCTGGAACATCGTGAGATTACTGCCAGACTAGGTGGCGAATCAGTAACCATCAAGGCCGTAAAGGGCTGTCCCCAAGGAGGCGTACTATCTCCTCTTTTGTGGTTACTGGTTATTGACAGACTACTGGTCCTTCTGAGTAGCCATGGGTTTGATGTCCAGGGCTATGCGGATGATGTGGCTATCATAATCAGAGGCAAGTTTGATGAGTCATTTCTGATCGCATGCAAAATGCACTCAATATAATATGGCAGTGGTGTTACCAGGAAGGGCTCAGTGTCAATCCAAGCAAAATTATCATTGTTCCTTTTACGAGGAGGACAAAGCTTGCGCTTACAGCTCCCTCGTTAAACGGTACTACTGTTCCTTTTTCCAGCGAGGTTAAATATCTAGGGGTTATCCTAGATCAAAGACTGAACTGGAACCAACATTTGTTGAAAGTTCAAAATAGAGCCATCAAGGCTCTCTGGGCCTGTCAAAGACGCTATGGGCGTACTTGGGGACTACAACCAAAAATGATCTACTGGTCATTTCTTACAATCATTAGGCCTATGGTCACCTACGCATCGGTTGTATGGTGGCCTAAAACTGAGCAGAAGACAACGCAAACCTTATTGAATAAGGTTCAGCGTGTAGCCTGCATTGGTGTTACGGGCTCAATGAAGTCATGTCCAACCGCGGGGGTGGAGACACTTCTAGGACTGACACCGTTACACCTGCATATTAAAAAGGACGCTGCAAGTATGGCCCTGAAAATGCAGGCGGAAGGAAATATCAAGCCAGGCAATATGGTGGGTCATATGGAAATCCTTAAGGAATTTCAGACAGACCCTACAATAGGAATGCCTTCCGACTGTATGCCAGCTAAACTGGACTTCCACAAACCATTCTGTGTTAGGTTACCTGACCGGGATGTGTGGAGGGCAGGTGGACCATCATTTGAGCTAGGGTCCATGGTATGGTTTACAGATGGATCAAAAACGGAAGATGGGGCGGGGATAGGAATACACGGGAGTGGCACTACCCTCTCGAAGTCCTTGGGTACCAATGCTACCGTTTTTCAAGCAGAATTACATGCTATAGAACTTTGCGCTAGGATAGGCATAGCAAAAGGCCTAAACGATGCAAAGATTTATATTGTATCAGACAGCCAATCAGCCTTAAAAGCTCTTAGGTCTTGTACCGTTGAGTCAAGGCTGGTATGGGATTGTCTGAAGGTTATTAAACATCTGGCAGGCTCAAATAAGGTAACACTTATGTGGGTGCCAGGTCATACTGGAATCGAAGGAAACGAGGCAGCTGATGGCATCGCCCGTGAGGGTTCTGCCTCTCCATTTTTTGGACCAGAACCCTTCTGCGGTGTCACTAAGGGACACCTTAGAGCAGCGGTAAAACGCTGGGAGGATGTTCAAAAGTCCTCCTACTGGCGCAGAATTCCAGGTTTACGGCAGGCGAAGAAATGTATATCACCTTCGTCTGTCAGGGTTAAGGAGTGTCTTGAACTTAGGAAACCTGAGTTGAGGCTGCTTACTGGCTTCCTCACAGGTCATGTCCCCTTAAGGTATCACCTTAAGAAGATGGACCTAAGTACGACAGATGGATGCCGCTTCTGCGGTCTGGAAGCGGAATCAGCGGAACATGTTCTGTGCCATTGCCCAGCCATTTTCCAGCAAAGACTGCAACATCTAGGAGGGAGAACAATGAGCCCGGATAGTATGTATCTTGTACCCGCCAGTAGTATTGTCAGATTCATTAAGAGCCTGAATATTGACTGGACGGATAATTAAGTAGGGTCCAGCACAATAGATCTTTTAGGTCGCGGTGCGAGGTGGCTTATCGCCCACATGGCCCTCCAGTAAATAATAATAATAATAATGTATATACAATTTCCGGAAGGCTACGAATAAAGGTGGATTTATATTATCCTTTCCTTTCAGTTCCTACCCGTATCGTGTCAGATATCACCAATTTATACTATCCAAACTTTTCAATTCAGGCATTTTTTCGTATGATTACCGTATATATTCGTATGTTTTAATTATAGTAGCAATTTAATGGACGAGGAGCAAAAATTCTACCAGTATTTCAGAATGCCGTAATTCATACACTCAATTAATTTTCATTGTCCATTTTAATTAATTTAAAAATTTTATACAAAAATACTGTCTTTAAATTACTTTTCGAATTTAAATATTTTTGTGAATTTATTTAACCACCAAATAAAACTAAATTTTTTATCTGTAACAGAATAACGTTCAGATATAAATAAACATCATCCTAAAAAATAACACCTTATATATAATACCTTAACGCCTTATATTTGTCTACAAAGTACGAATACATCATTTTAGTTCAATTGTTCCTATTTCAATTGTCATAAAATAAAATATATGTAGTTAAATTAGGCGAATATTCGTAATAAAAGGGCATAAAAGAAGTAAATAATATATTAATTTCATACATGCTATGCTCATCTTATAAGATAACCATAGAAAATGAATCGGATTTGTTTGAAAAACTATTTTTATTTGTTTCGCTATTCGTTCGTATTTTCTCGCCTTCAGATATCAGACAAAACATTCTTTTCAACAATATTTGTCTGTGTCGGTACTGTAGGAACGGAAAGGAACGAATAAAGGTCGATTTATATTATCAGTTCCTTTCAGTTCCTACTCGTATCGTGTCAGACAAAAAAAACATTGTTACGTGTACTTTCTATATGAGTATTTATATTATCCTTTCCTTTCCGTTCCTACTCGTACCGACACAGACACATATTGTTGAAAGGAATGTTTTGTCTGATATCTGAAGGCGAAAAAATACGAAAGAATAGCGAAACAAACAAAAATTGTAAATTGCTACTAAAACATTTTTGTATTTTTGTGTGTTATCTTTATTCTATACGTAAGCCAAAGATACGAATATATAATGATAATCATACGAAGAAAATGCCTGAATTGAAAGGTACGGATAGTATAAATTGGTGATGTCTGACACGATACGAGTAGGAACTTAAAGGAATTGATAATATAAATCCACCTTAGTATAAATACTCCCATAGAAATTACATGTAACAATGTTTCTTTTGTCTGACACGATACGTGTAGGAACTGAAAGGAACGGATAATATAAATCCACCTTAAAGTGTAACATTTTTGTATTGCGTTTTTTATATAACGAAGGAAAGTTTAAATGAAAGAATGAGTTTACACTATGTGAATACTTTATTGTTTTTATTATGAATTTTTATTTACGTTTAGAAATGTCTAAAATGACAAAATTATTTGGTAAAACAAATGAAAAATCCTCCTAACCCAGCGACATGAAATAAAAATTTCCTTTGCCATTATTCGCTATCTACTTTATGTAAGAACCAGACCGCAATTACGAATACGAGTGTGATCCACAGTATAATATTTAACATTAGCTGTATTCCAATGGGATAAATTTGCTACTTGCAAGTTCTTGTGAGTAGATACCCAATCGAACGAGAATGTTAGTACTACAAGTAAAAATAACTACACCATCTATTTAGTACGAGTAGCTGTGAGTAAGTACAAGAACTTGTGAGTATCGTCCTCATGTCAATGGAAGACAGTTATTCTATCTTGTACAAAATTAAATAAAATTTCTGTAAAAAATGCACACAAAATCATAATTTTTTTATTATTTGTAAAGTTTGTTCAAATTCATGAAAATTCAAAAATTTCAACTTTTTTTTATTGGCGAGCTTCTAGTATAAAACTGCTAGAGATTTACATAAAGTAGTACAAATTCTTAATAATTCAGCATAAAATCTTAAGAACTCAGTATAAATTCTAAAGAGGAATAAAAGTGCTGGAGTTTAAGTGCTTTTAGATCATATTATTTTTTACTATATACAGTGCATTCACAATGAAAAACCTTTTTACTTTTCATCTACAGGTTTGTATAAATTTCAAATATAACGAACACAAATTTTTGTTTCTGGAAATTTATACAAACCTGTAAGACAGAAGTAAAAAGTTTTTTCATTGTGAATGCTCTGGTAGTGTAGACGTGGTAAATGTGCTACAATATTCGACCTTGTATAAATATTCGTGTTGGTTGTGGTCAAAAACAAAACCTTCGCAAATTCTCGCAAGATTTGGTCGAAATAATTTTCGCTGTGATAAATAAACTCACTATAAATTTTGACATATTTGATTGGTTTAAATTTTTAAATTATATTCTCATTTTATTATTTCATTCTGTGTAAAATTTTCACGTTCCTTGATTGGAATGTTAGTTATTTCTTACAATACATATTTTAGTTAGAAAATAGATATCACAAAAAGTATTTCTTTTTTATATAATTTTTTTTATGTTTGGCAGTTTCAATTATTTTTATTTTACTTGATTATTGCATTAGTTTATGGTTAATTTCCTTGTTTGCGACTTCAGTGATGAATATACTATGTATATCCAACAAACAACAAATAAACACAAATTTAATTAAGTGGACTTTTCTAATTAATTACAAAAAAGCTGTTGTTTTTATTTAATTATTAGGTATAAAGGTGAGTTATTTAAATTATTTGAGCACAATATGCATACTCGTATAAGTAATTAATTACCCACTTATATTTTAGGCTTAGTCTAAAAATAGAAAGTACTTATTATAAGTATAATATAGTAAATAGTTATACATAGTAGTATAATAGTAGTGTTTACTATTGATACTACATATTTAATTTTATCTGCTTATAATGACTAGAAAAAAGTCAATTATGTGTATAAGCTCCGTTTACTGTTGTATAATGTTTGTTGGAACCGCCTGGAGCATTGCAATTTTTAAATCACTTGCCAAGTGAGATATATCCACCACGGAATCAACCATTTCTTGTACGGCCGTTACACTAGGAAAATGTTGTGCTGCTTTTTTTGTTTTTGATACACAATTTTTTAGTGCTTCCGATAACGCGTCAGCACACTGTAATACACGTGACCTTATTTCCTGCTTCGAAACGTTACGATGTACAATATCGCCAATGTTGATTAAATTGTGTGCGCTCAATACAACGAATTTCCCATATGCAATGAAAAATTTTGGCGGTTGGTTATGTTCGACGGTTTGTAAAAAGGCATCGATTGCGTGTGTTAAATATCCCATATGAGTTACGGTTTGTGATGCATAATATACGATCAGTGATTTATCGTGCGTATTCATTTCCGTTTTACCAAAATTAATTGCCACATTGTCACAATTTTTTATTGCACTATCGAATTTTTTCTGCAAATCGGTTGGTAGCACATCACGAATTTCAGCGTTCTTTTCGGCCGACGCTTCTTTTGATTCTAAACTAACGTAATCGTAATCTTCTAACCACTCATTACTATCACTATTATTGTTATTATTACTTTGATTTGGAGACTGCACATTTCGTTTAAACAAAAGAGTGGCATTTCCTTGAATAAATGAAGCCGTTTGTCGAACATCTTCGGTTAATGTTTGGGCACATGCGATCAATTGATCGAGACTGTCGGGAGGCGGGTGTGCAGCAATTTTTTCATCAGTGCGAGATAAATGCTCAACTGTCCAACCGTGTAAGTCTAATTGTTGTGATGCTTCAAGGACTAGCTTATCGGCATCGCGGAGTGCTTTCACAAGTGGTTTTAGTTTTATAGCTAATCCTGAAATTATATAAATAAAGTGGTTAGTACAAACCTTCAATCTTAATGGAAGACGTTCAAAAATTATTACCATTACCTTTGTCATCAGCCCGTGCCGCATTTCCTAATGCCCCTTCCCCAAATTCCGCTAAATCATGCAGTGCCGTCCTTAAACGCACCGCTGCCAATTTTAAATCCATTAACATCGGTTCTAATTTTTCTTTAAGCCTCCAATTGGGTGAGACAAATGCTAATAATCTGGTCACAGCCGAGGTCGCCTCACTTTGTAAACGTCCTAATGTTTCGAGCGCTGATGATAACTCAAGAGGTAGTTCTTTATTTGGCAATGGAACTTGTTGTTGCGTTGTTTGTGACAATGGAATGTCGTAGGTTTGATTTTGTGTATTAATCTTATTGCTATGATGTACTTGTGATGTTGATAATGTTGTTGGTTGTTGCTGTTGAACTCGTAATGACTGTGGATTACGCCTTGGTACATCATAATCTGGCATATTCGCTAACGATGAACGATTCGATGAAGATAAACTTATACTATCCGATGTTAATAGTGACGAATTAGAACTACTTGGCGTTAAATTTTGTTGTGATAATAGACTAATTGGTTTTGGAATGTCATATGATTCTTCCATTCTACTGTCGCCGCGCTGTGACGATGGCGTCCGACAATTTGAAAAATTATTTAGAACACTTCCACTTCGTGGTGTATCGTAATTTATTGGTACAGCTGGCTTTGGTGTATCATACGAATCAAATTCTGAGGACATTGTCAAATATGGACTATTCCGATTTAAATTCGGTAGCAAATCATAGAAGTAGACATCGCCACATTTTTGTGGTGTTATCACCTGTAATTAAAAAAAATCATAGTTATTTTTTGTATCTAAACAATATTTGAAAATACTACGTTAATAATATTATGTTTATTGGTTCTTATCAATTTTACTTTTGTTTTCTTATCGATTTCGCTTTAAATATTTTGTGGTAAAGTATCTACATATATTGCAATTATTTTGAAATTTCTCAAGGTTTAGAGAAAAGAAGTGTTTGTAAAGCTGCACGGGACATCCGTATCTACTTTACACTCAAAAAAGTAACCAATACATTCTTAAATGATTAAATCATATAAAAAGAAGACCGTTATTCTTCTTGAAACCTTTTATTAAACTCAAGTCGTTGAATGTAAAACGGTAGTTAAGAGAGTTGCTTACCTCGCCACCATGAAATCGGTTCTTCTCGCTGATCAAAATGTAATTCACTTTTAATGTACAAGTATCGACAGGCATAAAAACGATTGTGAATGTGATAAAACGGTGTTTCAAACCCGAACTGAACCGGAATATAAACCGTAATTAATGGAAATATTTCCCGGAGTTTAATATTCGGTTTTTTCACGTAATGACGAAACATATTAGCGTAAATAAATAGAACTAGTGGTATGCTTATCGATAATTTTTTTCAAATGTCACGGTTTTCAGTCAGTGCTAGGCATGAGTTGCATTTTTCAAAGATTTGGATTCACATGAGTGACATTTGAAAATATGATCGATCCTTAGCGTACTACGAGTTCCAAAAAAAGGATTATGTTAGATTTGGTTTAAGTTTACTATAAGGGAATGAAGAGACACGATGTCAATTAATAAGTTTTTCATCATTGCTTAAGCAAAGTAACAAAATCTAATGCTCGCTGCCTCTACTGGGTGTATTTCAAATTTGAATACATTTCATCGCGAATGCTTTATAACAAAGAAAATGCCACCACCATAATATTAAAAGTACACGACATTACAAAGACGTATTTTTTAGAACAAATAAGTAAAATATGAACAAATTTGAACAAAATCTATTGAAAGTGTATACTTTTACATTATTCTTCGTTATGAATTTCATTTACAAGTAATCGAAGATCAATTCCTAAACCTTACCTAAATTTAATATTTAAATAGCAATTAAGTGATTGATTTGACACGATTTTTAATCTTGAAGTATGTAGATACAAAAAATACTTATAATTCGATAAGATGTAATTTTCGCAGAAGAATAACTACTACCATAATACAAATTATTTACCAGGTTATTGAATTAAATCAACAGTACTTTTTGGTATTTTTAACTCGTATAATTAATAAATCTATTTTCACAAGTCGTGGCACTACAAAGACATAAAAAACACAGAAAATTAAATCGCAAGTCTACAAATTTTCATTAACAGTGACATAATTTTGGCAGTCTTCTCGATTAAATCATTAATATATATAAAGTTATTTTGAATAATATTTTATAAAACAGAAATTAAAATATCTGATTTCCTTCATGATACTATATTTAATCACCCTTAAATTATACACTATTGTTTGTAATACACAACTTACGAACGAATCTAAAAAGATGGTGGTTTCTTTTTCTAGTAGAACGCATGCGTTATTAAGAGGTTGGTTTCCATTTTGCGAATATGAAAACGAAATTATGTTTGGAGTGATGTAAAATATTTAGATTATGGATGGGGATATTTTGGCGTTTTTCACTAGGACATACCCTCTAAGCAAAAAAAAAAGAAACGAATGACAAAAACTATACATTTGCGGCAAAACAGTAGAACTGAAAAATCGCTCTATTGCTACAATATAAAACAAAAAACTTTAAAAAGTAAAATTTTAAAAAAAATTCATTTTTCAAGATATAACTTCAAATCCTTCTCGGGGGTAAAAATACTTCAAAAAGAAGTTAAAACTTTTCCACACACACTTTTGTTATGCTTGGGAATGGACTAAAAAAGGAATAGAAGGAATGGAATGAATAAAATAACGATTTACGTCACTTTCGGTATGTCAGGAATATCCAGAATGAATAAAAGAAAACATCCAAGGTTGTGAATAGGGGTACCGAATTAAAAAAGGCTGAATTAAGAAAGTTTTTTAAAAATGAATTAAAAAAGTTGATTTTTGTATGAACAGCTGCGACTTATATTAATTCATTTTTTTTTGTTTTAAATTATGAATTAAAAAAAGCGATTTAGGAAAATGACAAAACTCAAAAATGAATTAAGGAAGGCTTATATTATTTCATTTTTAAAACAAATACCTTAATTCATTTTGAAAATGAATTAAAAAAGGCTTAAAATAAAATTCATTTTTATAAAAACAAATCTTAATTCGTTTAAATATTTTTTCATTAATGAAAACGAGATATTTTAATACGTTTTTAATAATAAATAATAAATAATTAAAAATTAAAAATTAAAAATTAAAAATTAAAAATTAAAAATTAAAAATTAAAATTTAAAAATTAAAAATTAAAAATTAAAAATTAAAAATTAAAAATTAAAAATTAATAATTAATAATTAATAATTAATAATTAATAATTAATAATTAATAATTAATAATTAATAATTAATAATTAAAAATTAAAAATGTATTAAAATATCTCGTTTTCCTTAATGAAAAAATTCGTGTTAATTATTAATTATTAAAAATGTATTAAAATAACTTTTTAATTATTATCTATTAATTATTGATTATTAACTATTAAAATTGTATTATTTATTGTTCATTAAGAAAAAAATACTAATTATTAATTATTATTTAAAATATCTCGTTTTTATTAATGAAAATATAATTACTAATTATTAATTATTGATTATTAATTATTAATTACTGAATGTACATAACATGTACTAAAATATCTCGTTTTCATTAATGAAAAAATAATTATTAATTATTAATTTTAATAATTAATATTTAATAATTAATAATAAATAATAAATAATTAATAATTAATAATTAATAATTAATAATAAATAATTAATAATTAATAATTAATAATTAATAATTAATAATTAATAATTAATAATTAATAATTAATAATTAATAATTAATAATTAATAATTAATAATTATTAATTAATAATTAATAATTAATAATTAATAATTAATAATTAATAATTAATAATTAATAATTAATAATTAATAATTAATAATTAATAATTAATAATTAATAATTAATAATTAATAATTAATAATTAATAATTAATTATCAATTATTAATTTTTTATTATTAATTATTAATTATTAATTAATAATTATTAATTATCAACTTTTATTATTCGCGTTTTCATTAATGAAAATACGAAATCAAAATTTCATATGGTATATCTAAATTCATTTCCAAAACGAAATAAAAAAGGCTTATATTATTTCATTTTATAAACATATATTCATTTTGAAAATGAATTAAGAAATGCCTTTTTAAATTCATTTTGTTAAACTTTTTTATTTCTTTTGCAATTCTGATTTTAATTCATTTTTAAAATGAATTAAAAACGCTTATTTAAATTCAGAAAAAATACCTTTTTTAATTCAGCCTTTTTTAATTCATGTAGCCTTGTGAATACAGTGTAGAAAACATAAACCATCGCATGCTATGAAACTACGAGAGTAAATGGTCGTGTTTCTTCGGGAAAATTTGATAAAATATACGTTTTGCCAAAAAATGCACTCATTTATCGCAAAAAACACCAAGGAATTTTTTTGGTTTTATCTTTCAAAAATACTGTTCCTTCGTCAGCAAAAGAAACTTAATTAATAATTTTAAATAATTTCAATTTCCAAAATATATATTGGAAATATTTAAATAGTTTAAATATTAATTTTAATTATTATTATTTAAAATTTTAATTATATTATTATAATTAATTATATTAAAAAATAATCAGTATAAATTAAATTGTTTGACATTTAATTTCCACTTTTATTTTTTCAGTTTGGTTGTTTCCTCGGGTTTGACATAAATTTAACGGAAATCATTCGTAAATAATTGATGTGCAAGCTTGGTTCGCGAGGTCGGTTAATTTATCCTAGGTATTTTTTACCATGCTACGAAGTTAGCAAATTACTATAATTTGCACATACAAATTGTGGCTGAGACCAAGTGTTACCAAATGAAAACGCTGTAATTTTTTTAATTTTGATTATTTTTTATTGAAATTTCGTGGAATATGTTGAAAACATATTACATTTTATGAAAAACATGTTACTGCTCGATATGACCTCCTTTGGCTTTGATTATTTGATTCAGTCTTCCATAGAAAGCATTGCATGCTGACCGAACGTGGGCTTGCGGAATTTTATTCCATTCTCGAACAAGAGCTGACTTCAATGCATCAACACTTTCGTATTTTTTAGTGGACACCTTACTCTCCAAAATGGACCATATGGAGAAATCCATGGGATTCAAGTCTGGTGAATATGGTGGCCATTCTTTCGACGAAATCAGTCGCGGAACGCAATTTTGTAAAAATTGCTGTGTCGCTCGAGCTTTGTGTGACGGTGCCGAGTCCTGTTGGAATGTCCAACGGTTCGTACCAAAGTGTTTACGTGCCCAAGGTAGCAAAGCATCGTTTAGGATCTTTTGGCGGTACATCTCTTGGTTTACCTTGACTCCATGTTCGATGAAAACCAGAGGAGTGCGTCCATCTGCAGTAACTGCAGCCCAAACCATAACATAAGCTGGTGATTGCTTGCGCATGGCAACTCTTGTGTCCAAATTATCGTTGGACTTGTCCTCTAACCAAACACGATCATTTTGTTTATTCACATGCTGTTGAATGGTGAAAATTTTCTCATCAGAAAAGACAATTTTTGGAATCTCATCACGTTCGGCCAAGGCCTTCAATGCTCGTGTTCTTTCAAGCCTAACTTTTTTTTGTGCCTCCGTAAGATCTTGAACTTTTTGTATCTTGTAGGGCTTCAAGTGTAGATCATTTTTCAATAAGGTTTGAATGCTGTATCGTGAAACATGTAGACGTGCGGCTAATTGATTGGCACTTTGACGAGGATTTCGTTGGATTCGTTTCTTCACCTTTCGTATCATTTCTTTTGATGTTGCTGTCTTTTTAGGACCGCCTCTGTTGCGTTTAGCGATGCTACCAGTTTCGTTGTATCGAGTTATGGTTCGATACACAAACATTTTATTCACATTCAAATGCTGGAGCTGACGAACTATTGCTGTTTGTGAACTTCCACCCAAATACAGTGCAATTACACTATTACGTTTGAATTCCATTACGATTTTTTTATTAAGATATTAATTGAGAACAATTATTTATTGACCACATATAAACAACTAACCAAACTTCAATCTGTCAAAAAATTAATGCGCGAAAATGACAACTACACAAATGACAGCAGAGTGAAGTTAGTAACATTTGGTCTCAGCCACCCTGTATAAACACAAAAATAAATTTTAACAAACTACAAATTAATTGCACAATACCGGTCACAGCAGAAATGAAAATAAAATGTAAACAAAAGTAAAAAAAATAGCAAAACAATTAGATATTAAAGATAAAAATTACAATTAAAGATAAAACTATTTTATCTCTTCCAGGAGAAATAGGAGAGGTACCTTTGCTTATTTGAATGATTTTATTGGTTGAAGCACGGGTAAAAATTAGCTAGGATAAAAAACCGACCTCGCGAAACAACCTGCGGTATCATGATATTTTTTATCAACACGTTTGACCGAGGAAACACTAGGAATGTCTCATAAAAAAAAATAAAAAAGAAGCATGCGCAAGCCTGACGGCGCATACTCGAAAAATAATTAGATAAGTTTTATGATGTCAAAATTTAGCCAAAAATCTTGGTAAAAAAAAAAGAAAAGCTTTATCTTATTCACTGTAATTGATTAGTTTTTTTGTTTTTTTTCCGACTTGAAGTCAGTTCAGTCAATTACTCACAGTGGAATACAGTCATTATGCCTATATTCCACTGTGAATAATTGACTGAAGTGACTTCAAGTCAAAAGAAGACAGAAAAAACTAATCCATTAGAGCAAAGAGTATGGAATATAAAGAGTAACGAAGCTGAATAAAAAATTTAATCAGATTTACCACCGACAAATGCAATTTTTTAGTTTTTCGGGCGGTTACAACAAGAACATCTTTTAACTTATCGTTTTTGCCTTAAATTTCCTATTTGTCCGTTGTTTTATTTCTAAAATTGAAAAAACATAACTAGAGTTATACGACAAATTAATATATAAAGATGCATTATGTCTAAGATATTTATGAAATTTTATAAAATCACTGATAAAAAGCGACAATTGTGTGAGTAAAATAAAAATTGGCATGGCAGCACTAATCATAATTATAAAATAATGAATAATATAAGAAGACTCAAGCGCAATAATAGTTGTTTTCCAATCGACCAACCGCAAGTACCCGCTAGCAAACCGCTAGTAGAAAGGTTTTTGTCTTCGCTCAATGAACTACTCGTAACTGCTCTTGTTATTTTTCACGAGCAGTTAGAAGCAGTTACGCAAAATTTCGCCGCTAGACGGTTGAGTGTAGAACCGCTTGGTAAACCGCTTTTTTATGTCAAAAATATTAATTTTGTGTGTGTCAAAAATAAACATTTTTCTATCGTATTTGTCAATACGTTGGTTAAGCTGTTAAAAAAAAAATATTTTTATTTTTAATTGTTCGCCACACTAAAATTTTGACAGTAATTGCAAAACATATACGATTTATAGGGTATATTTTACTAACATCATCCATTTTAGTCGTTCCAATCGACCATAGCAAGGACAAAAACCTTTCTACTAGCGATTTGCTAGCGGCTGCTTGCGGTTGTTCGATTGGAAAACAACTAATATGTACGGCCGAAAATAAAACCGAGGTGTCCACCGACGGAATTTTTTTATAAACGTAATCAAATTCTTTATTTGAAATTGAACATTACAAAAAAAAAATACATAAAAAAAACAAATAAACAATTTACTTTTCTCTTGCTTTTACAAACATTTTTTTTTGTGTCTCCTTATAAACTTTTGTGTGCATTGTTTTCGGTTTCTTCTCTCACCCGCGACATGATGTGTTCTTTGTAAATAGTAGATTGTTCTACAAATAAAGTAAAGTGAGTTTCCCAGCAAATGTACTCGTAAGATCTCAAGCATGCGGTAAACCAATTTTGTTAAACGATGAAAATAACAGCTTCCTCTCGTAAATTAAATAATTACACTCGCTAGAAAATTCTCACTTTTGTTTACTTGTAGAACAATCTACTATTATTTGTGTAATTATCCCCATTAAACTAAAATTAGTTTGTTGGAAATAGGTCAGGTGCGATTATAAGCATCACGAGTTTCGAGTTTTTCGAAATTGCGACAAAACGCGATTATGTGTAAGACATTACGAGTTCTCGTAATTGCGACTTGTTGTTGTTTTACTCGTAACACTTTTTAAGTACGACAGACAACTCGTAATGATTAAAAAGATTATTTTTACAGAACTTTGTCAACATTTTGCAAGTTATCAAAACTCGTAACTCGTAAACGAGATAGATACATAATCGCACCCCAGAAACGAGGAAAAATATGATATGAAGAATACTCATCTTAACAAACTGAATTAAACTTGATGCAAAAATATTTGTGATTCATATTGTTGATGCATATACGATATACATAACTATTTCTGGAATCCCGAAAAATTTTAAAATATTTTTGACTAAATATAAATTTAGTAATTTATATTTTGAAAATTTAATTCGATTTTAATTTCAGTTTTGAAAATAAATTAAATTCTCAAGGAATAAATTCGTATTAATCTGCGAAGTTGAATCATTACGGAAACGCGAAAACTCATGTTTTGTTGTATAGATTTTGAAGAAAGGTTTTCTGCCCAAAAAAAGTACAAGCGAGCTTAAACTTTTTTTTTTGGTTACGTACATCAAGAGATAGTGTTTATATTAAAAATACTGTTTATTTGATTCACTGGCTTAAGAATTTTAGTGATGCCTCGCTTAAGGAGCACCTCGCATAACGAGCAAAACAAATAGTAAAAAATGACTCACTTAACGAGCGACGTTTCGCAAAAACGAGTGATGAAGGAGAGAGGTGAGACTCGGATTGTGCGCTTAACATACAAACATAATGTATTTCGTTATTTTAAAAAAAATTAACACTGTGCATGTTTGATGAATTCCCGGCTCAATACAACCAAATTGTTTAATGGATGAATGCTCATATATGATGGCGCAGGAATACACCGTCCTAAACTGTGCAATGGCTCGAGAGTAATAGGAAAAAATCAACTGGGAGATTGCATTAGTTATATCCAGGATTCCCATGATTGATGATTAAACCGTGTTTCACTATGATTTAACACTTAATCAGCCGGGCTGACCACTGCGTCGCACGCGCACCTCAAGCTGTTTATTAACGCGAAGCTAGGGTGTTTGAGTGCGATGGCGCCCACTAGGTGCGCGGGGCGTAAAATGCACTGACGCAGCTAATAAGATATAAAGGAAGTTCAGCAGGGTATAGTATTAGTGTATATACACGATATAAAATAAACCAAAAAACACGAGTGAACCAATACATAAACAGGGTGTATATTTTTTTATGAGATCTGTGTTCCGAGCAATCTCTACGGCTTACACAAAAATTAGGTTGGTTTTGACTAAACCCTCCGAAAACCGAAAAAAACGCATTTAGTTTTTCGATATAATTCCAAAATTATGTACATCTCTCTGAAAGAAGTCCTCCTCCCATTGGAATTAACAGCCCAACAAATAGGCCTTTAGATAAATAAAGCGAAGACTAAATATATGGTCACCGCGAGAAGAGGAGCCACACAATATGAAAAGGTGAATGAGTTCAAATACCTAGGATCATTGATCACTGAGAAAAACTCCGTTTCTGTGGATATTTATCGAGAATCGCAGCAGGCTTCCGAGCATTTTACGCCAATATCAAAATAATCAAGTCTCCTCAATATCGCGCAAAATAAAACTTGACAAGGCGCTGATAAGACCAGTTATCATCTCTGGTTGCGAGTCTTAGATACTGACAGCACAAAACATCCAGAATATCGCTGTAACTGAGCGTAAGATTATAAGAATTCTCGGTCCCATTAAAGAAGGAGCCACATACAGAAGGCGAATGCATCGTACGGAGTAAACATTGAGCACTCGATTTCCTAGGAACCTCATAGCATCCCACATAGGTTCAAGCAGAACGAATCGACTAAGAGATAAGTATTTCCCACCTTGGAGCGTGTTGCCGCCCTAGAACCAAAAGCGGTATCTACTGATGGCATGAAATTGAGATATTACGATTTAAAGTTTTGGTAATAGCCCTTTGTAAATTGGAATGTTTACTGTCTAATAAAGGTGATTCCTAGTCAAAGTAACAGTAAATGCAGTATACTAAATACTAAAAACAAATGCGGTTTGTACATATTTGCAGAAGCAGTTACTGCGTTTTTAGCTAGTAGTATGTAGATACTCCATTCGTGCTTAGGGTATACATTTTAGAAAGATACGATAAAATGATGCGTGTTTTTGGAAGAAATAATGTAGATACTGAGTTTTCCGTCGGTAAATAGGTAGAATAACATGCCAGGTTACTAAAAAAACCATAAACTCAATTTCCAATTTTTTGTAGATACCGCGTTTGATTCTAGGACGGCAGCGTGGGTATGGTCCCATAAAGTCAATATATAGGCGCTGAAAAATTCTTGAAATTTCCGTGAACTGACCCATTGGTGGACGAGTTACAGTGTTTGTTGCCTTGTTAGCTTTACATCTGGCAATTGGATACGAAATCATGAACATCAATAGTCATTTTTTGCCAATGATAATATCGGCGCAAAATTTTCAACGACGTTTTGCGTATTCCTAAATGAGCCGCACTAAGTTGTGAGTGTGCTCTTTCTAATAGAACAGGAATTAGCGAATTCGGGACACAAATCTTCCAAGACGGAATATCCGAGGATAACTCTGACTCAGGATTAGGACGTATAAAAATTTTCCCTTTATCAATGCGAAGATTAGATTTTATGAGAGGGCTACTTTGGAGAAGTATAATCCGGTTAAGGTATTCGGGATCTTGAAAATGGAAGGAATCATGATCTACAGATACAAGATGATTATCATCAGTAAATTCACTCAGAGTCAATGCTTCAGCCTGACGTGAGAGAGCATCCGGCAAGATGTTATCCTTGCCTTTCCTATATTCAACTGTAAAATTGAACCCTTGCAATTTAAGGCTCCAGCGAGCGAGACGTCCAGAGAGATCCCTTTGTCCCATTAACCACTTCAGACTTGCGTGATCGGTGATAATGGTAAAAGAGTAGCCCTCTACATATTGCCGAAACTTCCCAACACTTAACACAGCGGCGTAATATTCCAGGTCGGTGATGCTGTAGTTACGCTGCGCTGGATTAAGTTTTTGAGAAATAAAAGCAATAGGACGTTCTTCGCCGCTGAGTGACTTTTGGAATAGGACCGCTTCCACGCCAGTCATAGAGGCATAATACTGAATGAAAAAAGGTTGACTCTAATCAGGATTACAAAGAACAGGCGAGGAGGAAAGAGATTGTTTCAACTTCTCAAAGGATTCCTGTGCGAGGTCATTCCATTCAAATTTGCGGTTTTTCTTTAGAAAGTTTATAGGCGGTGTTGCGAGTTCTGCAAATCGGGGAATGAACCTGCGATACCAACCTGACATGCCCAGGAATCTTCTTAATTGCCGCGCAGTTTTAGGGGTTGGATAACAAGTAATAGCAGAAACTTTGGATGAGTCTACTTTAAATACCCCATCCCCGACTATGTAATCAAGATAGCGAATTTCTTTGAGTAGGAACTTAGTCACTCTTCTCTAAGTTTATATTCAAACCAGCTCTGCTTAACAATTCGGCAACTCGACCCAACAGTAAAATATGTTCGTCGAATGTCTCAGCGGCTATCAGGAGGTCATCGAGGTATACGAACACTTCTGGGTGCAACTCGTGGAGTATAACTCGATGCATCAATCGACACATCGTCTGTGGCGCGTTGCAGAGTCCGAAAGGCATGACGGTAAACTCGTACAAAGGTCTTCCTGGAACGGTGAAAGCTGTCTTATCCCTTGACCTCTCATCCAGCGGTATTTGCCAGAAAGCGTCTTAAAGATTAAGGCTAGAAGCAAGCAAGCCTTCTATGAGAGGTAAAGGATAAGCATCCTTCACCGTCGACCAAGCTTAGCTTAACTGTCTCCAACTGCTGTTGCTGAGAGATCAGAAACGATCACGATAAAGTTGACATCATCGGATTCATAAAATCGTTAAGGCTAAGATGGCTTGGGCAGGTACTTTGTTCACAAAATCGGACCACCGAACAGGCCTTGGAGTCGGCACCAACAAAAGTAGGATCTTGTGGGAGACCACCTACTCGATGGATGGACGACGTTGAAAGGGACCTAAACACACTCGGTCACCGAGGAGCATCATTGAGGTGGCCAAATCTCTTCTCGGGATGTAGCGCCAGTGGAAGAAGAATTGTATCTGGCCAAGTACCAGAAGGTTTTAGATAAAATAAAGCAACAATTTCGGAATTGTAGGGAAAATACTAAATGTAGTTTTTCTTTTAGTTTTCGTTGGGATTGCACTTTAAACATAAAAAAATATTCTTTCAGTATTGCAAAAAGGCGCGTCCACACGATATGGAAATCGACAGATCTATCTGTGCATATGATAATTCGATTTAAGAATATAAAAGGACAGATCATTAAAAAAAATTGATTTCGTACCATAAAACTGTCAAGTAACAATTTGGGCTTTGCCTCAGACTACAAAAGTTCCACGTGAAAAGCAATAAATACTTCAAGACTTACTAATACGAATAGACGGGAAAACGGATTTTTTATCTAAAACAGTTTATCTAAAAAAAATGTATCTAAAATATTTTATCGAAAAACAATTCATC
Organism: Tipula vernalis; assembly: GCA_958295665.1. NCBI lineage: Eukaryota > Metazoa > Arthropoda > Insecta > Diptera > Tipulidae > Tipula > Tipula vernalis. The sequence continues at coordinate 246,378,559 of OY282560.1, read as the reverse complement.
TAAAAACATTTCGTCTAAAAACAGTTCATTTAAATATATTTCGTCTAAAATCAATTTATCTAAAAACAATTTATCTAAAAATAATTCATCTAAAAACAATTAATCTAAAGCAATTCGTCTAAAACAGTTTACCTAAAACAATTTAACTAAAACCAATTTAACTAAAAACAATTTGTCTAAAAACAAATTGTCTAAAAACAATTTGTCTAAACACAATTCATCTAAAAACAATTCGTCTAAAACAATTTAACTACAACCAATTTACCTAAAACAATTCGTCTAAGCAAAATTCATCTATTGACGATTGTAAAAGTAGAGAAAGCGCCTCTCGAGGAAAAAAGTTAAAATGAGGCAACAGCCAAAATGACATTTCTCATAAATGCCACGAAAGAAATTTTTGCAATCCGGTAATTAAAAATTGTTTTTATAATCCAAAATTGGAATTATTTACAATTATTATCAATCTGGTAGGTAAAAATTGTGTTTACAGTTCAAAATTGGAATTGTTTACAACAATTTCGAACGTCAAATTAGCAGCTACCTCAGTTTAAAAATTTTCCTCTAGGTGGAATCTGTGATGCTCCAATCGTCAATAAACAATTCGTCTAAAACAATTGAACTAAAACCAATTTACCCAAAAACAATTCGTCTAAACACAATTCATCTAAAAACAATTCGTCTAAAACAATTTAACTAAAACCAATTCACCTAAAAACAATTTGCCTATAAAAAATTCTTTAGATAAAGATAAATTCATCTAAAACAATTCATCTCAATTTATCTAAACTTTTTTAAATATAAATATGTAATTACTGACGTTTGTAAAAATGTATCCTCACAAATTTTATCTTTAGTTGCTTTCCAATCGACTAACCGCTAGTAGTAAGGTTTTTGTATTTGCTTTGTGAACTCACAAAATAGTAAAACATAACCTAAAATAATTTTTTAAATATTATAAGTCCAAAAATTATTTTTTTCTGTGATTTTAAATCGATACATACAGACGTTTTTATTATGTTTTTTTTTAAACAGTCTTAGTGATTATTATAGGCGCATTTTATTTGACCATTTACAATAACAATGCCATGAATCCAATACCATTTTGGTATTCGTGAATACCCGCTGGGTACGTGGTTTTCAAAATTCAATATTAATTTTTAGTAGGGACGCGATTTCGAAATTAATACCAATTTAAATTTGGTCAAATAAAATGCGCCTTATAATCAAAAATATTTCTCTTTGATTAAATAACATAAACGGTTGAAATTAATAAATTTCTTAAGCAAAAGATGACCGGTTCTACAGTTATCCACCTAGCGGCGAAATAGAGCGCAACTACTTCTAACTAAAGTGGGTATACCCCTGAAAAAATAGCAATAGGCAATAGTTGTTACATAAAGTAAATGGAATTAGTTAATATATTGATATTCCCATAATTTCTGGTTGTTATGACTAGATAATTTAGCAAAGACAACAACTTGTCTACTAGTGGGTAATAGCGGTTGGTACTGGAATGTAACTAATAAAAATTGGGCCAAAAATTTATATTTTGTTTTATGCATGATTTATAATATAATTCAACAAAAATTTTGAGATGAAGCTTTTTCAGTATATTTATAAATATAGGAATCACGAACAATTAAAATATTACCTCAATAGATAGTGTTACTTGCATGATTTACAATTTTTTAACAGTAGAAGTATACCAAAACCAAAATGTTTATACAAGCCATACAACAGATAGCTCATAACACATTGCCGATGTACTCTAAATTTATTTATGTAATGTTTTTTTTCAGATTTATAGCCTCATACACATAACTAATATTAACCATAGGGTACTTCTTTGTATCTTAATCTTACGTGTTTGTACTGTATGGCTTGAAAAACATTTTTGTTGTTTTTGAGTATATGTATAGTAAATTTGTTGCTGAAAATACATATTTGAGTATCATTTGAACTTTTCCTCTTCTTCTTTTTCCTCTTCACTTATAACAATGCCGTCTAGAATATACATTATATATTCTAGACGGCATTGCTTATAAGCACTATGGTTCATGCCTTTGTTAGATTTTTTATAGTTAATCTAGCAAAGACATGCACCATTAAGTGCTTTTTAGTACTTGCGGTGGTCGATTGGAAAGCCACTATTATGAGCAGTTAGATGCAGTTGCGCACAATTTCGATGCTAGATGGTTGAATGTAGAACCGCTTAATTTTGTTTAGCGCGTTATATATTAATTATTTTTTTATTGATTTTATATAAAAAGAATAATAACTTTGGCATAATTGCACACAATTACGATTTTGGGTTATGTTTTACTCATAGCATCCAATTATAAGCTTACCAATCAACCATAGCAATGATAAAAATCTGTCTACTAGCGGTTTGCTAGCGGGAAAGCGATTATTATGAACAAAATATTACAAAAAACTTGTAAATCATGCAAATAACGCTATCTATTGAGGTAATATTGGAATCGGCCGTGATTCCTCTATACCCAAAGCTAATCTCAACTTTTTTCCAAAATTTCGTTGAATGTATCTTAGATTAATTGGTTTTAGACGAATTAATTTAGAAAAATTATTGTATATCCATTTTTTTTGCGATTTTTTTGTAAAATTGTTTCGGACGAGTTGTGTTAGAGGAATCGTTCTATATGAATTGTTGTTAGAAAAATTGATGTTAATGAATGCTCTGTAAGTTGTTTTTAGACGAATTGTTTTCAGTAAATCGGTTTTAGTTAAATTGTTTTAGAAAATAAAATTGCTTTAGACGAATTGTTTTTAGGTAAATTGTTTTTAGATAAATTGTTTTTAGTTAAATTGCTTTAGACGAATTGGATTTAGACAAATTGTTTTTAGATGAATTGTGTTTAAACGAATTGTTTTTAGTTAAATTGTTTTAGATAAATTGTTTTTAGATAAATGGTTTTTAGTTAAATTGCTTTAGACGGATTGTTCTTAGACAAATTGTTTTTAGTTAAATTCATAAAACTGCTCGGCATCAAAACAATTTTTGCACAATACGATCCTCCACACATCATTAAATCTACTAGAAATGCATTTGTTAGTTGTAACAAAATTTCACATAGCGAAATTGGAGTAGCTGATATAGACGTAATGACAAAAAATTGTGGAACAAGATGAAAGAACAAATGTAAATTATTAGCCAAGATGGGCCGGAAACACTTATACCCCAAACGTGGGTTACGTACAAACGTGTCCAGAAATGTTGACCACAACTTTGGAAAATGCATTATCAACATCGTGGTTAAAGATTTAACAACATTTTTGATTGTTTAAATTACCGAAACTTCAACTCTAAAATGCCCTTCGAAAAGCCATTAAAACAAGGAAACGATATACGAATACATATATAATAATCAATGCAGTAGAGAGTTTAATGAACGAACTATTATTTAACACGGAATATTCCAATTGCTTAGCGGATGATGGCAACTTTATATGATTAGAATGGGACTATTTTCAACACCCATACAAAGAAGTTTTAGAATAAGAATGCGACTCTGAAGACGTTTCAGTTCAGGATGACTATTTAAATCTTCATCAACTTAATTGCGGTCACATTTAAGAAAATTAATTGTAGTGAGTGTCGAAAAAAATTAATTAAAGAAAATGATGAACTATCACGATGTTCGACATATTTGTACTAGAAAAAAATTATTTTCACAAATCTTCAACTTTTGGTTTCATTAAAGCGCCGACAATGGTTTACACTGCTGTTGCAAACATTTGTCTGAAAGTATTTGAACAAAAATTTAAAAACGAATGTGACCTTATAAACGTTTGTGTACGAGCAACTGAAACCTGCATAAATGTTATTAAACAATATTTTCCGGGGTTTATGGGGTTTATTATTTAGAAGGATCATGTTTTATTCTTATTCTAATAAGAAAACATTCCAAATGGTCTCTTATTAAAGGCCAATTTTCAAATATAAAAAAATAAAGGCACATTAATGTCAGCTCCAACATATGTGTTTGCTTCAAAAAGATTAAACATTTTAAACCACTAAAAATTAAATTTAATTGGTGTATTCTAGAGTTCTAAAGTTCGTTTTAGGTGAATGTTCGAAATGTGATCAGCAAATTAAAAACTCGTGACCGTCTGGCCTACAGGTGACAGTGCCCACGGGTTATACCATCCAGGGTGAAAGTAGAGCTGCTTTGTTGGCGGATCTGACTTCTTGTGATTATGCGAGTACAAACTCGGTCCAAAAATATCTTCGCTAATTCCGTTGCTCCAACAAAAAAAAAATAGAATGCTTTTACTGAAAAATGCAACCTCGGTTCGATGAAAGATGCTCTTTCTGCTGTCAAACTGTTGGATTTGTCAAAGTCACTCGGTTGAGCAAAATTGTTGTTGGTTTACGAATCTCGATTTTTTGGCAGATTTACTAACACAAACACAAATAGAACTGTCATTTTGAATGACATTTTCATTCGATTTGAGTTTATTGAAAGCGTCATTTGTGCTTTGTGTTTTTTTTTTGTGTTTCTGTTAATTTTTTGTGTATGTAAATATTTTATTAATTGATATGCTCATTTTTTTATGTTGTTTTGTTATCGAGTATCGAGTAAATCTTTTGTAAAAATGACAGGTTATGTTAATATTAAAACGTCAAAAACACATACATATATAATACGGAGCAATTGAATTTTATTGTTTGATTTACACAGCAGTGGAGAGTGTTCTTTCAAAGATTTGCTAAAAGCCGAATCGAAATCGTTATAAAACTAATTTCCATGCACACAGTAAGTAGACATTAGTTAAATTTTGTTTTGATTTTGTTTCGTCAATATTATACATATCAATGACATACAAGAAAACCGGCACAACTCAAAAAACAAAATTTTACGTTTACAATTACCTTGTATGTCACAAACTTTCCCGCCCACTAAAATATCATAATAAATTTTCCACAGTTTGATTTACTAATCACTTGTGGATCAAATTGTGAAAAATTCATTCGCTTTTTAAGTAGGCCGGAAAATGAGGGGCAGATATTTAACTGCAAACAAAAAATTTTATAAGTTAAGCCGCTTTTATTGAACACCATCGATATATAGTATACAACTGAGAGAGAAACAAACTCATTATTCATTGACGTTTCTACACCATATACGATTTTTTTTCAAATTCATTTGTTCTATTTTAAATCTGAGGGAAAGGGAGCACTAATTTCTTTTTGTTGGTTTTGGTTGATCCAATTAATAATAGACAACTTCGCACTCACTCAAAATGTTTATTTCCATATAAGTGATGATCTTGAGAATATATTCAATTTCAAAATAGCTAATTTATTTGAAATACGGAGTATGGCAATATAAAATTCTCAAATATAATCGAATTTGAACCATTGGCTAACATTGATTTCCTCTGCAAAATCCTGCATTTATCGAAAACAACAATAAGGCTGTAACATTCTCTGGTTTGGTTTGATTTTTATTAATTTCTAAATTTGTACAAACCTCAAATATTTAATGAAAAGGACTTTACAACAGTAATTGGGACGATATCGTGGCGTCCAAATAAGAGTATTACATCTGCAAATCATTAATTTTTTAGAGGGGCGTGTCAAGTTTTTAATGTTAAATTTGGCTTAATTTTTTTTTAATAAAATTCTTGCCACACTTTCTGGAAAGGACTTTATTTAAAAAAAAATTAAGACGAAATTAGCATTAACAACTTTGAAGCCTCTTCAAAAAATTAGCGATTTGTAGATGTAATACTCTTATTTGGACACGACGATATAATCCACAATTTTGTGTTATTTTCAATTTTTTTTTTGTACAAATTAAATTAAAGTTGTTGTATTGTGAAAATATAAAAACTTCTGATAATTATTGTTAGTTTCTCGTGGCATTCAAGAGCAACCTATCCATAATATCATATAAAAATCATTATCATGAATATTTTGAAAGGTATTTAAGTAATACTCGAAGCACTTCATCTATGATTGAAACATTTTATTTCATTTCAGAAAAAGATTAATTAACAAATTTGGCACGTTGTGTCTTGTGTTGCGGCTTATTTGAAGAAAAATACTAATAAAAGATAAGATTGATTTAAAAAAATTGTTTTATTCTAATTAAATGGGGCAATTCGCACTAAACCGTTCGTCAATGTTACGCTTAAGCAGTTCGTAAACATTACGTTTAAGCGTACACATTATGAACACTTTTATACATGCTAATACATACACAAGTCTTCGCAAATTTGTTTCACTTCTCATGTGACAAAAGTACACATTACGTACTATATTGGTACTGTTTTAGTGTAACGTTTACGAACACCTTAGTATAGCAAAGTCTTCGTAAACCGTACGTTTATGAAACACCAGATGTTTGTTTTATGAATGAAATATAAAAAAATGGCTGTTTAGTTTGTATGAGTTTTGGAAAGCCTTATTGCTAGTGTTCGCTGATGACAAAGGATAATAAATATCCGGATATTTTTGGAGCAAAAAACGACCGCATAAAAAGGATCGGCATATTTTTAACTCTACTTTTATTTGGATTTTTTTTGACAACCGAAAATTATTTCTTTTATCGGCGTAAAATATTCCAAAATTTTTGCAAATTGAAAAATAAAAAATTAAAATAATATGAAAAGCTACGATTTAAACAATGACATTAATAAAAAATAATAAAATATTCAAAAGAAAATGTGATGTTGACGTTTAAAATACCAAGTCAACAACAAAAGTTTTTCACTCATGTCATAAAACAAAATCCGGATATTTTATTAAAGTACAGCTAACTTCAGTCAGCTATCGCCTCGTGGGACAAACTTATCCCTCATGGATAATATCTCTTTGCCCACGAGTGGCATACAACGTTTTATCCACTTTTGTTGAAATAAATTTCGTAAATTAATAAGAAATAGTTCCATTTTGTGTTTTCACACTGGAGCATTGAATTTTGAAATATATTTTATCATAGTGACCGTTCTTTAAATTGTCATGGTGTACTTTAATTTAACTACTTTTTCGAATATAGTTTTTCAGTCAATTTCGCTATACGAATAATTTTCCAATGAATACTCAACATTTTGTTATACCAAATATAACTCACGTTGCCCCTAGCAGCGTGGGTTATACAATAACAATGGGTTATTTTACATTTTCTTTATTTGAAATCAGCGTAGTTATCGGGCTATTATATATCAAAAGTGGATAAAGGTAGTTTTATTATTTTTGTGTGCGCCTGTAAAATGAATTTTGAAAATCACTTAGAGGTTTTTGATAGCAGGCATTCAGGGTTAATAGAAGGAATATTAAAACTTGACTGTTATTTAGCGCGACAAAAGATATGACTAAGGGAATAGGACCCTTAATTTCCAAGTAATTGCAATATGTATTTTATTGCTAATTTAATATATTCGTGTAATTTCGATTTTAATTCGCATAAAAATAATTTTATTTAATTCCACCAATAATTTATGTGTATTTAATATATTTTTTTTACATTTTTAAATTTTATTACTTGAAAATAATTTATAACACTTCACCATTTTTGTTACTGACGAGTACAAAACACAACACACAACCCACACACACAAACATACACACATATTCACACCATGAATATGCTTTTTCTGATAGTATGTGTAGAAGGTGGTTTAGACAATTTGAAGAAGGTTTATTCGATGTTGAAGACGCACAACGTGAAGGTAGACTGAAAAAATTTGAAGATGAAAAATTGACAATCAATACGTTAACCGAGCAAACGGCGCAGTGGTTAAAGCTGCGGCGGTTGGATCGGGAGGTACCGGGTTCGAATCCCTATAGGGGCGGGATGCAAAAGGGATTTTTCATCATCTGATTACGATCGGTGATGAAGATGAACACATCTATGACCCCCTGTTGAGAGTGCAGAATCCATGGGCCGACCCACCTTTCATGTCAGCACTACAGGTTGGCATGAAGCAATGCAATGTGCAGGTGGTTTTTCAAAAAAGACGGATCTGTAGCCGCCCGTCCTCGATTTAGCTACTCCAGGCGTAAAGTAGGACGGTAAAACTAAATTAAGAAACAAACAAACAAACAAACAATACGTTTGAAGCGAGCTGTTCAAGATAATCGACCAGAATGGGAGAATTGACACAATAAACTGATTTTGCAGCATGACAACGCAAAATACATACTACAAGACTCATTAAACCTACCTAGAAGGGCAGGACTTGGAAATTCTATCCCACCCGCCATATTCGCCAGACATTGCTCCTTCGGATTACTATTTATTCCGGTCGTGCATTCACATCTTACGAAAGTATCAAAAATTGGCTTGACGAATGAATCGCTTCAAAAGAAGACGACTTTTTCAGAAAGGGAATCCGTGAATTGCCTAAAAGTCGGGTGAAGGTTGTGGGTTCTTATGGAGCATACTTTGAATAATGTACCACTTTTATCTACTTGCTAAATAAACATGTAATTTTAACCAAAAAACGGAACTTTTACATATTATACCGTAGTATAAAGACTTATAGTACTTACCATAGACAACTATACGAGTAGATGAACATTTTGCATGAGGAAAAAATTCTCAAAAAATAAAAATCATTTTTTATGTATTTTGTTGCTGTAATTTTATGAAATTCAGGGACATTATCCCGAGTGGATAATATCTCTTTGCTCTCGAGTGGCATACAACGTTTTATCCACTTTTGTTGAAATAAATTTCGCAAATTAATAAAAAATAGTTCCGTTTTGTGTTTTCACAGTGGAGCATTGAATTTTGAAATGTATTTTATCATAGTGACCGTTCTTTAAATTGTCTTGGTGTACTTTAATTTAACGAGTCGTGATTGAGGACTAGTATTTCATGTGTTGGGGGTCATATTATTCATCACACTACGCAACTGCTTCCACCATTTAGAGTCGTTTATTAAATTTAATGTACATACCTTATAATTAAAAGAAAAAATTAAATCTCTGCTATACCACTTCATTTTATCACTGTCTGTGCGTCAAACAAAGTTCAACGATATATTCATTTTCAATGCTGAAATGTTTTATATTTTTTTACACACTTTTATAATATGACAATCATTTCATCTATCATGTTTGCCATATCTACTTTGTCGTTTTATAGCTGTGCAATTACAAAAAAGTTAAAACAGCGGCAATAATCTCGTCAACTATTTACGTACTAGTTCATATGTTTTGGAATTGCACAAAAACCGAGTCAGTGCCCTTAAATTTAAGTAATCGAAAGAAAAAAAAATATAACTTATAGAGCGTTCGAATATTCGATCGGGGAGAGCAGATAGAGTAAAAACAAAATAAAACAATATTGCTTTGTTGTTTTAACAACAACAAAGCAATATGGATTTATTTTGTTTTTGCTCAGTCTGTTCTCTCCGATGTAATAAAAAAACAAGGCGTACACTCCCATAGCACAAATAAGTTTTATTTTGTAAAAGTAGCGCCACCTTAGCACTACTTTTTATTTTGCATGTAAATTGCGTAATACCCTTTTCACTATTATATTTCTTGGCTATAAATAAATAAAATTGCAGTAAAAAAAAGTTACTTTAGTTTCTTTAATATGTTACACACAATTTTCATCTCGGTATTATTATGTGCATGTAAGCAACAGTAAACAATTGACTTATTTCTTAAATAGGAAGTTAAGATAAAACAAACAAAAAAAAGATGCTACAACTGTAAGAGAAAATGTGGCTCGCATTGTTCGTAAGAAAAAATTAAATTGAAATGCGTCATCGTTTGAAATAAATAAAGCCTCACTGCAAATATACAACGAGATGAAAAGTCTGTACATCGTCATGCCAGTGCTATCTTGTTGTATCTCCAAAATCGTCATTTTTGAGTTATACATTGATTATTACTAAACAAAGTATGCTCTTTCCGAATATGTCATCCAAATTGGTGTATCTCCATTCGTTTTAAAATTACTGAGTGGTGATTTTGGGGTATCAATCAAAAAAACACTATTGTTTTGGTGTAAATGCCACAGAAACTTGTGATGTACGTGATTGAACAAAATACTATTAGTATGTATCTTTCAAATTATTTTGCAAATTTGTTCAATCTCTAGAAATTAATTTAAATTTTTGGTGTATCTCCTTGAATAAACGTAACGATTTTTTTGGTGTATCTCCAGTGTAGAACCAATGAGAATCGACGAGTTTTGTCACGTGATCAAATAGTATAAATATAAGCAAGTGATACGGATTTTTAAAATCATACAATTTTAGGTTTTCATAGGTAACGCAACATAATATGGTTGAAAAAAAAATTCTTAGAAAAGTAGAGGTGCACGTGCAATATTTTTATAAACCGTTTGATTTTTTTATGTAAACAGAATGAGTGAAAGAGAAAATAAAGAATTAAGTTCCTCACCCAAAGAAATTTCCGATGAAGTGTAAGTATTGATAGTAATGAGATTTTATACATAATTATATGCATAATAATATCCCATTTTATATTCAGGGGGAAGGTCATGAATGAAATATTTGAGTCCGAGGCAGATAGCAATAAAATTGAGTCGTCTTTCGACGACTCAGATGCTGATCCAGAATTTTTACTCCCTACTTGCTCTGATATGCCTCAAGTAGTATTCAATAAAAGTAAGTAACCAAAACTTTCTTATCAGTGGCTAGTATTTATCAAAATAATTTTTTCAGATACTTACGTAAGTTCGTTAATCCCTGAAAGTGTTGCTAGGGATTCGACTGTATCAGTTCCTACACGCGTAAAAGAAAACGTCAAGTTTTAAAATGGAAAAGAAATGTGGCAAAACGTGAAAGAAATAAGGGAAATTAATACATTAATCAGCGAGGAGTGTTGCAACCCCGCAGAACTATAAAATCCGTTTGTGGCGATGCCTGCAATCACAAATGTAAAACAAATTTTAGTGCAGAAGACAGAGAAACAATTTTTGCAGCTTTTTGGAATTTGAATGATAATGCCAAACTTAATTTTTATTCAAAATTCACCTATAAAAAAACTACCGCTAGAAAAAGGACATTAAAAGAAATTTCGAGACGAACCGATACGTATTAATATTTTTTTGAGAAGAACTGTACCCAAATTGAAGTATGCAAAGTTTTCTTTTTAAATACATTGGACATATCCCAAAATCGGATTTATTATTATTATAAAACTAAGCATGATCAAAACGTTGGGGTATCGAGTTCTGTAACGCAAGGAAAATATGTTAAATTTCAAACACCGGAATTTCAGTTAGACAAAGTTCGGGAACATATTCAGAAATTCCCAGTAATGGAATCGCATTACTGTCGAGCAAACTCGGCAAAGCAGAATTTAGATCCAGGTCTAAATCTTACCAAGATGTACAATTTGTATAAAAGTCATATAGACAACCCGACAAAAACGAATATTTATTCTAAAGTGTTCAATGAAGAATTCAATTACGCATTCCACCATCCTAAAAAAGACCAATGCGATCGCTGTGTTGAATTCAATCTCTTGAAAACTCCAAGTGAAAGAGAAAAGGACTTGTTTACCAAGCACAAACAGCACATCAACAAGCCAAATTGGAAAGGGATAAGGACCGTATCAATCTAGATGACAACACCGCCGTTATTTGCTATGACCTTCAGAATGTGTTTTCTCTTCCGAAAGCCAACGTTTGCAGCTTTTTTTATAAGCGCAAATTTAATGTGTACAATCTGACAGGCCATTGCAATAAAAACAAGGTAACCTATTGTGCGGTTTGGCATGAAGCGTTAAGTGGAAGAACCGGTAATGATATAGCGTCAGCGCTCGTAAAGATTATAGTGAATGCCTTAGAAGACAATCCACTAGTTACAAAATTAATTTTGTGGTCTGACTCGTGCATTCCACAAAATAAAAATCGAATTACTTCACTAGCGCTAGCGAAATTGCTAGAGAACAACCAACAATTAATACAAATCGAGCAAAAATTTTCCGAGCTAGGTCACTCGCAGATTCAGGAAATCGATGCCGTCCACAGCAGTATTGAGAGAAATTTAAAAAATTTGGAAATTTACAGTCCCGTTTCATTACTAAGGCACATAAAATCTATAAACTCAAACAAGGTATGTTTAAAACTCATTCAACTGAAACCAGCCGATTTTCGGAATTATAATGCAGCTTCTGTTTCATTGAACTTCCCACCATTTTTAACCGTAAAACATTTGTTGTACGAAATACAAAACTTAAATCAATTAAAGTACCGGAAAGGATTTACTGAAGAATTCATTTCGATAAATTTATTATTGACAAAAACCAGGAAGAAGAAAACCCCTAATTTAGCTGAATTACCTACTCCTAAGGATGTAGGCCAATTTAATTACAAAATAAATCCAGCAAAATTAAAAGACTTACAGTCGATGCTGAATTTTATGCCGGTTATTGATCAAGCTTTTTACAGGGTCTATTTAAAAGAAAATTTTGGAAAAGATCTAATTGGACGTTATTTTTTTATATTTATATTTTTTTATTGGAATTGTTATTTTATTGAATTATTTTATGTTATTTTATTTGCTGTGATTACTGACTAAACATTTTTCTACTATATACATAATAGTTTTATTGAGTTATTCTTAGATTTTCATGGAACACAGGCTTTGCTTTGAGATGATGAGAAAATCTCTCCTTATACTAGTAGCACTATTGTTCTATATCCAAATATTTAGAACAAAACAATGATTTTTTTTTAAAAGTCTGATTTAGTGTAAGTCACATTTTTTGGTGTATCTCCACCTTTTTTTTTTGAGTGCTTGGAAATACACCAAAAATGCATTAAAACCAAACAAATTTTCCAATTTTCCAGAAAAAAAGAAAATGTTTTAGAGAAAATAATAATGCAGATCGATGCAGGGGAATATTTTTAATAAAAATAGATGTTAAAGTCGTTAGAAGTATTTATAGTTACAGGGAAAACGAAATTAAAACTTCAAATCAAGTTTCTGGAAAAACAGAATTTAGGACATACACTAAGATAGCACTGGCATGACGACATGTTATTTCTAAGAAAAACAGTCTGAACGCCATTGTGTTTTTAAATAATTTATAATAGAATGGTTGAGAATATGGTTTAACTTAACCAATGATAATATATATTTTAGTGCCTTATACGATTGTGGTTTTGCTCAAACAGACTGGTCGGAGTAAACAAACCATAATATATTTGGATTATAGATGATTTATGCGTGCCATTCAACGAAATTTTGAAGATAAAAGCCACGTTTTTTTATTCGCTCCGGATAGCTGCTATCGAGAGCCGTCATATAAAAATTGGCTCCCGATAGCGCTCCGTATAAATAGGTAGAGCCAAATATTTTTTATATCAAGTTTTCGCTAAACAATTGAATTAAAAATGATAGTGTGATGTTAAATATGTTTAGTTTACCAATAAATAGCGCGTCAAATTTAAATTTAGGCGTATAAAAATTACGGCTCTCGATAGCAGCTATCCGGAGCGAATAAAAAAACACTACTAAAGATTACTTTATTCTCTCTATCAAAAAATCGTTTCTTTTCACATAACAAATAAATTTAAAACAAGAATGTTTTAACGGTTTAATTTTATATTTGGTAAGCGATAGTGTGAAGATTAAAAAGGAATTAAAAAGTGATTTAAAAAGTGCTTTAGTGGAAATAAAAATTATAAGTGTATAGTAAAATTTGAGAATAATTTATATAAAGTGATTTTGTGAATTTTTATTAATAAACTGTGTTGTAATAATTCTTGTGTTAACTAAATAAATTTGTTGGTGATAAATTAATTTAATTTTGTATTGATACGAACCTTAATCAACAAGGCAAAAACGTAACAATACCATGTGACACAGCGCCAATTTTTACAATGGTAGAAATATTTTTAACTAGAAAATAGCTCGATATTTATTACAGTGTTAATTTTTAAAATTAAAAAATGTAATAATTTAAAATGTAGCAATAATATCAACTAAGTAAAAATCCCACTTTTCATCCAAAATATTCTCAGCATCTAAAATGATTTTTCCGTACATTTTTGGAGATTTTAACATGGCCATGTTTTAACCGATTATGATGAAATTTGACAGGTATGATGTTTAGGATTGTTAAATGATTTTTGGATAGACTTTTGAAATATGGCCAATTATCCTGTAACTTCGCTATTTCTTAAACGATTATGATGAAATTGGACAGGTGTGATGAAAATGGGATTCTTTAACGATTTTCAGATGAAATTATTGGAACTTGGTAATTTTGAATACGATTTTGATGGAATTCGACAGATATGATGGAAATGCGATTGTTAAATGATTTTTGGATGAAGTTTATGAATATGAAAAATTAGCTTGTTGCTTGGCTAAATTTTTATCCGATTATGATGAAATTCGACAGGTACGATGGAAATAGAATCGTTAAATTATTTTTGGATAGACTTTTGAAATATGGCCAGTTCTCCTGTAACTCGGCTATTTCTCAAACGATTAAGATTAAATTCGACAGGTACGATGGAAATGGGATTCTTTAATGATTTTCAGATGAAATTAATGTAACTTGGTAATTTTGAAAACGATTTTGATGAAATTCGACAGGTATGATGGAAATGCGGTTGTTAAATGATTTTTTGATGAAGTTTATGAATAACGAAAATTTGATAATAACTTGGCTATTTTTTAACCGAGTATCATGAAGTTTGCCGTGTATGATGGAAGTTGGATTGTCAAATGATTTTAACCCTCCATCTGTACTATGGGTCTTTTAGGGCACATGCCAAATTTTCGAAGCGAATATCTTCGGAATTAGGAAAGGAAGGGCCTTGGCTCCCTTCCGTAAAAAAACTAGGTAATATGGGTAAATCGCCACGATCGATCAGTTAGTTAATCGGCCACGATCGATCAGTTTGTTTGAGCAGCAGAGAGTGAAAGACTTGAGTTTGCCTTAAAAGACCCAAACTACAGACGGCGATGGTATTTCGTCCAAGTAAGTGAAATTAAATTTAGGCCCTTCTTCGACTTTTATAATAGTTTTAACCTTTTTGAAATGATTTTTATCGCATGTGTATTATTGTGTTGGTATCTGTTCAAAGGAGCCAAAAGAATTATTTTCTCTGATTTTCTTATTTAAAAAAAGCCCTTCTCGTTGATTAAAATAATTAGAGTTTTTGAAAATAGCACATTTACTGTAAATTTTCTCAAAAAGTACATACATTTATTTTTTTTAATGAAAATAAATGTTTTCTCGATTTTCTTTTGAATTAATTGTTAAAATTTTTTTTTTTACTATAAATAGCTAAATAAAACAATGGATCCTAAAAAAGGATATTAAAACTATTTCAGAA
The DNA here is from genome assembly GCA_958295665.1 of Tipula vernalis. Classification (NCBI taxonomy): domain Eukaryota; kingdom Metazoa; phylum Arthropoda; class Insecta; order Diptera; family Tipulidae; genus Tipula; species Tipula vernalis. The sequence goes on along the minus strand of OY282560.1, from coordinate 246,363,248 downwards.
TTTTTCCAGATTTTTTTAACGTTTTTTTCTTAGAAAAAATATTAGCAGGACTTTTAGGACCCGTAGTACAGACGGTGTACCAAAATTTCATAGTACAGACGGAGGGTTAAGAAGGAGTTCTTTACAGTTATTAAGATGGAAATAATGATGATTAATGATGGTTATGGTCGTGTTGATGAAGATGGGGATTGTGATGATGATGGTCTTGGTGATGATGACGGTGCTGATGATGATAATTTTCATGGTGATTGTATTGATGATCATGGTAATGGTGATGAAAATGGGGATTGAGATGATGATGGTGAAGATGATTATTGTGGTAGTGATTATCATGGAGATAGAGTAATGTTGGTGGTTATCATGATAGTGATGATGGTCATGATTATCTTGGCTATTTGTTAACCGATAATTGTGAATTTTGACAATTAAGGTTGATGATTTTAAGGTAAAGTTCTATCTAGAATATAGAAAATCAGGAGGTGACTTGGTTATTTCCTTTCTCGGAAAATAAAATAACCATAAAATAGCTGTAAATACCTCCAAATACCCCCCACCAATACCTTTCCCAAATATTTTATATTTTTCCTAAATATATATCTAGAAAAGAGCAGTAAATTCCCCCCTTTCCATAATATTTTTAAAGAATTTCTCTCAATTTTTTTCCAGAATATATCTCGGCTGTTTTCCAGAATATATTACTAGAAAGAGCAGTAAATTCCAGAATATATTACTGGAAAGAACAATAAATTCCCATTTTTCCAAAATATTTCAAATTTTCAACACAAAATTCTGGATAAGGAAATTAAATCTTCATTTTCCAGAATTTAAATTTTCGTTTCTGTTTAATAGAGATTTAATATTAAAATTAGAAAGGAAATGTCCATTTTCCAGAATATTTCAAAACGGAATATTTTGTGTTCATAATTAGCATTACCTACATGCACCATCATTGTTACTTAACAATAATCATCATCATATTTACCATATGCATATAGTACCATATATGTACATATTATTTAGTGAAAATGGTGAAAATGTTGATTTTGGCGTGATTTTTTTAATTGATGGGAATATGTTTGGATATTAAATTGTAACGGAGATATATGTACACTCACCTTTGAATATTTAATTGTAGACTTACATTCACATTAGATCCAGTATCCATTTTCAATAATTCCTCTCGGGCATTATATCGCATTGTGTTATGATTATATATGCGTGGTTTGAAATTGATTCTTAATGATAATCCCACTTTCGATGCCGTTATGATAAACATAGACATTTTGGTGGCGGTCGTATTAAACAAAGAAATCAATTCGTTTGGCTAATAAGCATGCACTTTTATTATTTATTAACAAAGTATATTTTAGAGACAATATTTAATTAAATTATTAAAGTAGGCGTTTGATTATAAATCAATATTTACACACAAATGTCAAAATATACTTTTATTTTTATAAAACCAGATGGTTCTTATTTATCTAAAAAATAATACGCATACTATACTATACAAACCAAAATAATGGTTTTTAACCCAAGACTCGAACCATAATAAGGTATCTGGGCCAGTATTCTTGAAATTCATCGAAAAAAATCGCCGGTGACTTTGGTATGAAACATTTTATATTTTCGACTGAAATGACGTATTTCACTAGAAAATTACGGGCGACTTTTTTGAAATTCGATTAAAAAAAGTCGCCTTTGATTTTCTAGTAGAAATCGGATAACACAAAATTGAGAGGAACAATAAAATATTTCTTGTTTTCAGAATTTCGTGTTAAGCGAAAATAATATGAAGAAACAGTGGAACTGGGAACAAAAGAATGTTCTTGTTATCCAATATTTCTTGTTAATTCCACTGTAAGTCATTTCAGTCGAAAATTTAAATTGTTTCATACCAAAGTCACGCATTTAATATAACCAAGCCAAGGACACGATAAGTGGTGACTCTAAGAGGAAGAACACGCAGCCTTGTACGGGTATTCCGACTGTACGGTTTCTAATTCGGTGCATTATTAAATTATCTTGGTACGGATTACCGTGCCAAGAAAAAGGTACGTGAATTTTCAATCAAATAAACGTGAAACCTTTTCGAATTTAACCGCCGTCATATTTTTTTCCCCTTTCCAATTTAGTTGAAAAGACAATAACAACGGAAATAGTGCGAAGTCGTAAAATTTACAACGGGTATAAAATTAACTGCACATTACACAAAAAAAAGTGAATTAAACCGTTCGTTTCAAAATATTTATTGGAGAGTACGCGGTAAAATCGACAGAACAACCACTGTACGAGTAGAATTGTTTCTCATCTATACAACACTCGATGCAACAATACATCATTCAACTGTATATTCAACTTTATTATATCGCATCATATATATTAACACATAACCAGCAATATCATCATAAATTTGATCCACACTACATCAAATAACACACAAATGTACACAAACATTGAAGTATACCTACATAATCGTGGTATCGTACAAACAAGGAAGACAACATTAGCAGTCAACAACATTAACAGATAACAAAATTGTTAAAAGAAAGCTAAGAACTTTTGCTTATTTTTACTAACATTAGAATTAAATTAAATTAAATTTAAATTTAATTAAATTCATAAATTCAAACTAACAATTGCTAAATTTTAATTTTTCTCTATTCTTTTCTTTATTTTATTTCATTTTTCTCTTTCACTTCTACTGTTTGTAAATTTTCCACCATCAGTTCGCTTTGTTGTCGTCGCGTAATTCATAAACTAGAATTTTGTTTTGGGTTCGCAGTGTAAAGTTATTTTGGGTTTTGCATTTTGAATTTTTAATAATTCGCAACCCGTTTCTAACGACAATGATGCTGACATGACAATTAACGATCATAAGCCCGGCCCATCAGCGGAAGTTGCAGCCTCAGATCAGGGAGTAGCTTACCTCCATTTTGGGCTAATAATCCAAAATTATAGTTCATAACAGAGGAAAACCAATTTTAGGTCAATAGAATCAATAAGGATGGGACAAAATTTGGTCAGATTCTTTTGGTATTGCCAACCGAGGCTTGCGAGATAATACAAGACATATTAGAAAACCCGCCGACAACTGATAAACTGATAAATATCTGGCCTTGAAGACAGCCCTCATTGAACGAAATACACCATCTGAGAAAAAACGGCTTGAAACTCTTTTGGGCAAACAAGCGATCAAGGACAGACGGCCATCCGAGGTTTTGCGTCAAATAAAAATTAGGCAGGCACTAAATTTCATACCAGGTCTCGTAAAATCACCCTGGATTCGCAAATTACCGGAGTATATTCGTATAGCGCTTGTGCCACAACAAGAAACAGCCACCTCGGATGAGCTAGCCAAAATGGCAGACAAACTCAACGAGGCCGTAAATGCATCACATAACATCAATTCAGTCCAACGCCCGTCAAAACAAACACAGGAGACGAAAGTCCACGGGTCATATACGGAACGCAACGCAGGCCCCTCATTCTCTACAAGTACATCCAGCTTAGAGACACGTTTGGCAAAAGTAGTCAGTCAATCAAGATCGAGCCAAGGACGGCGGCAGTCAGATATTTGTTGGTACCACCACAAGTTTGGTTCTAATGCACAAAAATGCACAAAACCGTGCAATTTCAGACCGGTCATTGCCGTAGCGACGATAATAACAAAGCCCCAAACGCCTAAAGCTTACGGTTGCGGCGGCAGACCGTAAGACGCAAACATATCACAGTCGTCTTTTCATTTACGACCCCGCCAATAAACTCACATTCTTAGTCGATACAGGCGCGGATCTCTCTGTCATACCATTCCGCGACTTTATTACATATTATTCGAAGAGAAACACAGGGCTAGTCTTATCGGCTGCCAATGGCTCCACAAACATTGGACTTAAGCGTACATTCACGCCTTACAAAGTTGTAAGGCGACTTCGAAAACAATTTGTCATATCGATTAAAGACAAGAACAAAACATCTCAATCGACAGATTGAAACCAGCATACGGAATACAATATTCAACTGATTAAATATCAGAATTAAAACCACGCAAGGTTGTCCGTATCAGCACATAAACTAAGCTGGTTTACTCTTTCCGAAGAGGAAATTATTTGGCGGAGGGTGCTGTAGCGGTTAGAATATTTCGTTAAAATATTCTAATCTCTACATTAATCAACAAGATAGAAAGTTCCGCTTACACAACTTTAACATTGCCCGATAATTGAATTCATTCATCTTTGTCTTATGTCTTATTTTATTTTTACTAATCTTTAAACATATTTTGGTATTTTATTTTATGTACAATTGACACAAATTTATTCTTGTAGCAAAACCAACCAAAATATTTATACAGGCCGTCTCGTTCGCTCTTTACACAGATCCTATCAAGAAAATGTACTCTATATTAATGGTTTTTGTTACATAATATTTAAACAAAACAAAAACAGATAGATATTTTTGTTGGTTTTGGTATAATCGTCACAAATATTTTCCTGCATCTTGATAAGAACACGAATATTTGTATGTAGCTATACGGGTATTATTTGTATGTAATATAATGAAAATATGATACGTCTCCTACGCACATGGAAGATTGTATGAAAATCTCCTTTTCTATGCGGGTTGGTGGTTTAGTATGTACGATTCTGTTATTTTTATTTTGGTCCCACCAAAACCACGTCGTTTTCAGTCAAAAAAGAAGGCAATGCTCACGGTTTTCATGGATTACAACGGTTTAGTGCATCATGAATTTTTGCTAGAAGGCCAGACCGTAAACAAAGAGTATTATTTGGGCGTTATGAGACGTTTGCGTGAAGCAATTTGCCGAAAGAGACCAGAATTGTGGGCAGAAAACTCGTGAATTTTGCACCATGATAACGCACAGTGCCATCATTATTCGTAATTTTTTGACGAAAAATGCAACAAATACCATCCAACAGCCACCGAATTCACCTGAATTGGCTACCTGTGACTTCTTTCTGTTCAATCGAGTTAAAAAACCATTACGGGGAACGCGTTTCAGCAGCCGAGAGGAAATAATGGAAAAATCGCCAACACACACAGAGTAGATGTACTCTTGACTACGTAATTTTTGCAAATGTCAAGTATGACGCTAAGATTTAGAGGGAATATCAACAACAGATGTACCAACTTAACAAAAAAAACAGAACTCAAATCGGAACGATGGGAGCGCCACACGGTGGTTATTCCGGGAACTTGTTGATCAAGGTAGTATATAATGGAAACAACCGAATATTGGGGTAACGTTGAAATGGTGGTATAATTGTTCTAACATTTTTATTACAATTCTTATTTATTTATTTAATATGGAATTATTCGAGTTTTATTGAGGGTTATTCAAGTTTTGGTTTTTGAAAAAGAAAAAATAATATTTTTGTTATTGTAGTATCGAGAAGCCTTTGGGGCCTATGGATGGTGGAGGGACCGAGTATTAAATTTACTCACTGTAAATGGAAGGAATTGTTGGATTGTAGGTTGTTATCAGTTAATTTACTAAGGTTGAGGGGTAGTGTGGTTGTGGAAAATTTGCGGAATTGCTTCAACTATAAAAGTAGTTTGAGCTTAACAATAATTTTAAGTTGCGAAACTGACTAATGTGAAGGAAACCATTAGATTATGTAGCTGTTATAAATTACACTTAATTATATATAATTGTTAGATCGTCTTCGAGCTATAGAAATACTGGTGAATTCTCGCTCAGCATCCAGAAACTTCAACCATCCACAGCTGTTATGTAGCGTAGAAGTTGTATTGTCTTGTGATAACTATTTTACGAACTAATTATTTTATTTTTCACTAACGAATTTTTCTAATTTAGTAGTAAAGATATGGTATAATGGTGAGTTATTAAATTAATTTAGTTTTCAGAGATACCTGGGAAATTCTATTAGAGCTTTGTTCATAAATATCCTATATACAAGTAGCACTTAACTAAATTATTGGTACTTGGTCTAGACTTTATTGCGTCGTAACATAATCAATTTTTAAATTATATTATATATGCTTTAAGGTTGGCGTAATATTTGATGGTTTGAGTTCCTCATTATATCTACGCCACACCACAGTTCGTCCATCTGATCCAAATATATTTGCTCTTGTCAGCAAATATTACGTCGTTGCAGAAACTGGAATCTTTTGCAATATATTCCTGCGCAAACTGGATACGTTTTTTTTCTGTTTCGCTCAATTATTAATGTTTTTTTACTGGCCACGCGGCCTATAAAACCTTGCCGTTCTATGTTCTGCGGATGATTTGTGGATGTACTGCTTTTCCCAGTTCTTCCAACACCTCTGATGCCATTTTCGACGCATTTAAACGTAGATTTTTTTTTAAAATTTTTCTTATATAATTCTTTCTAATTTTTCTTATATTATATAATTTTATAAATAATTAACTTCAACATTATTAATTTCCTTTTTCCTAGATCTGTAGGAAATTGCTGATTAGTTTAAGTTTAATTTTATGGTTAAATATATATTTTTAACTTTTTATTTTTAAATCTAGTTGCAGTATGTAAACAATTAATTAACTATCTACATACATGATAACGATAACTAATGAAACAAGCGCTGTGAATTTAAATCGTAGCTTAGTAATTTAAAAGTTTTAAACATTCTTTTAGATTTTTAGCTTAGAATTGGGAAAGTCTCCATATTCGATTTCATAAAATGTTAATTTTCGTAATATGTAATATATTGTGTTTTGCTCATTAATGTAAATCAATTAATAGTTTAAAGAATATTTAAACGGGGCTCTTCCTTAATTTGCTAACAAATAATTATATTTTCAGAATATAACATAGTCCCAGAATTAATCTAATTATAGGGATTAAAATTAATCCTGAGTTTCAGAATTAAATTTTGGCTTGAATCAACGTTCCAGGTTCATTAAGTAGTGCATAAGCTGTAGTTTAGAAATTATGTTGTCTTGTGCTAACTATTTTTACTATATATTTACTAACAATATTACTAACTATCGATCGCTTAGGTGTCTGTAACCGGCTCGAGTCTGTCCCAACTAATAATCCTTTCCAATCCTTCGGTTTTGTTATATGTAAATGGGTGTGCGGTGTGTGCCCGGGAGTCCGGAAGTTCTTGCTATAATGCCTGGCCGTACATCCTAATCAATCAATCAATCAATAACAAGATACCAACAATACATACAGTAAATTATATTTGTAGTCGCGGTCTGAGATTATCGCGATAATCTTCCTGTCTGTAATTAGTTTAAACGAAAATCCTACATTTGTCCTACAGATAAAATTTCTTAATATTTCGCTCCCAAAATATGGATTTTCAGTTAAACTAATGACAGACAGGAAAATTATCGATTACAATTGGGATAAATTTTATTTTTCAGTTTTCACTGTAACGTAATGAAATAGAAAAATCGGTCGAGTCTAAAGAGTTCAAGAATTTTAAAAAAAAAAAAAAATTGACCAAACTAAATTGTTACATTTTCACTGTATCGTATGGATAAGCAATCTTAAGGAAATCGAAAGAATCTAAAGAGCTACCGAATTTTTGAAAACAAATTTGGCCAAAGCGAAATTTTCAGTTTTTTCACTGTATCGTATGGACTATATCCGTCCAGTCATTATTCAGGTTCTTAATGAGCTTGATAATACTGCCAGCCGGTACGCGATACATACTATCTGGGCTTGTTGCTCTCCCTGCTAGATGTTTACTACAGCATGTAGTTCCGCTAGAAAGATGGTAGCATTGGAACCCAATGACTTCGAGAGGGTTGTCGCACTCTCGTATATTCCTACTCCTGCCCCGCCTTTCTTTGATTTTACTCTTACGAGTTGCTGGGAATTGCAAATCGCCTGTAGGTCACCCAGCTCTACTACAGGAAGGCTAAATAAAACTGGAGAGTGCCTGGTATCCAGAGTACGCATACTTTGGACTGATTAACCTATCAGCCATTCATCCATCGGCATATGCTGTTCCACCTTAGATTAGGGTTTTTTATCAAGGTTTTCTCCTTAACCGCCGTACTTTAGCCTGTGAATTGTGAACAGGTTACCCCTTACACAATTGTACCCATCACGCAGCTACCTAATACATGACCAGAACAGCTCACGTGATGTGCACCCTACTGGAAGGTTACGGAGCTGGTAGATTACTCTATTCAACCTTGGCCCCCCCCTCCAGTAGACGCCAAAACCACCTCGATCGAGTCTAAGGAGCATAGAATAATGATATATAAGAAAAGTTATGCAGAAGAAGTAAAAAAATGCGGCGCTGATTACGTCAATTAATCAAACTACTAAAACCTCGCAACCTGTGCATGTGTTAATTTGGTTTTTTACGTTGTGCTACCGCCTATTCAGAACAATATTGAATTATATACTATACTACCTACACTTATTGAATATATTTACAACTACCATTGCAAAAGACAACAACATTTATTTTTTGTAAAAGAATCACTGATGATTATATGTATAAGATTAGTCTTTTCAGTACAAAAACATGTCATTCGAAATTTCAAAACGTGTTATTTTATAATGGTTGTAAGGAAGCGAGAAATATAAATATGCACAATACATACATATTTCTTTCCTTTTTCGCATTCTTACATAAAATTACCAAATTGCTTAAAACGTGTTTAGTATAAAAAAAAATGAATATGTATATTTTCGAGTATAATAGGCGTGTCCATCTGTATACATATTGTATTGTAAAATATGCATACACAAACATATTTTATACATATTTGAAATCTCCTGTATGAAAACTAAAACAAATTTTGGAAAATATTTTTTTCTGAAAAATTACGATTTGGTTGATGCGGTTTGTTTTTGCAAAAGGTCATTCACCTTTTCTATTTGGATGTTATTTTTCTTGCTTTTGAAATGCTTTCTGATGCGTTTTCGTAGTTGCAAGAAACAAATACAATAATAAAAGGGATAATAAATTTGATTAAAATTTGAATTGATAACAATTTGAGTAGGCATATCATTTTTAATGACGTGCCGTAAAACATTCTTTGCTTCTTTGCTATTTGAAGAAATAAAAAAGTTAGAATAATTATTAGCGGTTTTCTGTTATGCATACCATATGTTTTTACCGACTTGTGGAGAACAGATAATACATAATTATTTATATTGAATATGATCAGATCACTCACACGACAATCATTTATCAAAAGAAATCTTTTGAATAAAATGAATTATTATAATCTCGAATGTGTGCAAACTGCAAAGTTCTTTATAAAATTGAATCAACTTTTACATTGTACATAATAATTTTTATTAAAATGTTATAGTAATAATTACCAATTCTGTGGCAATAATCCTAAGCAAGGTAACTCGAGTTATGTAGTTTTTAAATTTATTCAAAATCAGAACAATTGTATGAAAGGAGCATTTTGATATAGGTGAAATAATTTTCACGATAACTAACAGTTGAAATTATTTCGCCTATATTAAAATATTTCTTTTGATGAAGTTGAATCGTTTAGTTTTGAAAGGGCACATGTCCACTTTTTAAATTTGATAAATTTGATAGGAACTCAAAAAAACTTTATACTGTTAGCACAGATAAGTGCTGTTAGTAAAAATAGGCTTCGAAGGAAATATACATTTATTTATGAAAATTTGAGTTGCTGTTTCATAATCTATTTTATGCTAGTATTGTGTCGCCATAAAACGTATTTAAGGGGCTATGATACAAAAACGTTGTAATACTAATATTGTTCTTAATTAATTAAATTTGAAAGACTATATAATGTAACTCAATTTATGTACTATATATGTTGTTTTGGTTTATTGCCACAGAATTAAGGAATTAAATAAAAAAATCGACTATATTCGATCTACACAAAGGTTCGGTATGTTAATGACATAAATGTTTTAGGACCTCTTACAAACTTACTTATTGTTGATTTGAACCAGTAGCTACAAATCAGCACACTTATTCTGTGGAGGACCCTGGCAAACATAATCAGGTAATAATGCAGTTAGCATCGATCAGGCGAGATTATCAGATTGGAGAATTTTAACATAATTTCGTTTTTTTTCAATTGCCCTTAAAGATAGGATTTGGTTGTCTTGTAACGGTTATTAATTTCGCGCACATCAATTTGTCTGAACTGTGAACGTTTTTGTGAAAATGGCATATTTAGGGGCTCGAGACAAAAACAGCTCGTGTTGATTAAAATTAAATCACATTCGCGTTAACCAGTTCTCGTGTTAATGGACGAACAAGTGTAATAAAGTTACATAAAATATTTCAAAAAAGTTAATTTACAATTTTTTAATATTTTAAGCTTTCTTGATGCTTGGACCATTTGCAGTTCTTTCTCATCAAAACAAGAATAAAATTAAAGATAGAAACCATAGAATTTATAATTATTACTACAACATTTTAATAAAAATTATTATGTACAATGTAAAAGTTGATTCAATTTTATAAAGAACTTTGCAGTTTGCACACATTCGAGATTATAATAATTCATTTTATTCAAAAGAATTATTTTGATAAATGATTGTCGTGTGAGTGATCTGATCATATTCAATATAAATAATTATGTATTATCCGTTCTCCTCAAGTCGATAAAAACACATGCATAACAGAAAACTGCTAATAATTATTCTAACTTTTTTATTTCTTCAAATAGCAAAGAAGCAAAGAATGTTTTACGGCACGTCATTAAAAATGATATGCCTACTCAAATTGTTATCAATTCAAATTTTAATCAAATTTAATATCCCTTTTATTATTGTATTTGTTTCTTGCACCTACGAAAACGCATCAGAAAGCATTTCAAAAGCAAGAAAAATAACATCCAAATAGAAAAGGTGAATGACCTTTTGCAAAAACAAACCGCATCAACCAAATCGTAATTTTTCAGAAAAAAATATATTCCAAAATTTGTTTTAGTTTTCGTACAGGAGATTTCAAATATGTATAAAATATGTTTGTGTATGCATATTTTACAATATGTACAATAATGTATCCAGATGGACACATCTGTTATACTCGAAAATATACGTATACTTTTTTTCGTGTTCCATTCATTCATATTTTTTAATACTAAATACGTTTACAGCAATTTGGTTATTTTATGTAAGAATGCGAAAAAGGAAAGAAATATGTATGTATTGTGCATATTTATATTTCTCGCTTCCGTACAACCATTTTAAAATAACACGTTTTGAAATTTCGAATGACATTTTTTTGTATTGAAAAGGCAACTCATTATATTATCCTACGTAGAACAAAGTCAGACTCTAAAACATAGCAGATAGAATAGGATAAACAATTTTTTTTATTTATAAAAAGACATTTTATTATTCTTTTGTTGTATATTTTGTGGCAATTCCACTACATATAAAACCACGGCAGAGAAATTTGTGGTAGTATTAATTAGGAAAATAAGAATTTTATTTTTCGTTTGTGTTTTCGTACCTAGTTTGTGTTTATGACATTTAATTTTTTGTTTTTTTAATAGGCGGGACAAAAAACTAAACATAATCTACTAACTCCAATTTTCTCAAGTAATATTTTTTTATTTCATTATGGTCGTTTTTGAATAGCTTAGTATGCGTAAGCGAGGTTGAGGATACTGAAATACTCAAGTAAATGCGAGGTTAAAGTAGGTTCGCAATTTTAATATATATGGTCTGCCGCTCCAATCGTTTTTGCAGCGAGTAGTTGCTCTACAGGGTTCCTCTTATTGTTTGGTTTCTTTATGTAAGGAGCTACCGAATTTTTCACAAAAATTTGACCAAACCGAATTTTTCCGTTGTTTCCCTGTATCGTATGGACGGACCCCCTTGTAACCAATATGGAACCCTGATTTTTGAATACCTGGGGTCATAACACATCCGCACAAGCATTTTTAAGAAAATCGATCGAGTCTAAGGAACCCCTAAGGGCGCAACTGAATTTTTCAGTTTTTTCACTATATCGTATGAACGAAACCCCTTATAACCAATATGGGACCCTGATTTTTGGATACCCGGGGCCCTAACACATCTGCACAAGCAATGTTAAGAAAATCGATCAAGTCTAAGGAGCTACAGAATTTTTCAGAAAAACTGGCCAAACTGAATTTTTTAGTTTTTCCACCGTATCGTATGGACGGACCCCCTTGTAACCAATATGGAGCCCTGATTTTTGGATACCAGGGATCATAACACATCCACACAAGAATAAAGATTTTATTTTCCTAAGAAACGTAAAAAAATGCTAGGGGGATTTTCAAATAAATTTTTTATATCGTATTAATTTCTTTTTTTATTACTCATTATACATTTATTTCTTCAATTATAATGATATACATACATACATACATACATTATTCACTGCTAGTTTATCTAGTAGTCTTTTCGCGTACACAAATAAATTATTGTAAACATAATTTTGTTTAATTCAAAATGTTTTATTTTATTTTAATTAAATTTATTTTATTTTAATTAAATTTATTTTTATTTACTTATTTATTTTTATTTTAAATTTTATTTAATTAAAATTTTTTATTTTATTTATTTCCTTATTCTTCACCATTTTTAATTTTATTTATATCATCGCGCGATGGTGAAATTGGAGTGTGAAATTGGAGAGCAGATTGATTTTTTTTTTTATTTGAGACATTAGTTAGTTCAGTTGTTTGTTGGTGTATTGTTTTTCGTTTTGTTCGCTTGTGAACTAATCTGTGCGGCGGAGCATTTATCCGTACACAAATGCGTGAACCGCCACAGGACTCGTCCACGAGTGATTTTCCCCTCTGTAAATGTGATGTGCTTGTGCGTGCGCGTGTGTGATGCTTCCGTGCATGTGCGACTGCGTGCGTGATGCTTGCGTGAGTGTGCGCGTGTGTGCATTGCTTGCGTGCGTGTGTGGGGGCAAATTGCAGAAACCATGACTTTGCCAGAGTAGTTCGGCGTTCTCGTGTTTGGTCTTTGCCTGGGGGGCTATTATGAGATTTTTCGATTTCGAATTTTGACGATATCGAAAAAATTCGTCCTATTATGAAACAAAAAAAGAAATTCGTATCGGATTTTTTCGAACGTACATGGCAAAATTCGACTGCTATTTAGTTGGCGGATTTTGTAAAATTTATGGTATTTTGTGTTTTTGTGGAAAATACGTTTTTGTAAATGATTTATTCAATTTTAAATAAATTAAATATTATTTATAATATTGTAATATTTATAATAATAAATAATATTACAAATTCGATTTTCCAAGTTTCATAATAGGGTAAATCCGCGGCGTATCGAATTTTTTCGATATCGTATAAATCCGAAATCGAAAAATTTTGTAATAGACCCCCTGGCCCCAAAACATGCGCCAGACCAGAATGGTTTGTTCTGTAGCCTGACGTAACCTGTTTTGAAGCCAGTTTCGGTCCTAATTGTGTCAGTGCCTGGTCTCAAAACATGCGACAGACCAGGGGGTCGATTCTGTTTCCGTGAAAAAAATTAAATGAAAAAATAGTTCTCTGTAAACCAAGCTCCAATTTGAAGTAATTTTTTATAGTTTGCGCCTACTCCGAAATTTACATATATAAATTTTATAACGAAGGAACAGTAAACGACAAATAATTGTTCGTTTACACAAGACACTTGTTTATCGACATTTATATTAAGAGCCTAATATTTATAGTCGCATTATTTTTTGTGTGGCAATAAGTGACTAACTTATGTGTGTTGTGCGTATGTTGATAGGTATCTTATGTTAATTAAGTTATGCAACCATAATGAACGCAACACTACAGTAATTTTTTTAGGCTTTACTTTTTTTTTTAATAAATGTAGTGTTTTTTTATTCGCTCCGGATAGCTGCTATCGAGAGCCGTCATATGAAAAGTGGTTCCGGATAGCGCTCCGTATAAATAGGTAGAGCCAAATATTTTTTATATGAAGTTTTTGGTAAACAATTGAATTAAAAATGATAGTTTGATGTTAAATAAGTTTAGTTTACCAATAAATAGCTCGTCATATCTAAATTTAGGCGTATAAAAATTACGGCTCTCGATAGCAGCTATCCGGAGCGAATAAAAAAACGCGACTAAAGTATACACTACTTTAGTTGTAACATTTAAATGGTGGTCATCTATTTGTGAAATTTGTAATTTGATATTTTACACAGAAGTTTTGTACATCCATTCTTACAAAATTCGATTTTTAAAGTTCGAACTAAGACAAAGTACTAGAGAGTTTGAAATACACAATATTGATATGTTTATAAAATAATTCTGATTGAAGAATAAAGATAAGTTATGTCGAAATTTGAAATTTTAAAAAGCCCAAACAATTACTAATTTCAATAATTTCACCAATAACCTGTATTTGTCAATTTTTACGAAAATGGGATAGTAAGAATTTCATAAAATTTAAAATAGTCTAAGCGTGTGAAACGCTATTGTGAAAGCATTAAAACTCTTAAATTTTATTTACTACTCCGAAATTCGAATTTTTAAATGCAGTTCTTTCGAAAAACTATTTGTAATCTGACATAATTTTAAAACCCTAGATTCAATAGGATATTCTAAATTTACAGAATTTTAAAATAGGAGTAGAAATCAGGTGCTTGAATTTAGAATTAAAGAAGCTTAGGGAATTATAAAATTTTAAAATTAAGGCTTAAAAGGACTATTTTGGAAATCTAGGAATTAAGTCGATTTTAAAAATTCAAGAAATTTGAACCTAAAACGACTGTACATCAATGTGAATTAAAAAATTTCAAAAATATACATTTGAAATAGTTTAGGATTTTGGAAAATGAACAAAAGCTCTTTCTATTTTTCAAAACCTTAATGAACTATGAAAACTACCATGTTTGCTTAAAATACGATCAGTTGATGGCGATCAACCACAATCTTTTGAGATTTTGGACACAACTTTCGGTATATCGGTAAACCGGTACATTAATAGACACATTTAAATGATTTTCTCACCACCAAAATGGTCAATAAACAAATTCTTTTCATATGAGAATATTTTAACGAAAATAATCAAGTATTTATTAAAAACACTTTGGAATTATGTTTTTTTCCACCGAGAAATGTTTTCGTTTTAAGCCTGATTTCCATTACGAAATATTTACTGATAGTATTTTTTACTGAATAAAAACATAAAAATCGAAAATGTCATTAAAGTGACGGAGAAATGGTCTTTGTTTTTAATTTTTTTGAAAAATTGCATTGAAAAATTGAAATATTTTTCCAGTACTGAAAAAATGTACTTCGCTTCATATATTTAAAGTAGATAAATATCAGTAAATTTTGTCAGTATACTATAAAAATGTCAGTATACTATAATAATTTTTTCAGTACTGTAAAACTGAAAGTGTTTTTTTCTCTCATTCAGCACGCGAATATATATTTTTATCCCATTTTGTTTATACTGTCAGTAAATATTTCATAATGGAAATCAGGCTTTATTTTTCATGGAAAGAGAATCAGCCCACAGTACTGTGAAAATTATATAACTTTGGTTTTTTGCATTCAAAAAATAAAAATGGATGACTAGATGTAAATGAAAAGATTTTTTTCATTGAATTTTTTCATAGAACGAGAATTGACCCCCAGAATGGTTCGTTCTGTAACCTGACGTAATCTGATTCGAGGCCAGTTTCAGTCGTAATCGCATCAGTGTGATAGTGGGGAGTGGTGTTGGGGATGGGTGGTCGTTTCCACACAATCCTTGGACTGAGCTACTTTGAAGTACAACAAAATAAACAAAAATGTTTATTAAATAAATAATGTGGAAAAAAAATGAACCCCTTAAAAAAAAATGTTTTGAAAGAAAAAAAAAATGGTGAAAAATTTACATGTCTAAAAAAAAAATTATATAAAAAAAATTAATTGTTGATCCTATTGATGTTGTTGTTGCTCGTGTTGGAGCTTCATCAGATGTTGAATGACGGTGGCCATGATGATGTCGTTGCTGATACTGTCTACTGCTGTGATGACGGCGATGGTGGTGATGATGTTGGTGCTGCTTCTGCTGGTCCTGTTGATGATGGCGATGATGCTGATGAAGGCGTGATAACGGCTTTGCTACTGCTTGTGGGATAGTTGTGTTGCTGATGGTATAATTGTTGTGTATGTATAGGTGTTTGATGGGGTGTGACTCCAAAACAGTGCAAAGAGGTAAGAGACGAAGAAATGCAACAAACAGCGTAAGCGCGACTCGTGTGGAATGGGTGATTTGTTGTCTCTTCATGTGTGTATTGTTTTTCGTTTTGTTCGCGAACTAATGTGGGCGGCGGAGCATTTATCCGTGCGCAAATGCGTGAACCGCCACAGTCCTTCCTCCATTATCCACTACTACCAAATAAAAATTTCATTTTTGAAATTTTATCTAGAAGTCTTTTGCCATTTTCATTATACTTAAATTGAGACATCAAAATGTCGACGGAAATTATTTTAGGATTATTTAAAGGATTTGATTATAAAATACAATAGTTTTTATCGGTCGTGGACAGCATATAATGGCTGTTATTCACTCATATGATTTACAACACTCGCCTATCGCCTCGTGTCGGTAAACCATATTCGTGAATAACAGCTATCATTATATGCTTGTTGAATAATATACTATTTTACCTTTCTTTATATTAGAGATTTGACTTTTTTAGACTGATGCGCATTTTTTAATGCACACACCCAAATAAAATGTAATTCGAAAAATAAAAATAGACTGACAAAATTCTCCAAATAAAAAAATTAAATAAAAATCTATATAAGCGAATGGTATGGCATCGAAATCATCGTTCGTTTCATAATATACACAGATACTATTGAAACTCAATCATATGGTTGCGTTATTTATTGTTTCGTTCATTCATAAAATTTTGTTTACTACTCGTATAGTATAAAAACAACAGAATCTCCTTTGCTTTCCTTCACAATAACGTGCAACAAGGATAAGAACATAATTAAAACTTTATATTGGTCGCTTTCTCTATTGGAGTGCATCCAACCGGTACATAATTATCTATTTTAGTGATTCGAATGCAATTTTAATGCATGGAAAGGAACATTCTTATATCCTTTTTCTATGCTTTAACGTTTTACCGAATTTTAATGTTTTGGTAAAAATACAAAATTTTTAAACAATTTAGTTGTAAAATGCCATTATTAGAGAAATCTCGTTTCCGGTCGGCAAATTATGTCATAATACTTGAACCGCCGGCTAATTTGCAGCCGAATGTAAACCGCCGGCACTTTATGTGAAATTTGAAAACTAGTCTCCTCAAGGGAAACCCAACCTAATTGTTTTTATTCATGATTTTTAGGTTCTTAAAGGTTTCAGATAATGTTAAGAAATCATAAAACCTACCAAATCTTGGGAAATACGGGAATAAAGTATTGTTGTTTTATGTAATCGTATATCTTTGCTAAAATATATAGTAAATATTTATTTACATTGTTCCTGATGGCACAACAAACTGTAAATAAAACAAAAAAATCGAAACAAAATTTTATCTATTACAGATTGCAAAAATGTCATGTGGTTTAAGTGTTAAGAAAACGAGATTTCTCTTTCTCGTTCGCCAATGTGTTAAGGCTGATTTACATTGAAAGACTTTCACAAATGCATTTGTAAGAATTAAATTTCATTGTATGTATACACTGAAACCCAGAACATGGAAAATCCAATGAGGCCGAAAGAATCCGATGGGGTCAGCCTGCCAGTAATCAGTATGGTGTATGAAAACCATTTTATTACTATTATTATAAATAAAATTAAAATTCGTTTAATTGAAAATTATTTATTTGATAATATTTAAAGATTTTGGAAAAGATGAATTAACGAATTAAAGGATTTTAGAAGCAGCTGATTTAGGGTTGTGTGATTTTTCAAAATCATTAGTCGCTCACAATAAATTCGTTTGATAAGAATAATGTGTATGGTATTATGAGACTATCGATCAGTGTTTCAATTCACATACAAAATAACAAATTATATAATTTAACTTTTCTTGGTAAATCTTTGATTAAAAGAACCTATTCATTATGCTTTCTCAATTCACTTTCATGATCTATGATTGAATGAATGTTGAAACTCTTTTAATTTAATTCAATATACATTTTTCAATTCAACAAAACATAGTTCTTACCTTATTCGGTGATGTTTGCCAGGATCTTCGTTTCCCAAGTTTTTCTTGTAGATGCGAATTTGATGTGTTTTCGTATAGATCATTAGTATTTGGACTACTTGTTCTATTGCCGCCACCATTTCCACTGTATTGTAAACTATTACTGCCAATTGAAGGACAAGGTGACGATACTGTAGATGATGGACTAAAACAACCAGAATCACAATGTGCTAGCAATTTTAACCGATTACCAGGGCATATTCCCTAAAAATAAATAAAAAACAAAAAATGGACAATCAGTTCCAAAACTCAACTATTGAATTATAAAAATACTTGGCGTGGATTGGTATACTTAATGGGTAAAACACATCAAGAGGCGACGATGGGTGACAAAATTAAATCCTTGTTATTTTGATGATTTAATAAATTGTAATGAGATCGAGTGTTACCTCGACTCATTATAGAAATTGTCCATAATGAGTCGAGGTAACAATCGATCTCATTACAGTGGCGCCCAACGTGGGGCCCCACTATAATTAGATCGAGTGTTACCTCGACTCATTATAGAAATTGTCCATAAAGCTTGACCCATCGCGGCATTTACCTGTAGCTTCAAGCCAGTAGAGGTAACTTTTTCGTGGGTTTTGATGGGAGGTGTGTATGGACCTTGTTATACCGCATTTTTTGTGAGCAGGAAGTGATCATGGAGATCACAAATAGGGGAAAAAATAAAAATAATAAAACGAACGGTTCATCTATGGTGACCAATTGAAAACAAAATCAATTGTCCAGCATGAATGGATGAATTTTTGGCCTTAGCCAAGCATAGTAAAAAAAAACTAGGAACGAAAATGATCAATATTTATTTCCCTATATGAGGGATTTGTTAGTAATTCAAATTAGATCAGTAGCACGTAATTAACTGAAGAGGCGGCGGCGCATTAAAGCACACTTCCACCCGCCTCTAATGAGGCTGTTAATTGACCCGCTACTGATTTTTTTTTGTCTTCTTCCAACTTCAAGTCAGCTCAGTCAATTTTTCACAGTGGAATTGGGACTTAAGTACTACTTACAGTATATTTCAGCTGGGAAATTTTTGAAAGTAGGCATCGTATGTCTTGTTATATTTTTCTTGCAGAAAGTTTCAGTTTTTTTATAGGGATTTATTAATTAAAATGTCCAATAAAATATAGATTTTAACAGTTTAATTTGAAATGGATGAGTGTTTAGTCGAATTGCAATATAACTTAGAAGAAAATGATTCAGGTAAAGATAATTTAATTATTGAAAATTTGATTGTATGACGTCAAAATTCCTATGAAATAATAAGCTCTATCTATATATTTTTGTAAAACATTTCAGACCCATTTGCATGCTGTGGCACCGAATTTTCATTTTATTCTTGGGCCTCCTGCAAACTCAAAGTGGATATATGTCACAAGTTTTTTGAAAAGGGGCACACACAAAACGAGGGTGACTCAATGCAGTCCACGATAGAGAAATGTCGCAAGAAAAAAACTATTTATGTACCAGCTCAATATTATAGTCTCATTAGGAATGCTAAAATCGTATGTGGTACACGAGATGGACCAATCTGATATTTCTGAGATAAACAAATTACTGTACAAATATGAATTTGAAGAAACTTTTGAAGAAATTTTATACTTTGATGAGGCATCTGCTTCTAAACGTCCCGGGAGGAAAAGAAAGCCAATCAACAGTAGTATTATTGATAAGTTATATAGAGAAAAGATTTCCATTTTTAAGGAAAAATATAGGGATTTAAAGTACCTCAATGAAAAAAATTATATACCTGGAATATACAAATCATTTTATGAAGCTTTGCCTTACAATAACAATATACATGAAGATTCAGATGATTAATGTTCTGCATTTAATAAATAGTTTAAATTATCATGGAATAATTCATTACTAAACTTTACCATTTATTGTCGTTTTTAATTTTTATTCCAGGCGTTATTGAATTTCTACTCTAATGCGATAATGCGATAAGTGGAGTTAAAATAGTAAAAAATAATTCTGTTTTTTCTTATAAAAACTATAACTCTATTTACAATATAAGAATTTAAAATTTCTTCAGTCAAAAGTACTATAACTAGTACTTACAATATTGTTTTAATAAAATCGTGAACGATAAGTAACGTGTTTACCTATTTAAACTTATTGTTTTAGATTTTTTAAATGATTTTCGAAATTGTCACGAGAAATGAACCAATTGCAATAAAGAATATTCTTTATTAAATCTGTATCCAAAGAGTTCTAGTTGAAAAACCTAAAAAGCGTTCTCCTAAAAAATGACTTTTTTGACTTCGTTTTCTTTTGTTTTTTTGCACGCACAGTGCGATATATACATATATAGAAAAATTTACGGCACGGATTGGTTTTAGCTGTCTCACTTGACAGGCGACGGTGGCAAATTTTGGAAAAGGAAGATTTAATACAGCGATTTATAATGGAATAGTTCACAATTCGCAAGTGTACGTACTGCCTCCTCGTGGCAACCACTGGTAACTAAGACCACTTGGCACATTTTAGGCCATTTGGCACAGGTTAAAGTACGGCGCTAAAGGAGAAAACCTTGACAAAAAACCCTAATCTAAGGTGGAACAGCATATGCGGAAAGATGAATGGCTGATAGGTTTTTCAGCCTAAAATATGCGGACTCTGGATACCAGGCACCCTCCAGTTTTATTTAGCCTTCCTGTAGTAGAGCTGGGTGACCTACAGGTGATTTGCAATTCCCAGCAACTCGTAAGAGTAAAATCAAACGGAATAATGGGCAGGAGTAGGAATATACGGGAGTGGGACAACCCTCTCGAGGTCCTTGAGCTCCAATGCTACCGTCTTTCTAGCGGAACTACATGCTGTAGTAAACATCTAGGACGGAGAGAAATAAGCCCAGATAGTATGTATTACGTACCGGGAGGCAGTATTGTCAGGTTCATTAAGAACTTAAATATTGGCTGGACGGATAGTTAAGCAGGGGCCAGCACAATAGATCTTTTAGGTCGCAGTGCGAAGTGGCTGATCGCCCGCATGGCCCTCCAATAATAATAATAATAATAATATACTTCGTATAATCGAGTAAGTTTGAGTCGAATCGGAAACCGCCTTATATAATCCATATCAAATAGTTTATTTAGGTATGCTTAATTTATAAACTGGTATTATAAACTGCATTAAATTAAATTAAATTAATTTAATTAATATTAAAAGATTATAAATTAACTAAACTATATAAATAAAATACTAATTTGGAAATATTAATTTTGAGTTGAATTGAGATTTTGTTTGCAACAATAATGACGTATTTATTTATGCATGCCAAATTTCGATTAAACGAATGTGAACAACGTGGAATTATGTAAAAGCAAATCGAGAGGCTAAATGTATTGTACTTAATTATTACCTTGATGGATTTATTGAAGTTTAGGTTGCAGTTTTCACAAACAAACGTCAATATTACTTATATGGCACACCGACAAATTTTTAAGAAAATAATGTTTCAATTTCCTTTCATTGATTTATTATTTTACTTACTTTACATGCTTGATTTTGCAGGGTAATATGTCCATAAACGGAGTTGAAGTTTTATGGGAGTATATAAGTAATAAATGTCGAAGATGTTGATTTTGTTTATCTTAATTATGTCAACAGGATTAGTAAAATTACAACATCAATAATAATAATAGTTTTTGATGTCCTGATTTGGATTTAAGGAATCCTGAGTTCTGGCATTGGATTCCAGAGGAACGAGCATCTAATCTTGTTGTTAAAATGTGCTGTCTTGTGCTAACCTGTTTATCATTTATCATTTATTGTACTAATAATTTACTAACTATTAATCGCTTAAGAGTCTGCAAACGGGTTGAATCTGTCCCAACTAATAATCATATCCTATCCATTGGTTTTGGTATGTGTACATGGGTGTACGGTGTGTGCCCGGGAATACTGTAGATCCTGTTATAATAATTATAAAATTTGGCATTATGGTGATTTATTATTTTACTTAAATTTAGTTTCCAGAGTTGCCTGCCTTATAGTAACTAATTGAATTTTTGAGGAGTCTAGGGTGTTGTGGTGCTGTAACATTATCATTTTTAAATAATTTAATATAAATTTTATAAAATAATAGAATTTATAATTATTTCTTTTCTTTTCTGGATCGGTAGAAAATTGATGATTAGTTTTAAGTTAAATTTTATGTTTAAATGGTTTTTAACGTTTATTTTAATTCTTGTTGCAGTACGTAATAATTAATTAATTAGATATAAAAGGACCATTAATAATGAAATAAGCGCTGTTATTTTAAATTTTTCTTAAATATTTTATCAGGTAAATTAATAAAAGGCGGACAGGGGTGAAATTACAACATTAATAATTTTTTAAGTCCTGTTTTAGATTTAGGGAGTCCTGATTATCCGGCCCTGGATTCCAGAGTAATGATCATCTAATAATGTAGTTAGATTTTCTAGTGCTAACCTATTTATTATATATTGTACTAATAATTTATTAACTATTGATCGCATTGGTGTCTGTAACCGGGTCGAGTCTGTCCCAACTAATAATCCTATCCTATCCTTCGGTTCTGTTATGTGTAAACGGGTGTACGCTGTGTGCCCGGGAGTCCGGGAGATCCTGCTATAATGCTTGGCCGTACATTCATAATCAATCAATCAATCAATGTTTGTGATACGACGCGCAATTGTTAAATCGTAAAAATATTTTAATTATTTTGTTGTTTAATGTTTTATTACTTATTATTATAAATAGAACAATGTTTTTTTTATGTTTTACTAATGTCACAAAAATGTGCGTTCCATTGAATATCTACTCACAAGTACTTGGCAGTAGCAAATCGTTTCCAATGGAACACAGTGATTAACGAAATCCTTGATTCCGGTATTTGTAGATATTTCACTTTAATTCAATAAAAACCAAATAATATAATTTGTTTTGAATATTTATTCAATTAATTATTTTATCCACTTTTGATATATAATAGCCCGATAACTATGCTGATTTCAAATAAAGAAAATGTAAAATAACCCATTGTTATTGTATAACCCACGCTGCTAGGGGCAACGTGAGTTATATTTGGTATATCAAAATGTTGAGTAGTCATTGGAAAATTATTCGTAGTCAAATTGAATGAAAAACTATATTCCAAAAATTAATTAAATTAAAGTACACCATGACAATTTAAAGAACGGTCACTATGATAAAATGTATTTCAAAATTTAATGCTTCAGTGTGAAAACACAAAATGGAACTACTTCTTATTAATTTACGAAATTTATTTCAACAAAAGTGGATAAAACGTTGTATGGCACTCGTGAGCAAAGAGATATTATCCACTCGGGATAATGTCCCACTCGGCTATCGCCTCGTGGGACAAACTTATCCCTCATGGATAATATCTCGTTTTGCTCACTAGTACCATAAATAACTATTATCCACTTTTGATAAATAATAGCCCGATAATTATGCTGACTCCAAATAAAGAAAATGTAAAATAACCCATTGTTATTATATAACCCACACTGCCAGGGGCAACGTGAGTTATATTTTGTATAACAAAAAGTTGAGTAGCCATTGGAAAATCATTCGTAGCCAAATTGAATGAAAAACTATATTCCAAAAAGTAGTTAATTGAAAGTACACCATGACAATTTAACGAACGGGTACTATGATAAAATGTATTTCAAAATTCAATGCTCCTGTGTGAAAACACAAAATGGAACTATTTCTTATGAATTTACGAAATTTATTTCAACAAAAGTGGATAAAACGTTGTATGGTACTCGTGAGCAAAGAGATATTATCCACTCGGGAACTTATCGCTCATTGATAATATCTCCTTTTGCGCACTATTATTTCACAATCAGGAGGAACTTATTGATAAACAAATATTCAATAAAAAATAAAATGTTTAATTGAATAACTATTTAAAACAATTATATTATTTCGTTTTATTGGATTAATTTGTTTTATTTGCTTGTTTTATTGACATATTTTGTACCCCAAGCTAACAACTTGTTTTGAGCTGTAGCTCATTCACAACAGATTGTGCAGAGGTGAATTAACATAATAAATTATTTTAAAAAAAGCTTTAATCAGAATTAATTGCATCAGAATCGCGGCACTTATTCATATCCCTGGTGGTGTCTCATCTTTAAGGATTAAGAGTAGAATAGAAATAGATACCTTTTGAAATTAAATTAGATCAAAGCATTTAAAAGAAATTCCGGTTCCTACTGATGACACACGCCTCCCAAATCAAGATGCTGCCGCCATGATTGTCAGTATTAGCTAAGCATTTCAGACTATGCGCTTCGCCAGTTCTTCGACGTACGTATTTCGTCTCAATGTCCCGAATACCTGAACAAATTGGTTAGAATTATCCAAATAAAGGCATTGGTGATAGTTTATGGTTATTACGTGAATTGTCAAATACTGTTTTCTATAATTTCTCAGCATATTAAAGAACTGACCTCAACATTACTTTCACCCGACCAGAAGCTTGGCTCCATTCCGAAGTAGTTTAATGTTTTTACTTTTTTGCCCAGTTAAGTCAATTTTTCGTATTGGTCTCAGATAATAACGTGCCTTTCCTAGTTTTTCGGCTTTTTAGATCAAATACGTCAAGACTTTGCACAACTGTTTTCGCAAAAATTGGTTCCTAAAATCTGCTAGTTATATAAGCAGCTAGAGGTGATGTGAAGGGTTTTCCAATAGGAATGATACAATTTAAAATGGTTATAATGGCAACACTGCGAATTATTTTTTGACATTTCTTATGTCATTTGTGTTCAGTAGGTTATGCCATTTAATCATGGAAAGATACACGCTTCAACAACGTTTAGAAATTGTTAAATTGTTTTATCAAAATCAGTCAACATTTTTATCGAAAAATTTTATTCATTGATGAAGCTCATTTTTGGTTAAATGGTTATGTAAACAAACAGAATTGCAGAATTTGGAGTGATGAAAATCCACACGAAACTGTTCAGACACCATTACATTCAGATAAAGTCACTGTGTGATGTTCAATTCATGCTGGTGGAGTTATTGGTCCATATTTCTTTGAAGAAAATGGTCGAAGAGTAACAGTCAATGGAGAACGATACAGAACAATGTTAAATGATTTTATTTTCTGATGTTGTTGAGAATAATCTGGAAGATATGTGGTTTCAACAAGACGGTGCCATCTGCCACACAGCCACCTTAACAATCGATTTATTGAAAACAAAATTTGGTGATGAAATTATTTTAAGATTTGCTCCAGATAATTACCCTCCCAGGTCGTGTGATTTAACACCTTGTGATTTCTTTCTTTGGGGATATGTTAAGTCACAAGTTTATGCTGATAATCCAACAACAATTGAGCAATTAAAAATCAACATTGAACGTGCTATTGATGAAACACAGCCAAAATGTGAAAAAGTGATGATAATTTAGGCTGACAGAATGCAGTACATACGGAGAAGTCGTGGTGGTCATTTGAATGATGTTATTTTCCATACATAATGGCATAATGTGACCTTTCAATTAAAAAAGAATTTTGGTCTCACTGAATAATTTATCAGTTGATTTTTCGGCATTTTTTATAGACAAATATATTAATTGTTCATGGCAATACCAATATTTTCGATTTGGTAGATCAGAAAAATACAGAGGCCAATCGCTCATAACATATCTACTGAAAAAAAGTAGAAATATCTTCCCCCCTCCCGGTAATTTTGGCGATCAGGGTAATCATGTACGATCAAATTGGGTTTCTGAAATTATTTGTAAGTGAAGTTCTGGAATAAGGTCGATTAGGACATATGTACAGTGCTGGGAAAAAAATTGGAAAAACATATTGTTACGTTTTTGCCTTGTCAATCAAGGTTCGTGTCACTGGATTGTGAATAACAAACTCAATTCAATTTATCATCAACGAATTTATTTATTTCACAAAATTTATTACAATACACTTCAACATCAATAAAAATTCACAAAATCACTTTATATAAATTATTCTCAAATTTTACTGATCACTTTTACTTTTTATTTTACATTAAAACACTTTTTAATTCCTTTTAATCTTTACACTATCGCTTACCAAATATTACTAATAATCTTACAAGTTGACTCTATCGCCTTCCAAATACTAATAATCCAATTCGATCTTGTTCGCCTTTTTATATACGCAAACCAAACTTCTCGAAAGTTCATGACTTTTCTAGTTAGAATAGTGTAGAAACATTTAGAACTGTTTTATCATGGAAAATTCCATTTAGTACAGTAAAACATTGAGCTATTAGTTTAACCAGAAAGTATAGGAATATATATTCCCATAATTTCTGGTTTAACTTTTTCTATCACACGCTAGATGTCATTGTCACAATATTTTATTACAAATTGGGAGTCTTTTTTTGCTAAAATTACAAAACTTTTGAAAGCAATTGGACTTAATGTTTTATTTTAAATATATTTATGACTCATATAAAAAAAAAAAATAAAAAATACCTACGATTTAGGGGGCAAAATCGATAAATTCCTAAATTATTCTTTCTTAACTTAAGGGCGTGGAAAAAATGCAATAAAAAAAAACACTTTTTTTTTGTATTTTATTGGTTTGTGGAAATTCTTTCTCCAATATTAATATTTTGTTGAACCGCCTTTTGCCTCTATTACGGCGATACAACCCCGCAACTAATGTGTAAAAAATTTGGTCAAGCAATTAGTTTATTTTACGCCTACCGTTCTTGGCCGTAATTAGGGTGAAGATGTTTTATTGCCTGCAATTATTTTATTGAGTATAAATAGTGCATATTTTGTGAGATTAAGTTATTCTGTAGGTGATCCTAATCAAATAAAGAATAAAGTGCAATTTTTAAAAATGGGGGAAAAAATGGGAAAAGTTAGTGAGCAGTGTAAAAGTAATATGTTGATTTTGGCGCGAGAAAATTTAACCACGCGTGAAATATTAGAAAGATTAAACATTCCTAAAAGTATTGTCGCGTGGAATATTAAAAAGAATGCGAGAGATGGACGGTACACAAAGAAAGGAAGGCTCAGAAGGCCCAGAAAGACAACGCCACTGGAAGATAATTTTTTATTACAATGTCGTCGGAACCGTTTTAAAACTTCATCGGACATAAGAGGGGATCTTGAACGAGCAACGGGAAAACAAATTTCAGCCAGCTTAGTGAGAAAAACACTTGTTAAAGCTGGTTTGAGAGCACTTAAACCATTACAGAAGCCTGAGTTCACATTACGAGTGAAAAAAAAACGTTTGCCATGGTCCCAGGAGCAAGTTTCTTGAACTGAAGAGATGTGATTTTCTCCGATGGAAGAATTCTCGTAAAGAGAGGAACTCGCGAGGAGCTTAGCAACGAATGTCTTTTAAGACTTCCACCGAAAAATGAAGGAGTTATGGTCTGGGGATGCTTTTCTGGAAATGAAACCGGTCGATTGTGCTTCCTTAGTTCCAAAATTACAGTAGCTATTTATCTGTAGGTCCTACATAACGATATTAAAAATTTTTTGAAGCGGAGTGACGTAAGTGATCTTTTCATAATTAATATTATTTTGTACAATTACAAAACACCAACAGTTTTCACTTACTTAAAAATACAAAAAAAAACCAAATTTTTATTTTTGAATTTATTTATTTTTATTATTTAAAATTACAACTAGTTTCGATCTTGTAAAGATCATCTACAGGTAATTTTTGCAATCGTATCCTACATAACGAATTTGAGCCTTCTCTGTTAAAGCTTTTTGGCGAGACTTGTAGATTTATTTTTTAACAGGACAACGCTCCGTGCCATACCGCCAAAGTTGTGAGTTATTATTTTTGAATTGTAGATAGAAAAATTGGCTTTCTGATAAACATAAATAATTTGTTAAAAACTTGTTTTTTTGTCTTATCTCTTCATTTAAAGGTAAAAAAGTACTTCGCAGAAAAAAATATCGATGTATTGAGCTGGCTCCCGTACAGTCCAGACTTAAATCCCATAGAAAATATTTGGTCTATAATGAAGCTAGAAGTAGCAAGAAAGCGCCCAGAATCAATTCAAGCTTTAAAAAGTTTGTTGATGACGATTTGGGAATCCATACCTTCTACGACTTTGAAAAATTTATCGCTGAGATAGAATTTCTATAAAACAGTAAAAAACAAAAAAAAAGTTAAAAAATAAGTGTTTAATTTATTCCATTACTTTAACTTCAATCAACGTATTTTGAATATTTTGGCATTTTTCGGGTTTCCCCCTAAATTGCAGGTACATTTTTTTTTTCAAAAAATTAGGTCATACATGTATTTAAAATGAAACAATAAGCCAATTGCTTTCACAAGTTTTGTAATTTTAGCAAAAAAAGACTCCAATTTGTAATAAAATATGGTTGCCCAATTTTTTTTTCCCAGCACTGTATTTCTGGAATATGGCCAAATAGGATGGAATTAAGTCATTTCTTAACCGATTATGATAAAATTCGACAAGTACGGTGGAAATATGATTCTAAAATGATTCTATGTGAAGTTCTGGAATATGACCAATTAGAATGGATTTTGGGATCAAGTTGAAAAATATGGCCAAGTAGGATAGAAGATGGTTATTTCTTAATCGAAATGGAATTCTATAATGATTTTTAGGTGAAGTTCTGGAATATGGCTAATTAGGAAGGTACTCGGTTATCTCTTAACCAAAAATTATTTTTAGATGAAGTCCTGAAATATGTTCAAGTAGGATGGAACTTGCCTATGGTATATATTTATAAGAGGTTTAAGGAACTCGGTTAGTTCTCAACCGATTATGGTGAAATTCGACATGCACGATTGAAATGGGATTTTAAAATGATTGTTAGATGAAGTTCTGGAATATGGCCAATTAGTAAGGAACTTTGTTATTTCTCAACCGATTTTGGTGAAATTCGACATGTACTATGGAAATGGGATTCTAAAATTATTGTTATATGAAGTTTAAGGCCAATTAGGAAGGAGCTCGGGTATTTCTTAATTAAGTATTATGAAATTCGACATGTACGATGAAAATGGGATCCTAAAATGATTTTAGATGAAGTTCTGAAATATAGCCAAGTAGGACGGAACATAGCGTTTTCTCAAACGATTTAATCAAATTTGACATGTGCAATGTAATTGGCATCCTAAAATGATTGTTAGATGAAGTTCTGCAATATGGCTATTAAGATGGAAAAATTAATCCTTGAGCTATGTTTTTCGAGTATGTGTTTAAGCTGTATCCAGCTGGCTAGGTATTTTGTACCTATTGTGATTTAAAATTGCGACAACTTTATTTCTATAAAAGCAGAATGATCGAGTCTCGTCACATCTCTATAATTTTGGAGTAGATTATTACAGCTTGATTTAAAAAAAAATCAAAATTTCCTAATGAAAATGGTACAATTGTACCGTCATATAATTATACAGGAAAATAAAATAAATTAAAACAAGCTGTATATGCTGAACAAAATGTAACTAAATACCACATTCTATTTATTGCAATGAAGCTGCCAAATGTTTACTTTCCACCTGTACTAAAATAAATGATTTT
Source organism: Tipula vernalis (assembly GCA_958295665.1). Taxonomy (NCBI): domain Eukaryota; kingdom Metazoa; phylum Arthropoda; class Insecta; order Diptera; family Tipulidae; genus Tipula; species Tipula vernalis. The sequence goes on along the minus strand of OY282560.1, from coordinate 246,333,582 downwards.
TTGACGTAGGATTACGGCTTTGTTTTCATTAAATATAAAGGATAAACCAAAATTTCAATGTGATGACGCGCGTCACGGAATTGACGTATTTACGAAAATTATTTGATTAAAGCAATGTCTCTTTTCAAATATAAATGTGATGTTTTAAAAACTGTAAAAATTAAACCAAGTTAAATAAAAATTTGTGCATCGAAAAAAAATTAAAACAACCAATTATTGTGACGGTGACATCTAGTGTGTAATATAATAAGTTAAATTAATAGCTCAATGTTTAACTGTACTAAAATGGAATTTTCCATGATAAAATTGTTGTATATGTTTCTACGCTATTAAAATTGTTGTATATGTTTCTACGCTATTCTAACTGGAAAAGTCATGAGCTTCCTAGAAGTTTGGTTTGTGTATACAAAAAGGCGAACGAAGTCTAATTGGATTATTAGTATTTGGTAAGCGATAGTGTGAAGATTGAAAAGGAATTAAAGAGTGATTTGAAAAGTGTTTTAGTGTAAAATAAAAAGTAAAAGTGATCAGTAAAATTGTGCGAATAATTTATAAATAATGATTTTGTGAATTATCATTAATAAATTAATTAACTGTGTTGTAATAATTTTTGTGTGACATAAATAAATTCATTGGTGATAAATTGAATTGATTTGGTTTTATTCACAATCTAGTGATACGAACTTTGATTGACAAGGCAAAAACGTAACATTATAAATATTGTTACGGTGACACCTACTTAGGGTGTAATAGAATAAGTTAAATTAATTGATCAATGTTTTACTGTACTAAAATGGAATTTTCCATGATAACACTGTTCTAAATGTTTCTACACTATTCTTACTTTCGAGTGACATTTCGAAGTCACGAAGGCGAGGTTCTCATGAAACTCGATTCGAAAATTCGATTTTTTTATTATTTCATTTAGAGCCTATTATATGTAGAATATATTTCCCAAAACGTTTGACTGAAATAAATTTCATAAAAAAGTTATGGCATAATACTTGAGTTTCCTGAAAAACGATGTTTTTTATATTTGTCAAAAACTTCTCAATGGAGCACTATTTTTTTTATTTTTGTTTTGAAGTTCATTTAATTTATTGTTTGATGAACCTAAATGCAGATTATATTTGCTGTTGTTCTTTTTTTTAGCATTGTAAAGAGCGAAAAAAACGTGAAAAAACGGTACCGAAAAATTGCATGCCCGCCATTTTTTTAATTTTCGACCTTTTATTGATATTGTTGGTACAACATCAGCTAACAATCGAATAATCTAATCAAAATCATTCAAAATAACAAAAAACGAGACACTTCGCAATCTCGGGCGATTATTCGGGAACCGAAATATGGTCAAAAACAAAAATCCCTAAAAAAATACAAAGTAAAGTGTTCAGTTAAAAAGGAAGACCCCCATTGAATTTTTATTAATGAAAGGCTGCTACATAATTTATTGTCATCCTTGCACAACAAGGACCAATGATAAGCGGCTTTGAGGAGTTTTTATTTTAGTTTGTGAAATACAAGCGTAAATATTATTATAAACGTAAATATTTTTGGAATTTTTCTAAAGTTTTCCTGGCATCCTTGCGCAAAAGGTCACAAATTTTTGAAAAATGTTCTAATTTCTATGAATGTTAGAATTTAAATAAATCATCAAAGTGGGGGTTTGGAGGCGGACCCCCACCATCTAAGGTATAAAACGAATTAAAATAATATTTTAAATATTTGTTATATTTTAAAACTTGATTTTTTTAGTGATTCTTTTTTTTTTTGGGATCTTTTTTTTTTGGGGACATCGCCACCAAACCGATTATTCAATATGCATAATACCCAAAAATTAATTAATAACAATTGCCCAAAGAAAGAATTCAAAATCGCTCAAACCAAAGTCACACACAAACCGAAAATGATTAATCACTCAAAATTTTGTTTAATTTACGATTGAATTTTATCCTAGTGGAATTTTGCACTCCTGTGACTTCTCTCCCTTGTAATGACCACTTACAAACGGAAATTTTATTTTAAAACCTTCTGGAAAAGGAGGTTCTCATTCTAATTTTAATTCCCAATAAATATCCCTTTTCCATCCATAACATTTGAAAATTAAATCTTTCTTTTCCTTCCTTTACACACGAACCTGAAAATGTTAGTCAACAATCGCAATCAAAGCCCCGAGGTGACATTTCTTTGATTTTTCGGACGTTATGATTTTATTTATGGACGTTATTTCTTTTATGATTTGATGAAGCCTACTGTAGAAAAGCAATAAGGACTAGCGGTTGACAGCCACTGACTTTATATTTCACGTTCGTGTATAAATTCTGCAAGGAAAAATTTAATTTTGAAAACCAATTATAAAAATATTCAAAAATATTGTGACGGTGACACCTAGTGTGTAATAGAAGAAGTTAAATGAATAGCTCAATGTTTAACTGTACTAAAATGGAATTTTCCATGATGAAAATTGTTACGTAATGTTTCTACGCTATTCTAACTAGAAAAATCATGAGCTTTCGAGAAGCTTGGTTTGTGTATATAAAAAGGCGAAAAAGATCGAATTGGATTATTAGCATTTGGAACGCGATAGAGTAAACTTGTAAGATAAATATTAGTATTTGGAAAGCGATAGAGTAAAGATTAAAAAAGAATTGAAAAGTGATTTAAAAAGTGTTGTAGTGTGAAATAACAATTATAAGTGTATAGTAAAATTTGAGAATAATTTATATAAAGTGAATTTGTGAATTTTTATTAATAAACTGTGTTGTAATAATTATTGTGTGAAATAAATAAATTCGAATTGAGTTTGTTTTATTCACAATCCAGTGATACGAACCTTGATAGACAAAGCAAAAACGTAACAATTGGTGACAGCGGTGGGATTGTGAATAATAAGATAAAGAAAATGATTCTCAACGAATTAAAAGTTCCAGAATAAAAGAGGGAACTTGAGAAACGGGGTTTGGCTACTGATGGTAGTAAAGCAGCTTTACAAGCACGACTACGTGACGCCATGGAGAAAGAAGGGTTAGACGCAGATCAACATGATTTTGGAGAGAAAGTAACGGATGCGGCAACCGTAGAGCAGAAAGAAGGAGATAAACAACCGTCAGCCGAAACAACACAACCACCATTTGGAAGATTCGATTTGTCGCAGTTAATAGTTGCTACGAACCAGATGATGGGACAGATGAGTCTAATGAAACAACAAAACGAACGACAAATAGAACAACAAAATCAGTCTAACCAAGTAATAAAACACCAGATGGAACAACAAAATCAGTCGAATCAAGAAATCAAACAACAAATAGAGAAAATAGAACAACCAATCCAGGAAATTGCAGATGGGGAAAAGAGAATGGACGAGAAAATTCTGGAATTGTCTACAAATATACAAGGCGAAATAGAGAAACTGCAAACGAATTTTAAGACGGAGATTCAACAGGTTGAACAAAAATTAGAAACGGAAGTTCAACTTGTCAAAACGGAGGTTTAACAGGTTGAAGAAAAATTACAAGCGGAGGTTAAACGTCTCGAGAAAGAATTAACAGATATCAAGACAAGTGAAACAACGACACAAGTGGTACAAACCGTTCAATCAATCACGTTAAGGCCACCAACGGCAGCCAATCAATCACGTTAAGGCCACCAACGGCAGCCAATCAAAACCGTTGGAATGATGAACATCTCGTCGCAGCGTTAATAGTGGCCCTTCAAGGAGAAGCAGCGGAGGCCTTACAAACAATTCCGGAAAAAAAAGATCGCAACAGTTATCTCGAAATTATGAAGGCGCTAGATCGAAAGTGCGGCAATGACCATAAGCGGTAAATTTATCGCATGGAACTGAAAAGCCGCTATCAAAAGGGAGGAGAATCACTACAGGAATTTTCATCGGCAATCGAGCGATTAGTACATCTAGGACATACCAGCACGTCGGCCGATTATATGGAAAGGCTAAAAATGGACGCATTCAGTGACGGCATCTGAGGCGGTGATGTTATCACCTAAAGCAACGTTCGCGGAAACCGTTGCGTTTGCGTTAACGATCGAGGCTGTGCAGAACTTCACCAGACCGCCATTATTTAAGCACCAAATGAATTCAGACACGAACGGCAGCATGGAGCGTATGGTACCGACAGTCGGAAGAGGCAGGCTTAGGTGTTGGAAATGTGACAAGTTGGGTCACATCTCAATGAACTGTCGGAGTATTGTACAGAGAAAGATGAGATCGCCACCTTTTATGCGGACAAACGCCGAACGGTCGGGACAAAGGTCTAGAAGCAGCGAGCGAATATGTTGGGTATGTAACAGGATTGGCCACATCTCGCGAGATTGTTTGGAAGCAAGAGGAAAGCGGCACGGATTACCATCTTCTGTGGAATAAGCACGAGAAGAGATCAGAAATCGGATGGCAACAGTCGGTAAAGTGGAAAGGTTAGAAGTCAGTTTGAAGGAACCGAAGCTGGCTTCGACGTCTGGTTGCCCCATAACATTCATCCCTGTTACGAGTGAAGCACGAGGCGGAAGTAGCGTCACAGTTAGGGGCGGTGTTGATGGGAGTAGGTGTATTATTACGCTGGATACCGGAGCAACCCACACAATTGTTCGGAAAGATTTGATCGCAGGAGCAGTGCAGCTGGTTGATGGGTTAAAATTAAGAATGGCAAATGGGGAGAGTGCAATGATTAAAGGGAAAAAGATCGTGAGCATAAGGATCAGCGAAACTCTTTCCCCACACGAAGTTCTGGTCGCAGACATTGTGGACGAGGTTATATTGGGAACGGACTTCATGAGGATGAATGGCTTTGTGCTGGATTTTGGACGAGGAATATTGAGTAGCGATAACATCGAGCTGAAACTTAAATTTAACGGTACGGATGCGACAGTAAGGCGAGTAACAATCAGTCATTGCGAGGAGCTGCCATCGAAATCTGACACAATTGTAGAGGAAACCAAAGAACACCAGGTTAAGCAGACATTGGCTAAGAAGGGCCGAGTTGTGCGAAGTGGAGTGCGAGTGTCGGGCGACTGGATGAGAACTCAATATGCCATACGGGCAAATAGCCAAGGATTACACGAAAGGCAATTGGTGTGGCTTCACAACTCGCAACAAAAGAAGGGGGATTTATCGGCGAAACTGCAACCTGTATGGACGGCACTCTACAGGACTAGGAAAGGACAAGGAGGTAAATCGAAGGTGGTGGTTTTAGACAGATTTGGCCCTGTACAGAGGAGGTGATTTGGGCCCTGTTCGGGACGAACAGGCTTAGGTGGGGGTAGTGTGACGGTGACACCTAGTGTGTAATAGAAGAAGTTAAATGAATAGCTCAATGTTTAACTGTACTAAAATGGAATTTGCCATGATAAAAATTGTTACGTAATGTTTCTACGCTATTCAACTAGAAAAATCATAAGCTTTCGAGAAGTTTGGTTTGTGTATATAAAAAAGCGAACAAGATCGAATTGGATTATTAGTATTTGGAACGCGATAGAGTAAAGATTAAAAAAAAAAAATTAAAAAGTGATTTAAAAAGTGTTGTAGTGTGAAATAACAATTATAAGTGTACAGTAACATTTGAGAATAATTTATATAAAGTGAATTTGTGAATTTTTATTAATAAACTGTGTTGTAATAATTCTTGTGTGAAATAAATAAATTCGTTGGTGATAAATTGAATTGGCTTTGTTTTATTCACAATCCAGTGATACGAACCTTGATTGACAAGGCAGAAACGTAACAATATGTATTTTAACTAAACCATTAAAAATGAAAATCTAATCTCAATTTTTTGGGCGATCATTTATTTTCAATATTTTCGGAGATTGTTCAAAATACATACATAATATTCGCCTATATTTACGTACACAAAATCGCCCAAAAATTATAAAGTGATTATTCATTTTAGGATTTGGTCGATTCTTCGCGTTTTTGTCGCCGAAAAAACGACAATTTTTTAGGTTATTTTTTTATTATTATGTTTGGTTTGGTATCGAAGAAGCTGCTGCAAATAGAGGCATATAATGTTCTAGTAATTTATAAAAACCATCAATAGAAATATATCAAGAAATAAATAACCCATTGTTAATAGGGTTATTTTGAAAGTTACAAACTTGTAATGTGAATTACAGCAAATTTATGACAATTTCTGGGTACAAAGTAATTTTTTTCGGAAACCTAATAAATGTCCATATACTTTTTTCCTTAATTATTTAGAATAATGCCTTGCTTTTATTTAGAATCAATTTACCCGGCAACGGGAGAGGCTTGCATTTAGTTTACTCTGACTTTTATATAGCCATGTTTTGGTAACGGTTAGATTTCGACTCTCTAAAAAACCCTACAATATCGTGCCCGGGAAAAAACACTTGATATTTGCGAAATAAATATTGGTCTCGTTGGGGTCGAAGAAAATATGTTGCTTACCTGTCGCCCTCTCAGCGAGCATAGCCACCATCCTTCCAATCCATCTGTATCATGTTCGATTACTGTCAGAATATCGCCACGTTTAAATGCTAATTCGTCTGTACTTTCGGCTATATTGTCGTAAATTGCTTTCGCTAGCATTTTTTGCTGTAAAGAAACAAAAAGGAAATTTTAATGTGTTTTAACAAAAAAAAAAATAATAATAAACGGTGACTTGTCAGGCTCCTCGCATGTAATGAAAACGAAAAGAAAAATCGGACTCAATTTTTTCGATAAAATTTCAAAACTATTGCTTAAGAGCAACGATCAGTGTGTTAGGTTGCAACGCAGAACGATTAATTCACGAAATAGGAGCTAATTTACACAAAATAGATTCAACAGTCAGAAATGCAGATAGAACACCAAAACACATTATTGGCTTCATTAATGTACAAGTGAATGTAAGTGGCCGTAGTGAGTATATTTAGGAATCAACTTCTGGAAAGCTTTCGAAATTTCTCCAGCTTTACTAGAAACCATCGGCACTAGCAATGCCCGAATATATGTCCGAGCACTATCTGACGGACTTTCATTCCAATTAATGCAACTAGAGCAGATTATGAAATGGTTCCCAACATTTAAAGAGAAAGAGCTGGGAAGGACCCATTTATTTAGCCATAAAATTGACGTAGGAGCAAACGAGCATATCAAACAACGACATTACCCAGTCTCACTAGCGGTACAGGCGGAAATGGACAACATAATAGAAGATATATTGAAAAAGGATGTTATAGAAGAACGTGAAATTGCCTGGACCACCAGTGGTCACCAGTGGTGCTTGTAAAGAAACCAAATAGGAAAACACTGAAACTGTTAGGTATAATCGCTCAAAAAATTGCCGATGCCGAACTAACCTTAATAAGGAGAAAAGTAAGTTTACTTTAAAGAAAAATTAAATACTTAGGATATATCGTAGATGAAGATGGGTTAACCACTGATCCGACTAAGGTTAATGTGGAAAACAACACCCTCATAATATTGAAATCATTTAAAATACGTCGGTCTTTCAACAGTTTGTACTATTCCTCATGAAAAATTCTGTGATATCCAAACATAACGTAGTGAGGCGGGTAAGTCGTTGACTGATAACGGAGCTTCTTAAAGCTATTTCGGAGAGGTGTCGAATGCCTTTAGGTAAAAGTTATATCTTTTGTAGAAATTCTAAGAATTTTGTACTTTTAAATTGTACCCCGTTATCAGAATAAAACATGTCGGGTATGTCAAATAGATCAAATTATTCTCTTAGAAAATCGTCAATATGTTTAGTATTTGGTTTCGGCAGAGTTTTGTGTAACACAAAGTTAGTCAACTGCTCTAGAACAATAAATAAGTTTTTCCTGAGCTTGACCGCTTGAATACGGTCCAAAAAAAATCCACGTATACACGCTGCCATGACCTCTAACATTCTCGTAAATCTCATTAATGCTCTGGCTAGCTCATTGAACGCCTTTGTAGTCTTGCATATTTCACAGGAGGTCACGAACTGATAGACTTCATTACATATGCTACCGTAATAGTAGTACCGTCGCAGTCCATCTTAAGTTTTTCGAATTCCACTATGCGCTGCTTGTGCCACGTCATTTTCACTCCGAATGAGGGTGTCCATAATGGTTGAAGGGACGTTTAACTTGCACACAGGTAGGTCCAATACACTTTGTTCTTTGGCTCTATTCGAATACATATTTTCTGATTCGTTACCCTCAAATTTGGAAAACGTTCTGGAAATTCTTCGATCTGCATCTGAATTCTCTAGAGTTCAAATCGATATTATAGTGATTATTTATCTTATTGAGGTCATTTCTCTCACTCGTAATAGTGCGTCGGATACCATATTAAATTTATCTTTTTGGTGTACAATTTCGAAATCATATTGCTGGAGTTTTAAGCTCCAGCGGGCTAGGCTACCGTTCAGACCTGTGTGATCTGTTATAACTTTGAACTTGAAGCCCTCAATGTAAGGTCTAAATTTACTAATTGCTTTAAGAAGAGCGACAGACTCATGCATCGTGTAATTTTTTTATTTGTTTTTTTAAGCTTATACGACAGGAATGCAATATATCTCTCCACTTCGTCTATCCCCTGATACAAAATGCCGTCTAATCCTTTGGTATTGACATCGCACCTTATCAAAAATAGTTTTGTATGGCCTAGGTTTATCAGTACATGTGCCCCCATGTTAACAATTGCTTAATTTAGCCAAATGGTTCTTCACACTCAACGGCCCAGTTAAACCTCTTATTTAGTAGAGCAGTAATAGGTATAAATTCGGTACCACCCAGCCATCTCTAAAAATTGTCGTACTTGTTTAACGGTTGTTGGATGGTTTCATTCACAAATAGCATTAACCTTAGTCGGATCGGTGGTTAACCTACATATCTTCATCTAAGATATATCCTAAGTATTTAATTTTTTTTAAACTTACTTTTCTTCATATTAAGGTTAGTTCGGCTTCAGCAAGTTTTTGAAATTTAAAGAAAATCAATCCAAATGATTTTCAAATTAACAAGTTCTCAAGTTCATTCTATCGATAACTTTGAAGAAAGTCGGCCTGGTATTTTTCTAAACGGTAATGGCTCGTTTTCCGGACTGTGTTTTTCTTTACATTACCGTAATGATTCGTTTTCTGGACTGAAATAAGTCACGTATGAAATGAAACAATGAATATAATAATAGCTGCATTTCTTATCTCTGCATTTCTCATTTCTTTCTCTATCTCTTCGTATGAAGAGGCAGATTCAAAACGAAACGAGACAGAGCATTGAAATTTTGAATTTGTTTATTTTACGCATTTTGGTATCGTTTCGTAAGGCATAAGGGGTTAGATTATGTAAGCATTACGAGTTTCGAGTTTCTCGAAATTGCGACAAAACGCGATTATGTAAATCTTTCCTAGTTCTCGTCATTGCGACTTGTTATTGTTGTTTTACTCGTACACCTTTTAAAGTATGACAGACAACTCGTAACATTAAAAAGATTATTTAAAAAAAAAGCAAAGATTCTTTTTAAGCGTTTTGTCGCAATTTCGAGAAACTCGAAACTCGTAATGCTTACATAATCGCACCCATGATCTGATCTGGATCAGATCAAACATCAAGAAATTCACCTATTATGTAAAAATAAATTTTGTAAAACTGGTAATCAACATTTGGGCTGGTACAGTAAATTATTTCATTCGATATTTTCTATTTCAAATAAATTATTTCTAATAAATTTTCGGGTTCATCTCAAGTTTGTATCGATGATTGAGAAAGGTGCTCGCGATTAAGAAGACAAAAAAATAATAATAATAATTAAACATTACAATATTAACATTACAATATTATGAAATTTTTCGATTTCGATTTTTTTCGATATCGTAAAAATTCGATTCGATTGGTCCTATTATGAAAGTTAGTTTTAGAATTTTTTCGATATCGAAAAAATTCGATAAGCCTCATATTAACCATAATAGAAAGTTTTTGCGTTCTAGTTTGTGATTAATAAAGTTAATTAAAAATAGTAATTAAAATAAAAAAAATATTCTTTGATTTTAGTGGAACATTTGAACAATTCATGAATCCATACTTTTACTTTCTTTTACTGTAGTAAAATAAAGTATAGTAATTTAACTAAAACAAGTACTCTAGTAAAATAAAGTATAGTAACTATACTAATCTGAGTCCGAAAAAGTGGGTTTCGAAATGGTGTCTGTCTGTTTGTCTGTTAGTCTGTTTGTGTCCTCTCTACAGCCCAGATAACCTTTTTTGATTAATTGGGAGGTCCCAGTGAATTTTACTCCAAATCGGTTAACCAGAAGTGGCCACTCCCTTGGTCCAGAAAATTTATTTTGCAAATATCTTAAAAAGTATAAGGTTTACAAAAAACTACTTAATACAAAATGTTTACAAAAATTAAAATCAAAGAAAAATTAAAAAAAAAAAATTTAAAAAAAGTTATAAAAAAAAAAAAAATTTAAAAAAAGTTATAAAAAAAAAAAAAATTTAAAAAAAGTTATAAAAAAAAATAAAATTTCTCAAAATTCTCTGTTCGTAAAAGAAAGTCGTGTGTTGGCCACAACTCCATTTTTTTTATAAAAATTCAAAAAATATTTATTATACCAGTAGCTATTTAATATAAAAAAAAACGGAATGTGTACGAATGGCCGAATTTCAAAGGGCCGAATGTCGAAGGGCCGAATGTCGAAGGGCCGAATGGGTCGAAGGGCCGAATATGTCGAAGGACCGAATGTCGAAGGGCCGAAGGTCGCAGGGCCGAATGTGTCGAAGGGCCGAATGTGTCGAAGGGCCGAAAGTGTCAAAGGGCCGAATGTCGAAGGGCCGAATAGGTCGAAGGGCCGATTTTTTTTTTTTTTGTGGTTTTAGAAATATAATTTTTTAAATTTGTTAATTTCTTATGAATTTTTATAAATCCATTAAATTTAGTTTAATTTAGTTTTATTTTTTCAAACATACCTCAAGAAGAGAAACTAGCTTCTGAAAATATAATTTTAAATAAAATTTGTGTATAAATTAATTATTAAAATTTGTTTTTTATTAATTGAATCTGAACCATCTTGATGTACATAAATGCCTGCTCATGTGAAAAATCAACTTAAAATAAGGGGCATACGAAAACTGGGATGGTTATGTAATTTTGCATTACAAAATATTGCATTAAAAAATTTCGCATACAAAATTTTGCATTACAAAATATTGCAATTACAAAACGTTGCATAACAATTTCCCGTACATTTTTTTCTCTATTCTGAGGGAAATAAATTTAAGAAAAACGACATCGATTAATTTAACTTAGAATTGTAGAGGCTAACGGCGCTCCCCTCCGCTTAGTCCTCCGAGGGACTTTAGATTTGAGTTTTGGGGGACATAGGAGCCGGGATCAGCAAACGTACTGCGTGCCGCACGTAGGAGCGGATTATATAGAATCTATTAATGACACCAATTAAAAAGAAAAATAATTTCACTATTTTGTTATGCAAGATTTTGTAATTGCAACATTTTGTAGTTGCAACATTTTGTAATTGCAACATTTTGAAATGCAAAATTTTATAACGATAAAATACATAAATTCATAAGAAATAAATTTATATTTGATAAAAAAATTTACAAAATACTCCTTAAAATAGTAAATTTAAAAAATTATATTTCTAAAACCAGAAGAAAAAAAAAAGAAAAATTCGGCCCTTTGACCCATTCGGCCTTTCGACATTTGGCCCTTCGACATTTGGCCCTTCGACATTTGGCCCTTCGACACATTCGGCCCTTTGAAATTCGGCCCTTCGCCATTCGGCCCTTTGATATCATTGAAAAAAAACACATATCAGTTGATTTTTCGGCATTTTTTATAGACAAATATATTGTTCATGGCAATCCCAATATTTTCGATTTGGTAAATCAGAAAAATACAGAGGACAATCGCTCATAACATATCTACTGAAAAAAAGTAGAAATATCTTCCCCCCTCCCCGTAATTTTTTGCTGAAGGCCCAAAGAGTTATATCAATGTATTACTCTGCAAAATGAGAACCCTCCATGAGTTCTTTATGTTGGTAGTTTGGTTTCGTACTGAAAAGTTGGTCTATACTTATCAGGCAGCTAAGACCAAACTACAAAAATTCCACTCTAGCAACTAACATTAAGTATCTGGCCAGAACGCATTATTATTCACTACATATTTTATAAATTATTTCATTTAAAAAAAAAAATTCAAATTTTTTCAACATTTCATTCGTTACATTTTTTGCATAGATATTTTGTTTTTTGTGAGCATTTACCACAAAAATATTGTATTTCTTGCAATTGAAACATATACCTATTAATAGGTTTGTTTTTTTTACAATATCCGATTTGGTAAGATTTGCGAATATTGGACTGATTTTCTGTTGGTGATAAGGATAAAATTTGAGGAAAATTTCTGGATTCACTTTTATATTAAATGGCCAGCTCTTCAGAAAATGTTTCTCAAATGCCACGCTTGTTAAGAAATTATCGGTGGTTATATTTCTTCCACGCCCTAAGCATGGTTTAGCGAGTTTGAGGACTAGGAACTCGCTCAGAGGAACTGCTGAGGCTAGTGTTTCATCTTTTTTCGTCCGAAGCTAACCAAATTGTATGCCAAATTTGTCTGGTTTGTTTTGCATGTATTGCGTAAAACGGCATCTCGCCTTTGTTGGTAACAACTGCTCATCAATGGTAATGTTTACATTAGGCTTATAACAGCCAGAAATTTATTCCATGTTTGAGAAATTAAGGCAAAATTATCTTTTTTAAAGGTTACTAGGTTCAGATCTTTTATCAAACCTAATGAATGAAAGGATTTCCATAAATTTATCTCTGGACATTGTATGTGATGAAAAAACAGGTCCCCATTTCTTACTCCATAAATATGAAGCCTTCAAAGATCTTGCTTCATAAGCTCTTCGCATACCAAATAGATATAAAAACACGTAACTGCGACTTTGTTATAATCCACTATTTTTCCAAAATTCGAACTGCCTCTGTTTTCAGTGCACATTTTTATATTCTCCAACATACTTTCATCGATTATTAGTTGGAATTACTTACATTAACAAGCATAATATTTCTTTTGGCACAGGCAGTTGGTCCTGGCACATCTGTGAATATAGTGGAAACCGGTGGTCTCCCACTAGTTCTGCCTTCATTTAGCATCTTCCATACGTTTCCATCGAGAGCAATTTCAGTCCTTTTATTTCAGTTTTGAGATGTATCAGTTATGAATACGCATCCTTCTTTTGCTGCGACATGCATATGAACGATTTTCATTTTTACTGTCTGAAACATCGAGTTCAAAGCTTTAATCAGAATCCATATACTCAGATCTCTAGGTATACCACATACCGATATTTGAACTTAGGGGGTTGAAGGAATATGAATTAAAATATATTATATTCACCTTATTAAATCTATAAAACTCAAAATAAATTTAAAAAAAGTGTGTTAGCATTTTCTTTACTTTTAAACATTAAATTTGAAATCCGTTAAATTGACGGGTTCCGTAAATCTAGTGTTAAAAACAAATTGTTTATTTTTCAATGAAAGTATATACATATCCAAGTCAGACATCTTACACGTTTTTGTCCAATTTAAAGCTCATCCAGTTGATGTCTGTACGATGGTGAATCGGTATTTTGTTAGAAACGCCCAACCGCGAAGAACTTCCCAAATTTAGGTGTGCGAACGTGCCGATTAATAATTAGTAAGCCAGTCGTTACAGCTTTGAAATTTTTCACGAATGGCTCCAAGCTAGACGGCAGAGTGGGAGGTGGAGTATTCTGTGATAAATTAAATCTGAACATTTTTCGGTTCGTCTCCTTGATTACTACAGCAAGTACCAGGCTAATGTGATAACGATTGAAAAGGTCTTGAAGTGGTTGAAGCATAATATGGTATCCTCGGGTGATATTGCAATTTATGTTGATATTCAAGCACAAATCAGGTCGCTGGAATCAGTTTCCTTGGCGTCACGAGTGGCGTTGAGTTGTCACTCTCCTTTCAATGAGATGGGTGAGCATTTCGACATTCAGTTAAGCTGGGTCACTCGGAAGTCATAGATAATTCGAATGAGCTCGCTAAGCAGGGTACGACTCTCCAGCTGTAATCGGAGAAGCTAGTCTGAAGAGGCCTATCAGAGCGCAGAGGATAACATGGGAAACAGGTGCTAGCCCAAGCAGAGAAAAGGAGAACTAACACCCTCATCTATAGCAAGATAAGTTTCGTCAAAATTAGTCTTGGGGCGCACCAGAACACTAATCTTTCTACGTAGGAGTGAATTAAGAACGGTCGTAGGAATAGTCACGGGACACTGCCTTTTTGGAGATCATACAAGGCTAGCCTTCTACACCCAGGTCTAGAGACAAATGACTTCTGTAGCAACTGATTGGATGAGGAGGAGGAAGAGACGTTGGCTCACTTCTTTTGCTCATGTTCGGCCTTAGCACGCAGAAGGGACAAATACTTGGGTAAGTTCAAGAAGGACAAACCTGTCGGATCTGGAAAACATTAAAGTGTGAGATGTTCTACGCAGCATCAGTAGGCTATAAATGGTTCCAGGAAGGGTGAAGGGGATTTATACAATGGACCGTCATCGGTTTAGATGTGCCTAAGCAGCCACTCCAACCTAACCTTACCTAACCTAGACCAATACTGGTAAGTTAACAAAAAATTGTTTTGGTCCTAAAGAAGCAGTCGTAGTTTAGAAAAGCAGGTTTTTTGAAAACTTCAATAACGCATATTATCCCCTCTACTATGAATTACAGCTTCCCAGCGAAGGCTCATGCTCGAAACTAAACGGTTAAGGTATGGGCTGTTGGATGACCACGTCAAAGCGTGAGTATCAACATCTTCTAAATACTCCTTCATAATACCAGGATTGTGAGTCTTGCATTGTCATGCATCAGAAGAAAATTGTTTTGCCGATTTGGAAAAAACGATACCACATATGGTTCTAAGGTGTCCATAATGTGTTAATTTGATATTTTATATTCAAATCAACATTTTATATATATTATTACGTAATCTGAAGATAATAGTCAAATCCAGTGAACTTCCGATATAATAAACCACCAACGGACTGCCACAGTAGTTTGCTATAAGCATGTGTTTGTTATAAACGCAACTTCGGATATAACAAACCATATTTGCTATAAGCGGAGTTCTTAAATTTTAAATTGGAATTTGTTAAATTTCGTAATAATAACTATTTTGACCACTTTTTTCTGTTTCCAAATTAAATACACATACATACATACACATAAAATTCATTGTATTATGCTTAAAATTATACAAAAAAAAAATATGTAAGATATTTACAATAAATATACTTTTTAAACTGAATAAAGTAACAGTAATTTAAAATTGGTTAAACGGTTGAAAAGTTAAAAATTTAAATAAAAAAGAAATGAGCTTTTTACTGATTTTTTCAAAAGCTGATGTAAACTACATCAATTTCAGCACATAGCTCGGCACACAATAAGAAAGATTCCTTATCAATCCTACTAACGGAGCAATTTTACTACATATGGTTTTAGTGTGTTTAGCCCAAGACATATTTACTTTGGTGTTAAACTATTTAACCAAGGAGACCAAATTACACTACCTGCATTTAGAAATAAAAATACTTAAACCAGTTACAGCAAACTCACTAAAATAGGTTATAGATTACAATTACTTTCAAGTGAAGTAATTAAAAAAAGTTACAATTACCTTAAAATATGCATGCAACACTACATGTGTACATGAACTCCGCTCAAGCTAACTTCCAACTCAACCAACAACAATTCCCAAATAAATCCGCAACTGAACCCCTTCTTAAACCTCAACTCAACCTAAAATTCAATCCCTAAACCAATGCGGCCCGAAAACTGCGTATGTCTATGAATCCAACTCAACCCTTAGGATAACCACAAATTCAATGTTCAACTCAATCCTCAAATCAACGCGACCTAAGCTAACTTTCAACTCGACCCTCAACACAATCCCAAATAAATTTCCCGCTGACTCCAGCATATATAAAAAATTGTTCAATTGCTCACTAAACTCTAACCCAACCCTAACTCAACTCCAACTCAACCGCAGTTCAACCCCAACTCAAAAGCTTTTCCATTTTCCACCTTAACCATAGAAACATATTGTTTTATTTATATTGCATTTATTCATTTATAATTTTATTATTTTTCTAGATTTATCTATGGAATTATTTTGTTTGTCGACTTGATTTTTTTGAAAGTCAAAAAATGTCAACATTTTGTTTTTGCGATTTACATACACCACCTCAAAAAAAACATACAGCTTATATTTTTTCTTTCAAATTCATGTATTTTCTTTATATAAAATCCTAACCCTTTAATTTTTTACATTTATTAACTCATTATATTTTATTTCAGAAAATATCAAAAAAGTATAAAAATATCCTTATTTAAATAACAAAACATAATCAAAAAAAAAACACACAGTTCACAGTTTGTTAGCTGTAATTAGTAATTTTTATCCCACCCTTTTTGATCAATTACCTGTTTCAGACGATTCTGCATGGAATGTACTAGTTTTCTGAGTTCCTTTGCGGTAAATTTATTCCAATTTCGAGTTTAAGTCTTCTTTGTTACGAATCTCATATTGTGGTTCTCGTTTTTCCAAATTATCCCAAATATATTCGATGGGGTTGAGATCTGGCGATTGTGGAGGAAAACGGATTTAACATTGTAGATCAACAAGTTTTTTACTAAGCAGGATTTATGCTTTGTGTACATTGTCTTGAACTAAGATGAAATTTCCGGGTATTCCAATTTTTTTCGCACTGCTTTTTAAATGGTTCTGTAAAATTAGGGTATTGCTCAAACACCAGATCATCAACCCCACCTGCACCTATTACACCCCTTAGCATGACGTTTCCTTTACCGCGTTTGACGGTAGGGGTAGTATTTTTACTTTTTGCTGTAGTACGTTTTTGACGCCATACAGTTCGACGACCGCCCGATCAGAAAATGTTAAATTTGGATTCATCATCGACCACAACTGAGTTTCAAAATTCTTCTTTGCCTCAATTTTATGTAAATGTACTTTGTACTATTGGAGCAAACAACATTTTTGCATATCTTGTATTTCCAATTTACATGTCGAAGTTTTATAACTCAATAGCGTGATATATGTAGGTCTTGACCTGTTAACAACAAACCTTGAAAAGAAAATATTTCGGGTTCAATGTTCACCTAAGTGCGTAATATTAATTTTATTTTATAACGGCATTTCATTGTTTTAATACGAATTGAAAAACATAAAATTTTGTATTGTAATAGTTATTTACGTCACAAGGATGGTAAATGAGTTGTTACAGTACGAGTTCGATGTTTATGAAAATTTTGAACGAGTTCTGTGACGATCATATACGTACGTGTAATAATATACAATGTTTTATGTCATACTACATGGGACATTAATTCGCTTTTTCATTTAAAATTAAATTTTAAGGTAAAAACATGAGTTTGAAATTTAAAGAAAATCAATCCAAATGATTTTCAAATTATCAAGTTATCCTCAAGGTCATTCTTTCGATAACTTTAAAGAAAGTCGGCCTGGTATTTTTCTAAACAGTAATGGCTCATTCTCCGGACTTGTGCGATTTTGTTGTGTACATGGGAGTATGGGAGTAAATAGCCGGAACGTAATAGTATTTGCAAATGTTGATGTGTTAGTGGGCATACTGTTTTTCTGTTTGTCTTTTATTTCAGATTGGCGGGAGATTTTAATATTAAAATATTCGAGATTTAGATTATACATATATATTTTTAAAATTTAGATAGAAAAAAATCAAGCTGCAAAAGCTAAAATTCAGAAGAATTATTTATAAACACTTCACTATATTTTACACATATGTATACATGTATACTACAATGTGTACAAAGTTATTTAAAAACACTTCACTATATTTTACACATATGTAATACAAACGTATTACGTCAATTTACCAAATACTTACCATATTGATTTAATTTAATTTAAATTTGTCTCAATCTAGCAATACAAAATATTATAATAAAAATCCTATTCCCATAGGAAGATAGCACCAACAACTTGAACCGATTTCACCCGATTCAATAATTTCTATGCTTACTGGCACAAATACCACACGAACACAAATAAAATAAATGACAACACACAGTAACAATATTTTATACTATACATGGTGTACGTATACAAAACTACCTGTGAGTAAGCTCCCATGTACACAACAAAATCGCACTACTGGACTGGGATTTTGCACACAGCGAGTCGCCTTTTTTGAGCGACTTTTAGCTAAAAGCGAGAAAAAGCGATTTTGCACTAGGCGAATAGACACTCGCTCTCGCTTTTATTTTCGACCATGTGTAGTACTTGGCGAGAAGTAGGAAAACGAATTTTAAGTTGATGTTTTAGCATAATTTTACACATCATATGATTTACCTATAATATAAGCTATATTTTGTTGAGAAATTTACAACAACAATTACACTTGACAGGAATTAAATAATTCGAACAAAAAATTTGAGTTATTTAATTCTAGCTCGAACAAATAAAATACGTAACTGCTTGAATGAAAAACAGAAGAAATACCAACATAGAATATAAAAATTAAATCGAAAAAATATTTCGCGGCTTGTTCTGTTGAGAAAAAAATAACTCCAAAATAATTCGAATTAATTTTTTTTCAACAAAATACAGCTATAGGTAATTAAAAAAAAATTGAAATTTGCTGTCACATATATTATGAATATTATGTATTAGAAAAATTATTGTTTTAATTAAGAGATGTTGTCACTTGAGCAGAATTGAATTTAATCAATTTATGTGCATATTAGGAAAATTTCCCTATCGATTATTACAATAACTACAGAAAATAACACCGCCGAATATCATAGAAGGGAACAAGACGAAACGATCATATAATTGATAATTTAACAAACACCATAACATTTCCAGTGTTAGCGACAAAAAATATCACACTTGAAATAGGACATCGGATAACCCGAAATTGAATATTGAACCAACTTTTATTTTTTATTACATAAAATTAATTATTTATGTATTTTAAATATGTAACATGATTTTTTACAAATTCATTTGCATCAACGATACAAATCTAAACAAACTTGTCAATAAAATGTATTTTTGACAACTAAATCAAAGTTGCTCAATTTTCTCGCCTTTTATTTTGTCCAAATGTGCAAAATCGAAAAAAACCGTCGGACAAAATTGAAAGGCGAGAAATTAAACGAAAACTCGCTTCTCGCCATTTGTGCAAAATCCCAGTCCTGGACTGAAATAACTGTTTGGCGTCAAAAACGTACTACACCAAAATTAAAAATAGTACCCCTACAGTCAAATGCGGTAAAAGAAACGTCATGCTATGGGGTGTAATAGGTGTAGGTGGGGTTGGAGATCTGGTGTTTGACCAATATCGCAATTTTATGGAACCATTTTTTAAATGCAGTGCGATAAAAATTGAAATGCGATAAAAATAGCAGTGCGATAAAAATTGGAATACCCGGAAATTTGATGTTACTTCAAGACAATGTACCCAAAGTATATATCCTGCTTAGTAAAAAACTGATTGATCTGCAATGTTAAATCCGTTTTACCACATCCCCCACAATCGCCAGATCTCAACCCCTTTGAACATATTTGGGGTTATTTGAAAAAACAGGGGCCACAATATGAGATTCGTAACAAAGAAGACTTAAAGTCGAAATTAATCGAAGAATGTAACAGAAATACCGCAAAGGAAATCAGAAAACAGGTACATTCCTTGCAGAACCGTCTTAAACAGGTAATTGATCTGAAAGGGTGGGAAACAAATTATTAATTACAGCTAACATTAACGAAACTGTGAACTGTATGTTTATTTTTTGGTGTATGTTTTTTTTGATTATGTTTTGTGAAGTTTTTGTTATTTAAATAAGGATATTTTTATACTTTCTTGTTATTTAGGATTTTATATAAAGAAATTTCATGAATTTGAAAGAAAAAACATGCGGGTTACCCGCCGTCTACACTATGCAAATTTACTGATATTTTCTATCACCAATTTTATGTTTGTACATATATATATGTTTTTTTTTTCAATGTATTGACAAATATTTGTCCAAAACATATCATAGCTGGGCATTTCACTATCATAATAATATCTTCAAATGTCAAAGAAAATTGTTTCAATGCTGGTTAGGTTAAAAATAATTTGCACAAGAAAATTAGTTATTAAGAAAATTATACAATATGGAGAACCACCACCTCGTCCAAAAACTTCATTTCGTCGTACAAACAACAAGTTTTTTTATCATCAACAACAGCGCTTCCAGATTTTTTTCTACTTGGTTTTAATTTTTTATGTTGTACATATGTACAGTTAGTGATGTAAACGGTAATATTTTCGGTGGTAATATTACCGGTAAAATAGGTAATTTTAGGTAATATTACCCAAAGTGGTGTTACAGTGGTAATATCGGTAACATAAATTAAAAATATTTTTTTCCAAACAACTCAACTAGTCTAAATGCAAAATGAATTGTGACACCACTGCATTATACTTCCTTACGTATTATTAACCGACTACACCAAATTTTTTGCTGTAAAATATAATAATCCACACCTTTCTCCTGTTTCATTGACATATTCATTTGGCAAATACGTAATAGAGTATGGAAAAATACCAATCACTATTTTAATAGAAAAGTGGCTGCAACGTCTTAGTCGATGCAAAGCTCTAGTGTGCTGGAATTTCGTTGACAACATGAGACCAAAGTAGCACCAGATGATCGATGAGCAATTTTCGATTCTGGTGTTCCATTAGGCTCAACCACAAAGACGGCTTGTATTGATTTGTTGAAGAAATTGCGACCGTTCTATAAACTTCCTTCGAGATACCAACATTCCAATCAATTGTTGATCCTTGAGCACCATCGCGCAACATTTTGTAGTTGCAACATTTTGTAATTGCAACATTTTGAAATGCAAAATTTTATAACGATAAAATACATAAATTCATAAGAAATAAATTTATATTTGATAAAAAAATTTACAAAATACTCCTTAAAATAGTAAATTTAAAAAATTATATTTCTAAAACCAGAAGAAAAAAAAAAGAAAAATTCGGCCCTTTGACCCATTCGGCCTTTCGACATTTGGCCCTTCGACATTTGGCCCTTCGACATTTGGCCCTTCGACACATTCGGCCCTTTGAAAATCGGCCCTTCGCCATTCGGCCCTTTGATATCATTCCAAAAAAACACATATCAGTTGATTTTTCGGCATTTTTTATAGACAAATATATTGTTCATGGCAATCCCAATATTTTCGATTTGGTAAATCAGAAAAATACAGAGGACAATCGCTCATAACATATCTACTGAAAAAAAGTAGAAATATCTTCCCCCCTCCCCGTAATTTTTTGCTGAAGGCCCAAAGAGTTATATCAATGTATTACTCTGCAAAATGAGAACCCTCCATGAGTTCTTTATGTTGGTAGTTTGGTTTCGTACTGAAAAGTTGGTCTATACTTATCAGGCAGCTAAGACCAAACTACAAAAATTCCACTCTAGCAACTAACATTAAGTATCTGGCCAGAACGCATTATTATTCACTACATATTTCATAAATTATTTCATTTAAAAAAAAAAATTCAAATTTTTTCAACATTTCATTCGTTACATTTTTTGCATAGATATTTTGTTTTTTGTGAGCATTTACCACAAAAATATTGTATTTCTTGCAATTGAAACATATACCTATTAATAGGTTTGTTTTTTTTACAATATCCGATTTGGTAAGATTTGCGAATATTGGACTGATTTTCTGTTGGTGATAAGGATAAAATTTGAGGAAAATTTCTGGATTCACTTTTATATTAAATGGCCAGCTCTTCAGAAAATGTTTCTCAAATGCCACGCTTGTTAAGAAATTATCGGTGGTTATATTTCTTCCACGCCCTAAGCATGGTTTAGCGAGTTTGAGGACTAGGAACTCGCTCAGAGGAACTGCTGAGGCTAGTGTTTCATCTTTTTTCGTCCGAAGCTAACCAAATTGTATGCCAAATTTGTCTGGTTTGTTTTGCATGTATTGCGTAAAACGGCATCTCGCCTTTGTTGGTAACAACTGCTCATCAATGGTAATGTTTACATTAGGCTTATAACAGCCAGAAATTTATTCCATGTTTGAGAAATTAAGGCAAAATTATCTTTTTTAAAGGTTACTAGGTTCAGATCTTTTATCAAACCTAATGAATGGAAGGATTTCCATAAATTTATCTCTGGACATTGTATGTGATGAAAAAACAGGTCCGCATTTCTTACTCCATAAATATGAAGCCTTCAAAGATCTTGCTTCATAAGCTCTTCGCATACCAAATAGATATAAAAACACGTAACTGCGACTTTGTTATAATCCACTATTTTTCCAAAATTCGAACTGCCTCTGTTTTCAGTGCACATTTTTATATTCTCCAACATACTTTCATCGATTATTAGTTGGAATTACTTACATTAACAAGCATAATATTTCTTTTGGCACAGGCAGTTGGTCCTGGCACATCTGTGAATATAGTGGAAACCGGTGGTCTCCCACTAGTTCTGCCTTCATTTAGCATCTTCCATACGTTTCCATCGAGAGCAATTTCAGTCCTTTTATTTCAGTTTTGAGATGTATCAGTTATGAATACGCATCCTTCTTTTGCTGCGACATGCATATGAACGATTTTCATTTTCACTGTCTGAAACATCGAGTTCAAAGCTTTAATCAGAATCCATATACTCAGATCTCTAGGTATACCACATACCGATATTTGAACTTAGGGGGTTGAAGGAATATGAATTAAAATATATTATATTCACCTTATTAAATCTATAAAACTCAAAATAAATTTAAAAAAAGTGTGTTAGCATTTTCTTTACTTTTAAACATTAAATTTGAAATCCGTTAAATTGACGGGTTCCGTAAATCTAGTGTTAAAAACAAATTGTTTATTTTTCAATGAAAGTATATACATATCCAAGTCAGACATCTTACACGTTTTTGTCCAATTTAAAGCTCATCCAGTTGATGTCTGTACGATGGTGAATCGGTATTTTGTTAGAAACGCCCAACCGCGAAGAACTTCCCAAATTTAGGTGTGCGAACGTGCCGATTAATAATTAGTAAGCCAGTCGTTACAGCTTTGCAATTTTTCACGAATGGCTCCAAGCTAGACGGCAGAGTGGGAGGTGGAGTATTCTGTGATAAATTAAATCTGAACATTTTTCGGTTCGTCTCCTTGATTACTACAGCAAGTACCAGGCTAATGTGATAACGATTGAAAAGGTCTTGAAGTGGTTGAAGCATAATATGGTATCCTCGGGTGATATTGCAATTTATGTTGATATTCAAGCACAAATCAGGTCGCTGGAATCAGTTTCCTTGGCGTCACGAGTGGCGTTGAGTTGTCACTCTCCTTTCAATGAGATGGGTGAGCATTTCGACATTCAGTTAAGCTGGGTCACTCGGAAGTCATAGATAATTCGAATGAGCTCGCTAAGCAGGGTACGACTCTCCAGCTGTAATCGGAGAAGCAAGTCTGAAGAGGCCTATCAGAGCGCAGAGGATAACATGGGAAACAGGTGCTAGCCCAAGCAGAGAAAAGGAGAACTAACACCCTCATCTATAGCAAGATAAGTTTCGTCAAAATTAGTCTTGGGGCGCACCAGAACACTAATCTTTCTACGTAGGAGTGAATTAAGAACGGTCGTAGGAATAGTCACGGGACACTGCCTTTTTGGAGATCATACAAGGCTAGCCTTCTACACCCAGGTCTAGAGACAAATGACTTCTGTAGCAACTGATTGGATGAGGAGGAGGAAGAGACGTTGGCTCACTTCTTTTGCTCATGTTCGGCCTTAGCACGCAGAAGGGACAAATACTTGGGTAAGTTCAAGAAGGACAAACCTGTCGGATCTGGAAAACATTAAAGTGTGAGATGTTCTACGCAGCATCAGTAGGCTATAAATGGTTCCAGGAAGGGTGAAGGGGATTTATACAATGGACCGTCATCGGTTTAGATGTGCCTAAGCAGCCACTCCAACCTAACCTTACCTAACCTAGACCAATACTGGTAAGTTAACAAAAAATTGTTTTGGTCCTAAAGAAGCAGTCGTAGTTTAGAAAAGCAGGTTTTTTGAAAACTTCAATAACGCATATTATCCCCTCTACTATGAATTACAGCTTCCCAGCGAAGGCTCATGCTCGAAACTAAACGGTTAAGGTATGGGCTGTTGGATGACCACGTCAAAGCGTGAGTATCAACATCTTCTAAATACTCCTTCATAATACCAGGATTGTGAGTCTTGCATTGTCATGCATCAGAAGAAAATTGTTTTGCCGATTTGGAAAAAACGATACCACATATGGTTCTAAGGTGTCCATAATGTGTTAATTTGATATTTTATATTCAAATCAACATTTTATATATATTATTACGTAATCTGAAGATAATAGTCAAATCCAGTGAACTTCCGATATAATAAACCACCAACGGACTGCCACAGTAGTTTGCTATAAGCATGTGTTTGTTATAAACGCAACTTCGGATATAACAAACCATATTTGCTATAAGCGGAGTTCTTAAATTTTAAATTGGAATTTGTTAAATTTCGTAATAATAACTATTTTGACCACTTTTTTCTGTTTCCAATACACATACATACATACACATAAAATTCATTGTATTATGCTTAAAATTATACAAAAAAAAAATATGTAAGATATTTACAATAAATATACTTTTTAAACTGAATAAAGTAACAGTAATTTAAAATTGGTTAAACGGTTGAAAAGTTAAAAATTTAAATAAAAAAGAAATGAGCTTTTTACTGATTTTTTCAAAAGCTGATGTAAACTACATCAATTTCAGCACATAGCTCGGCACACAATAAGAAAGTTTCCTTATCAATCCTACTAACGGAGCAATTTTACTACATATGGTTTTAGTGTGTTTAGCCCAAGACATATTTACTTTGGTGTTAAACTATTTAACCAAGGAGACCAAATTACACTACCTGCATTTAGAAATAAAAATACTTAAACCAGTTACAGCAAACTCACTAAAATAGGTTATAGATTACAATTACTTTCAAGTGAAGTAATTAAAAAAAGTTACAATTACCTTAAAATATGCATGCAACACTACATGCGTACATGAACTCCGCTCAAGCTAACTTCCAACTCAACCAACAACAATTCCCAAATAAATCCGCAACTGAACCCCTTCTTAAACCTCAACTCAACCTAAAATTCAATCCCTAAACCAATGCGGCCCGAAAACTGCGTATGTCTATGAATCCAACTCAACCCTTAGGATAACCACAAATTCAATGTTCAACTCAATCCTCAAATCAACGCGACCTAAGCTAACTTTCAACTCGACCCTCAACACAATCCCAAATAAATTTCCCGCTGACTCCAGCATATATAAAAAATTGTTCAATTGCTCACTAAACTCTAACCCAACCCTAACTCAACTCCAACTCAACCGCAGTTCAACCCCAACTCAAAAGCTTTTCCATTTTCCACCTTAACCATAGAAACATATTGTTTTATTTATATTGCATTTATTCATTTATAATTTTATTATTTTTCTAGATTTATCTATGGAATTATTTTGTTTGTCGACTTGATTTTTTTGAAAGTCAAAAAATGTCAACATTTTGTTTTTGCGATTTACATACACCACCTCAAAAAAAAACATACAGCTTATATTTTTTCTTTCAAATTCATGTATTTTCTTTATATAAAATCCTAACCCTTTAATTTTTTACATTTATTAACTCATTATATTTTATTTCAGAAAATATCAAAAAAGTATAAAAATATCCTTATTTAAATAACAAAACATAATCAAAAAAAAAACACACAGTTCACAGTTTGTTAGCTGTAATTAGTAATTTGTATCCCACCCTTTTTGATCAATTACCTGTTTCAGACGATTCTGCATGGAATGTACTAGTTTTCTGAGTTCCTTTGCGGTAAATTTATTCCAATTTCGAGTTTAAGTCTTCTTTGTTACGAATCTCATATTGTGGTTCTCGTTTTTCCAAATTATCCCAAATATATTCGATGGGGTTGAGATCTGGCGATTGTGGAGGAAAACGGATTTAACATTGTAGATCAACAAGTTTTTTACTAAGCAGGATTTATGCTTTGTGTACATTGTCTTGAACTAAGATGAAATTTCCGGGTATTCCAATTTTTTTCGCACTGCTTTTTAAATGGTTCTGTAAAATTAGGGTATTGCTCAAACACCAGATCATCAACCCCACCTGCACCTATTACACCCCTTAGCATGACGTTTCCTTTACCGCGTTTGACGGTAGGGGTAGTATTTTTACTTTTTGCTGTAGTACGTTTTTGACGCCATACAGTTCGACGACCGCCCGATCAGAAAATGTTAAATTTGGATTCATCATCGACCACAACTGAGTTTCAAAATTCTTCTTTGCCTCAATTTTATGTAAATGTACTTTGTACTATTGGAGCAAACAACATTTTTGCATATCTTGTATTTCCAATTTACATGTCGAAGTTTTATAACTCAATAGCGTGATATATGTAGGTCTTGACCTGTTAACAACAAACCTTGAAAAGAAAATATTTCGGGTTCAATGTTCACCTAAGTGCGTAATATTAATTTTATTTTATAACGGCATTTCATTGTTTTAATACGAATTGAAAAACATAAAATTTTGTATTGTAATAGTTATTTACGTCACAAGGATGGTAAATGAGTTGTTACAGTACGAGTTCGATGTTTATGAAAATTTTGAACGAGTTCTGTGACGATCATATACGTACGTGTAATAATATACAATGTTTTATGTCATACTACATGGGACATTAATTCGCTTTTTCATTTAAAATTAAATTTTAAGGTAAAAACATGAGTTTGAAATTTAAAGAAAATCAATCCAAATGATTTTCAAATTATCAAGTTATCCTCAAGGTCATTCTTTCGATAACTTTAAAGAAAGTCGGCCTGGTATTTTTCTAAACAGTAATGGCTCATTCTCCGGACTTGTGCGATTTTGTTGTGTACATGGGAGTATGGGAGTAAATAGCCGGAACGTAATAGTATTTGCAAATGTTGATGTGTTAGTGGGCATACTGTTTTTCTGTTTGTCTTTTATTTCAGATTGGCGGGAGATTTTAATATTAAAATATTCGAGATTTAGATTATACATATATATTTTTAAAATTTAGATAGAAAAAAATCAAGCTGCAAAAGCTAAAATTCAGAAGAATTATTTATAAACACTTCACTATATTTTACACATATGTATACATGTATACTACAATGTGTACAAAGTTATTTAAAAACACTTCACTATATTTTACACATATGTAATACAAACGTATTACGTCAATTTACCAAATACTTACCATATTGATTTAATTTAATTTAAATTTGTCTCAATCTAGCAATACAAAATATTATAATAAAAATCCTATTCCCATAAGAAGATAGCACCAACAACTTGAACCGATTTCACCCGATTCAATAATTTCTATGCTTACTGGCACAAATACCACACGAACACAAATAAAATAAATGACAACACACAGTAACAATATTTTATACTATACATGGTGTACGTATACAAAACTACCTGTGAGTAAGCTCCCATGTACACAACAAAATCGCACTACTGGACTGGGATTTTGCACACAGCGAGTCGCCTTTTTTGAGCGACTTTTAGATAAAAGCGAGAAAAAGCGATTTTGCACTAGGCGAATAGACACTCGCTCTCGCTTTTATTTTCGACCATGTGTAGTACTTGGCGAGAAGTAGGAAAACGAATTTTAAGTTGATGTTTTAGCATAATTTTACACATCATATGATTTACCTATAATATAAGCTATATTTTGTTGAGAAATTTACAACAACAATTACACTTGACAGGAATTAAATAATTCGAACAAAAAATTTGAGTTATTTAATTCTAGCTCGAACAAATAAAATACGTAACTGCTTGAATGAAAAACAGAAGAAATACCAACATATAGCGTATTTCCTTGACAAATTTACAACAACAATTGCAAAGGATAAATCCCCGCAAGAATAACATTAACCCAAAAAAAAATTGGGTTTAATTAAACATAATTCTAATTCTTGGTTATGATACCTGCCACCAGAGTCATAATACATATTAAATTTATATTTTATTTGGAAAGGTTGGCTTTTGTCAATTAAATCGAATTGGCTATTTTCTTGGAAAACAAATAAACCCAAAAAAATTCGAATTCAATTTTTGTCAACAAAATACGCTTATAGAATATAAAAATTAAATCGAAAAAATATTTCGCGGCTTGTTCTGTTGAGAAAAAAATAACTCCAAAATAATTCGAATTAATTTTTTTTCAACAAAATACAGCTATAGGTAATTAAAAAAAAATTGAAATTTGCTGTCACATATATTATGAATATTATGTATTAGAAAAATTATTGTTTTAATTAAGAGATGTTGTCACTTGAGCAGAATTGAATTTAATCAATTTATGTGCATATTAGGAAAATTTCCCTATCGATTATTACAATAACTACAGAAAATAACACCGCCGAATATCATAGAAGGGAACAAGACGAAACGATCATATAATTGATAATTTAACAAACACCATAACATTTCCAGTGTTAGCGACAAAAAATATCACACTTGAAATAGGACATCGGATAACCCGAAATTGAATATTGAACCAACTTTTATTTTTTATTACATAAAATTAATTATTTATGTATTTTAAATATGTAACATGATTTTTTACAAATTCATTTGCATCAACGATACAAATCTAAACAAACTTGTCAATAAAATGTATTTTTGACAACTAAATCAAAGTTGCTCAATTTTCTCGCCTTTTATTTTGTCCAAATGTGCAAAATCGAAAAAAACCGTCGGACAAAATTGAAAGGCGAGAAATTAAACGAAAACTCGCTTCTCGCCATTTGTGCAAAATCCCAGTCCTGGACTGAAATAACTGTTTGGCGTCAAAAACGTACTACACCAAAATTAAAAATAGTACCCCTACAGTCAAATGCGGTAAAAGAAACGTCATGCTATGGGGTGTAATAGGTGTAGGTGGGGTTGGAGATCTGGTGTTTGACCAATATCGCAATTTTATGGAACCATTTTTTAAATGCAGTGCGATAAAAATTGGAATGCGATAAAAATAGCAGTGCGATAAAAATTGGAATACCCGGAAATTTGATGTTACTTCAAGACAATGTACCCAAAGTATATATCCTGCTTAGTAAAAAACTGATTGATCTGCAATGTTAAATCCGTTTTACCACATCCCCCACAATCGCCAGATCTCAACCCCTTTGAACATATTTGGGGTTATTTGAAAAAACAGGGGCCACAATATGAGATTCGTAACAAAGAAGACTTAAAGTCGAAATTAATCGAAGAATGTAACAGAAATACCGCAAAGGAAATCAGAAAACAGGTACATTCCTTGCAGAACCGTCTTAAACAGGTAATTGATCTGAAAGGGTGGGAAACAAATTATTAATTACAGCTAACATTAACGAAACTGTGAACTGTATGTTTATTTTTTGGTGTATGTTTTTTTTGATTATGTTTTGTGAAGTTTTTGTTATTTAAATAAGGATATTTTTATACTTTCTTGTTATTTAGGATTTTATATAAAGAAATTTCATGAATTTGAAAGAAAAAACATGCGGGTTACCCGCCGTCTACACTATGCAAATTTACTGATATTTTCTATCACCAATTTTATGTTTGTACATATATATATGTTTTTTTTTCAATGTATTGACAAATATTTGTCCAAAACATATCATAGCTGGGCATTTCACTATCATAATAATATCTTCAAATGTCAAACAAAATTGTTTCAATGCTGGTTAGGTTAAAAATAATTTGCACAAGAAAATTAGTTATTCAGAAAATTATACAATATGGAGAACCACCACCTCGTCCAAAAACTTCATTTCGTCGTACAAACAACAAGTTTTTTTATCATCAACAACAGCGCTTCCAGATTTTTTTCTACTTGGTTTTAATTTTTTATGTTGTACATATGTACAGTTAGTGATGTAAACGGTAATATTTTCGGTGGTAATATTACCGGTAAAATAGGTAATTTTAGGTAATATTACCCAAAGTGGTGTTACCAGTGCTGCCAGATCGTAAGATTTATCTTTTTTTGAAAGATTTTTTGCCCGTGAAAAAGATAAAAAGGTTTTCTTCAAAATAAAAAGATTTTCTTTAAAATTAATTTGAATGTATCTAAAATAATCTTTTTATAACAGCAAGCTTTTCCAGATGTTTTAAGGAATATGTAATACGTTTTCTAAACATACGGTTTATTATTAAACAAATAGGAAATCGAAATAACCACCATTTTACTATCATCAAACGATAAAGTAGAGTTTCGGTTCCACTGTCAACAGGTTTACTTGAAGATATCACACGTAATCACCTAATTAATAAAATTAATTTTGGGGATAAATGATAACAGGCTTTGGATTCTCTTGTATATTAAATAAAAAAACCTAAGTTGTTCAAAATTTTTTTTGAAAACAAAAAAAATCCTTTGTCTTTTCTCCTAACATCATTAATCAGGATTACTTCCAAATTGCCGACGATGAATTGGCAAATTAAATTGTTGAATTTTTCAGAATTAAAACTGAACGATTTTTGAATTTAAAATTGTTCGATGCAGTTTATGTTTTCCTAATTTGAAGCGAGCTAATATGGCCATTTTAACGATTTCTGCGGCAACGGCGAACGTGGAGCCTACTTTCTCGAAATTTAATAGAAAAGAAATTAAAAAAAGATTTAATGACTCAAAAAAAGATTTTTTTTTCAAATTAAAAAGATTTTATAAAAAATAATCTGGCAGCACTGTGTTACAGTGGTAATATCGGTAACATAAATTAAAAATATTTTTTTCCAAACAACTCAACTAGTCTAAATGCAAAATGAATTGTGACACCACTGCATTATACTTCCTTACGTATTATTAACCGACTACACCAAATTTTTTGCTGTAAAATATAATAATCCACACCTTTCTCCTGTTTCATTGACATATTCATTTGGCAAATACGTAATAGAGTATGGAAAAATACCAATCACTATTTTAATAGAAAAGTGGCTGCAACGTCTTAGTCGATGCAAAGCTCTAGTGTGCTGGAATTTCGTTGACAACATGAGACCAAAGTAGCACCAGATGATCGATGAGCAATTTTCGATTCTGGTGTTCCATTAGGCTCAACCACAAAGTCGGCTTGTATTGATTTGTTCAAGAAATTGCGACCGTTCTATAAACTTCCTTCGAGATACCAACATTCCAATCAATTGTTGAGCCTTGAGCACCATCGCGTCGAAGGGTGAGTCGTTTTGGTTCGGCGCATCTAACGTTGCAGACCGATGCTTAGTCGAACATACGCAGGGACCCCATAACAAATTATGTCATCAATAACCCAAAGCCTTTTTCTATAAATCTACTCACTAAGGAAAGACGGTGTTAAAAGAAGTCGAGATTTATAATTTTATTGTACTTATTACTGACAATGGAACGAACAATAAAGCGTCCGAAAAAATGGTTAACAAAAGCCATCCATGTATTACCGAGTATGGGTGCATCTGCCATGAACCTAACTGGCTCATTGTCAATATCTTCAAGAATCAGTCTATAAAGAGTTTGAAATTTTCAGTCAGTCGTACGGATGGTTTCGGAAAAATAAATCGCACATTTTTCATACTACATTCGATCTACATTCATGCTACATCAGGTATGCCCTCTGAAGGCGCTGGATATCGAAGACGAAGTGAAGTCAGTTATGAAGGCATCTACGATCTCCTATTCGAAATTGTTCACTGTGTACTTACCTACGATTGATAAATGGCCATCTTTTTTTGAGAGTTTGCTGTTTTGCCTAAAGTGGTGTACTGTTTTGATGAAATAAAACAAACTTTTGAACAAAATAAATGCGCCAATTGCGAAGAACTTATAAGTATTCTCAAATCACGGGCCAAAAAATGCTTACAACAGCTACATTTTCCCGCAAATTTGCTTGAACCAGCTATTCGAGGAAAGAGTCTTTCGGAATTACAGAAACTTGAAGCGACGGAATTTATTTTTAATGTCGCAGAACGTCACCCAAAATATAAGGACAAAAAATATAAGGGCAACAAAATATACGAGTATGGGCCGTTGGCGCATTAAAATTTTCGAAGTGAACTTTTTTCACGACCGTTTGTGGTGGCAAGTGAGCAACCTATACGTAATCCATTGACTGTTGATCGTGCAGGAAAACTAACGTACATTTTGCACAAGGAAGTCTAGATAACGAAGATAAAGTTATTCCTGCTGAATCAAATACAAATTATTATTAATGGATGAAGAAAAAGACGTTTGAAGAAGAAGACTTGGAGGAAAGTAAGAATGATTCGGTTATGGATGATGTTGAGGCTGAGGATGATAAATGCGCCGGCGGGGATAAACCCTACATTGATTAAAAAGTTTAATTGTACATAAACACGTATTTATGTAAAATTTATTTACTGTAGGCGTTGAAGACGACCTTGCCGTCCTTCGACGTCAACCGATGAACACCACACATCAAGGAAGTCAAAAATTCTGTGATCAAAAATAGTCAATTGACAATTAGAAAACCATATTGTTGACATCACGAAAATTTTGGGCAGAAAACTCTTGACTTTTGCATTATGATAATGCGCCGTCTCACACTGCATTGCTTGTACGTCACTATTTGGCCAAAAATTCGACCCATATTGTTTCGCAATTACCCTTCGCCCGATTTAGCTCCGCTTGACTTCTGGCTATTCCTGAAACTCAAGAAACCGCTCTGGGGACATCGTTTAGACACGATTGAAGAGATTCAGCGGAATCAAAGAAGGCTTTGTAGGTCATTCCGGAAATAGACTTTAACAATTGTTTCGAAGATTGGAAAACCCGTTGGCATAAGTGTATTCTATCCGAAGGAGATTTCTTTGAAGAAGATGATACATATATTTGAAAGAAAAATAAGCCGTTTGTGTTTTATTTAAAACTCTTACTACTTTTGTCCAGGCGTCAAAATATTACTAGTGTTCTTTGGTACAAATCTATATTATATTATACAAGCGGCTGAACGAGTTTACCGTTATATTAACATAGAACACATAGAAAAACAAAAAATAACAAAAATAAATTCAAAAAACATTTTACGTGTATTTTATCATGGACTCCTATATTCGAAAAACTCTGTAATATTTTTGTCGATATATGTAATGAATTTAATTTTCTATGGAAATTCTTCATTTATTTTAAGAAATGTACTACTTGGAGAATGCACTATATAAAACAAATAAAGGAAAAACCCAAAACTTCATATTCATTGTCTTTTTAAATTCAATATACCGTTTCATGTATTAATAAATTTGATAATACTGAGTCTTCGTTATATAGGAGTCCATGATTATATATGCATGCGTATTTTATTTGTATGAAATGAAGTATGTGTAGTATTATTTCAGTGCCAGTGTATTAAAGGCCGTTTTAGTAATATTGCTACCTATGTATGTGTTATAGGATCACAAACAAAAATATTTACATACAAAACGTAAAAAGTTCTATGGAAAAAATTTTTTTTTTTTGATACTTTTTCGTTTCGCATTTAATAACTTTTTTAATAAGGCCAAAAATGAATTTTCATTCCATTGACAATAAACTAGGGTATTGAATTATAATATTGGGCAAAAAAAAAATAATTATTGTTGAATATTTTGCATATTTTCATTCAACGCCGTTTCACTGTTTTCTAAAATTTTTGTCTATAAAACTGCAAAAAGACTAAAATCAAAACCAATGAAAACACAAAAAATTAACAAAACAAAATGTATGAAAACAAAATGATTTTGTTTATTTTCTTTAGTATTGCTTTGCAACTCATGATAATCGGTTGTTCCTGTACGATGTTATGTTCAAGGGTGGGGAAATTGTAGATCAGTATATACAGAGAAAATATAAAAAGCGAGATTTTTATTTTAGTTGTTAGTACTATCCTGATTGTGCGATTACATTTACGACATGAGAAATGCGTAATTTGCTTTTGCTGATTGTGCGATTAAGAAATGCGTAATCCGTTTTTTGCTTTTTTTATAAACACATTTTTTTTATAAACCATCGATTATTAGAAATTAGGTTATTGAATTATAATATTTCATTTTTACTGTAATATTTTGCGCCTAAATAATTAAAAATGTACAAAACTCAAATTTGAAACAAAAAAAAAGTTTGTAAAAATTTATTTTCTAATTTACATACTATATCTAAAAAATGCATTACTATGAATTTTTACATTTTTAGAACATATAGTTTTATCAATTTATAATTTTTCAGTCGTAAAAAATGACACTAATAATTACTAATAATATTTTAATTACGTTATCTAATTGCTAGTAATCGATCGTATAAATAAAAGTTGTACATATATAAGAAAAGTATTACGCATTTCTCATGTCGCAATCGCACAATAAGGAAAGTACTAAACAAACATCTCGTTTTTTTTATTTTCTCCGTACATACCGAATAAAAATTTCCCCATCCTCGGACAAAACATCGTACAGAAACGACCTATCATTATGAGTTGCAAAGCAATACTAAAGAAAATAAACAAAATCATTTTATTTTCATACATTTTGTTTTGTTAATTTTTTTTGTTTTGATTTTAGTCTCTCTCGCAGTTTTATAGACAAAAATTTTAGAAAACAGTGAAACGGCGTTGAATGAAAATATGCAAAATATTCAACAATAATTATTTTTTTTTTGCCCAATATTATAATTCAATACTCTAGTTTATTGTCAATGGAATGAAAATTCATTTTTGGCCTTATTTAAAAAGTTATTAAATGCGAAACGAAAAAGTATCAAAAAAAATTTTTTTTTTCCATAGAACTTTTTACGGTTTGTATGAAAATATTTTTGTTTGTGATCCTATAACACATACATAGGACACGCCATTTTTTTTGTGCTCACACGCCTATTATTTACATATATACATACATACAAGTTTATTTCACCCGAATAGGAATAAATTATAAATAAAAAACCAGTTGATGCTTAACTTTTGAAGTAAAAGGTTCGTTTATACGTATTGTAATTTTACATTCTTTTGAGTTGAATATTTGTTTTTCCTTAGCTATTTAATTAAGCTTTGATTTGATTTGAATTTAATTTGATTGATCGCTTTCTGCAAATTTTATTTTACAATTTAATTTTGGTCTTACATATAGGCTTTTTATATATACACAATTTGGTTTGATTTGAATTTCTTGATTTATTGATTTTGGTTTTGGTTTTTATTTATATATATAAGCATTTTATATTATAATTTCTATTTCTATAATGGAAAGACGTGAAACAGACCGTCGTTACCGTGAAAAAAACCGTGAGCGTTTAAGAGAACTCCAACGAGCAAGAAATGCGAATCCTAATATACGTGAGTTAAATATGCAACAAAAACGAGCGCGTCTATCAGTTAATTCATTATTTAAAGCAGCTGTTCAGGGTAATTCAAATTTTGTTTACCCCGACTGCTTTAATCTAGGCAATTTAAGTGTCAAATGCTCCTATTGTGATGCAGTTTTTTTATAAAAATGAAAATAAAAGTAGTTGTTGCCACAATGGAAAATTATCGAACTTGCCTACATCAACGGAAAATTTTCCATTTGATATTAAACAACTCTTTGTTGGCACAGACGATAAAAGTAAGAATTTCCGGGAATTTATTAGACAATATAATAATGCGAATGCCTTCTGTTCGATGGGCGCTAACATTGAGCATATGTCGGGAAGTGTATATTCTTTTAAAATATCTGGGGATGTGTATCATCGATCTTCCGTTAATATTCCCATTGATTTTTCCTTGAACTCTAATAATTATCAAGAGTGTGGTGGAGATGTAAGTTATGCTGAATTATTTCTCTACGATACTGATACAGCTGTAAATATTCGAATGAACAATACTGCTAATTCCAAGTGCAAACGTGAAATAATGTCAATAATTTCTATGGTTCTTCAACATGTTTCCCCATATGCTAGCAGTTATAAAAGACTTCGAGAGATCTACGAAAATGAAATAGCCGATGCTAATCGAAACTGTCGTCCGCTTAATAGTGTCTCACTAATTTTTACCCGAAATCTTCATGACGACCAAAGGGTATATAACACACCAATAAATTCTGATGATGTTGCATTAGTTTTTGTGTCAGACCGTGAAGGAAATATTCCAGCTGATATAGATTTCGCTGTTTACCCCAGTAACAGCAGAACATTGAAACGCATAAACTCCCTTTCAAAACATTTGGATCCTATGGTATTTCCACTTTTCTTTCCCAATGGTGAATTCGGATGGACCACCGATATGCATCACAGCAGCGAACATTCTACTGCTGTACGAAATAAAATTACGACCCTCCAATTTTATTCATATAAAATTGCAGTACGTCGAAATGTTTTTAATCCGCTTCATTATGGTGGCAAACTATTTCAACAATATTTGGTGTTTGCCTACGCTCGAGTTGAAGCTAACCGGTTAAATTTTATACGACATAATCAAAAAGCTCTTCGTGTTGAATCTTACAGAGGACTTTTGGATTACGTAAATAGCGATTGTCTTGAAAATAATACCAGAGTTGGTAATATTTATATTTTACCATCTTCGTTTATCGGTGGTCCAAGGTTCATGTCCAAATTGTACCAGGACAATATGGCTATTGTTAGGAAGTTTGGCCGTCCAGACTTATTTATTACTTTTACGTGTAATCCGGCATGGGAAGAAATAAAGTCTGAACTAAAAACTTTCCAAAATTCTTCAGACCGTCCTGATATCGTAACCCGAGTTTTTAATTTAAAATTAAAGGAATTCCTTAGTGATATCGTAAAAAAGCAAATTTTTGGAAATATCGTATCGTATGTTTATGTTATTGAACATCAGAAACGTGGGTTACCTCATGCACACTGTTTATTTACACTCGCTAAGGAAGACAAATTCAAAACTGGGGACGATATTGATAAAATCATTTCAGCGGAGATTCCTAATTTAAATGATAACAGACAACTTCACGAGGTGGTTCTTAACCTTCACCTTGACTGTATACACCCGGGTATAGATCTTATTTTTCACGTTTGAATATTTTTGCTGTTTTTTGCTGGATTTTAATTTTGTTTGGACTCAGTTACTAAATTTTTGAGTTCTTTTTGAAAATGTAAAAATTAAAATTAAAAAAAAAAACTTAATTAATTTTTTTTTTAATTTTCACTTTTTTTCTATCACCTTGACTGTATACACCCGGGTGTAGATTTTTTTCTTTATATATTCTCTATGGAAACAATTAAAAAAACCTTTAAAATTCTAAATATCTTTTAAATTCAGCCTTTACAAGGTTATTACAAGGCTGGACATTTTATTCTCTTTTGCATGGGTCAATAACCTTTACGGGCTTTGTAATTTGTTGAACTAATAAAACGAAAAGTGGTATAGTTTTATGTTATACTTCACTACCAATTCATTTATACAAGAAACAATTATGAAAAATTATAGAAATAAAAAAAAAAAATACAAAAAAAAAACTATGCCATGTGGCATTCCTCACATTTCGTTTGCGTAGGGCTGTGCGTCTGACAAACTGGCTTTTTACACTGACCGCATGATTTTCGTGTAGGTCTTTTCCGTTTTTCCTCTCTATAATACATATGACATTGACCTTTTCGTGAGAGCCGACCGTCTGCACCTCTATCCATGGTATTATCTGGAATAAAAGGAACATTCTGCGGCTGTTGTAGTTTTTCAATAGATTTTCCAAGAATGCACTCTACAGCACTTTTCGTTGAAAAATAGCTCATCACTAGTGGTATTTTTGCTCTTTTTATTATAAGTGGAATACACAAATGTTCGCCCAACCCTTGCAAAAACTCCCGTCGTCGCCCAGTTTTGACGGTTTAAGATGTTGATGGATTATTTGTAACAAATATAATATAAGCAGCAAGTCCAGCGGTGTCAATTATATTGAAAAACATTGCCAGTGGCTAGCGATTGGTTTTCCTTTTTGTTGTATACTTACCCAGCATTTTCGTATCGACAGCTTCCTCCTTTGTTTTTTTGTAATAATGAATTATGTCCTGCTTGTGTTTTGGCCCAGAGATTTTATCGTCATTGTGTTGAGTAGAGATTAAAACTACTGCTTTATTGTTCTTAGGAACATATGAATATAATACCATTTTCTCTCCAAAACCAAAATTTGTTGATAAAACCTCCCGAGTTTTTGAGGCTTTAAATTCAGCAGGGATACAACGTTTTTTTTTTTCCATGGTACCGACCATTTAGAGATTCCAACTGAGAAGTTCTTTCGCTAGAGAAATCGACGAAAAAAAATTGGCCATGGTTACGTTTCTGCCCGTATTTTTGTATGGTTTGACTAGCTCCTTCACCACTCGTTCGCCTTGGTTTATATCCCGAGTATTTCCGATACCGGAACAACGGATACGATGTGTCCGAATCGCATGCCCACCATATTTTTATGCCATATTTTGCTGGCTTGGACGGAATATACTGCGTAAACTTGGTACGCCCTCTAAATGGGAACAATTGCTCATCAACTGTTATGCTGGTGTTCGGTCGAAAATTAGCTTTTAGGTTGGCGTTTAGCATATAAAATATTTCACTGATAGGCGCCGCTTTGTCGGTTTCCATTCTAGCTGCTCTAGTTGCATCAAAATCAAACCGAACAAATCTCAATATATTATAAAAGCGTCGCACAGACATAGTTGCTCGGTACAAAGGAAAAGATTTTTTTTTCAAGAGTTGATCTACAGGTTCATAGTTGGATCTGTAACTTCCGATGGCAATTAGCAGTCCTATATAAGCCAATAATTCTTCTTAGTGTAACGGTTCCCAGACCATAGGCTTTTTATCGGAAATAAATTCGTTCCATTTTTGATATATTCTGTCAGCTTTTCTATTGGTGTGTCGACAAATTAAATTTTGCATTGATGTGTCGAAAAAAACGCAAAATGTATCCACATCATTTAACATTTTTGTACTTGGTTTTGGACCTACAAACAATGATTCCTTAAGAATATCCTTAAGAGTTTTCCCCCTATTGGTCCCATCCATACCGACGTAATATTCTTCTGAATCTTCACGACCTTCTTCATTGTTCTGAGCATGTTCACCAATATCGGCATCTGTATTTAATTCTATGTCATCGTTTTTTTTTTGCTTTTCTCTTTCTCTCGTACAGTACAGTAAAGTACCGTTTTTTAACAAATAAATGAAAGAGAGACACAAACTATCGAAAATTAACTTGTAACTAAATTATTTCCATATAAAATATATTAAATTTCCATATCTACACCGGGGTATTTCCTGTCAAGATTAAGGATTTTTTTTTGATGACAAAGTGAAGGTTAAACACAATGTTCATGGTCCATGTGGAGAATTTAATCGTAATTCTGTTTGTATGGTCAACGGAAAATGTTCAAAGCAATTTCCTAAAGAATTTTTTTTTGAGACAGATATATCTATGGAAAGTTATCCCAAATATAGAAGGCGTCCTCCTTCTAATTTACCAGAACATTTTCCCCGAACGCGAACTAATATTCCTGTTGATAACCGTTTTATAGTTCCATATAATGCCTATTTAAGCTTGAAATATAACGCACATATAAATGTCGAACTATGCTCTACTGTCAAAGCAATTAAATATATCCATAAATACATAACTAAAGGACATGATTGCGCAAGAGTTGGGGTTCAAATTAATTCCTTAAATAATAACTCAAATCAGGTTGAACATGATGAA
Source organism: Tipula vernalis (assembly GCA_958295665.1). Taxonomy (NCBI): domain Eukaryota; kingdom Metazoa; phylum Arthropoda; class Insecta; order Diptera; family Tipulidae; genus Tipula; species Tipula vernalis. Next base: position 246,293,722 of record OY282560.1, on the reverse strand, counting down.
ATATCGCAATATCTAAACTGTCGCTATATAAGCTCACAAGAAGTAGCTTGGAATCTACAAGAATTACCCATTCATGGTCAATCTCACAATACTGTAATGTTATCTGTTCACCTAAAAGATGGACAGTCGGTTTACTTTCAAGAAAATAATATAGAAAGTGCTTTGCGACGACAATCTGCCGCGTGCACCACTTTGACGGCATTTTTTGAGCTTAATCTCATAGACACCGACGCTCATCAATTTTTTTATAGCGACATTCCGAATCATTATGTATTCAAGAACTCGATATGGGAAAAGCGATCAATAAATTCTCATTTTGGTGAAAAAACTATTGGCAGAATAATAGCAGTTTCACCTAGAGATATAGAACGTTACCATCTTCGACTAATTCTTCTCTCTGTTAAAGGTAATGAATCTACATCATTTGAAGCACTAAAAACCTTTAATAATGTAATATACCTAACATATAAAGAAGCAGCAAGAGCAAGGGGATTAATTAATGATAGTAATGAGTGGGAGAACTGTTTATCTGAGGCTCGCGAACATATGTTACCTAAATCTTTGAGATCCTTATTTGTGACTATCCTGACCCATTGCAATCCTGCTGATCCATTAAAACTTTTTAATGAATTCAAAAGTAGTATGATGGAAGATTTTATTCATCAAGGCATGAATGATAGTACAGCTTTTAGTAGTTGTATACTAGACTTAAAAATTCAATGTGAAAAAGTAGGTTTTGATTTTCTTTCAGTAGTAACAATACCAAACATTTCTGAAATTTTGAATATTGCTATTGCTATTATTTTGCCACCTAACATTGCTGACAATAATTTTTGGGAAGCTCTGAATACTGATCAACTTTCAGCAGCATCAGCAGTTTTTTCTTCCGTATTAGAAGTTAATACACAAAAATATTTTTACCTCGATGGTCCCGGCGGTAGTGGAAAAACATTTTTGTATCTGGCATTGAAGCAGAAGATCTCTGATAGTAATAAAAAAGTAATGTGTGTAGCTTGGACTGGGATTGCTGCAAATTTGCTCCCCGATGGAACGACGTGCCATTCAGCTTTCTCGCTTCCGCTTAACATGGATGTCGTTAAATATCCTCAAATATCCTTAAAAAAAAAACAATTCTTATCATCAATTGACTGCCTTATATGGGATGAAGCACCGATGGCATCAGGTATCGCACTTGAAATTGTAGATTTGGTTTTTAGAGATATAATGAACAGCGATTTACCGTTTGGTGGAAAGGTAGTTGTGTTAGGAGGTGATTTTCGGCAAGTTTTGCCAGTAGTAAGAAATGGAAATCGAAGTTCAATAGTGAATGCTACAATTAAGAAATCACGGTTATGGCGGCATTTCCATCCATTATATTTAAAAAGGAATATGAGGGCTATCAGTGATCCTGAATTCAGTGAATGGTTGTTAAATGTCGGCAATGGTAATCAAGTATCTGCCGAATTAAATAAAAAAACACAATATTCGTGTGAAGTGCCAAATAAATACGTCTCACAGGATTTAATTGCTGATGTTTTTGGGGAATCGTTCACAACCAATGATATATCTTCAATATCGCAGTACGCTATATTGTGTCCAAAAAATGATGAAGTCCGAGAGCTCAATGAAGAGGTTCTTGAAAAATTGGTTTCCGAAAAAGCATCCTACTCATCCATTGACACAGTAAAAACTGATGACGGGACATGTGACTCTGACTTGCAAGTTAATTTCCCAGTTGAATACCTAAATTCTTTGAACCCTTCTGGTTTACCTCCCCACATTTTAAATTTAAAGAAAGGTTGCATAGTTATGCTCCTAAGAAATCTTTCCATAAAAAATGGACTATGCAATGGTGTTAGAATGGTCGTGAAGGATTTTAGTCGAAATTGTATTAAAGCGGAAATTATTACTGGGGCACATTCCGGCACAGTTCACTTTATCCCAAGAATTTCACTAAACACAGCTAATGATTTATCTCTACCCTTCAATTTTGAACGTCATCAGTTTCCTGTTCGGCTTTCCTACGCTATGACTATAAATAAATCACAGGGTCAAACTTTCAAAAAAGTCGGCTTATTTCTTCCTCAGCCATGTTTTACTCATGGACAACTATATACAGCATTTTCCAGAGTGACTGATTCTGATGCACTCCGAGTTAAAGTTTCGGAAACCCCAAGACAAGGAAAAACATCGACGGGGGTAGTTGTGACGGATAATGTTGTATATAGTGAAGTGTTCCAGTAGAATGTGTGTTTGTTCACAATTTTAAAATACTAAAAAAAAATAAATAAAAAAAATTTAAATAAAAAAAAAATACAAAAAAATATACAAAATTCAGAAAAAAAAAAAAAAAAAAAAGAATTAAATTGTGATTGAATTTTTGTTCCATATAAATAATAAAAATTGCCGACCAAATGGCTCAGTAGTTAAAGTTACGGGTTACGATCCTGAGGTGCCGGGTTCGAATCCCAATAGAGGAGAGATGCTAAATGGAATTATGATCATCTGATTAAAATCGGTGATGGCGAGGAATATATCTATGACCCTTTGTTGGAGTGCAGAAATCATGGGCCGACGCACAATTCATGTCTGGCATAGCACTGTACAATGTGTGTGCAGGCGGTCTATGTAAAACGGACCAATATCCGTACGTATTCGATTAGGCTACTGCGTAAGGTAGGGCGTCAAGAGTAAACTGAGTTGGGAGTGCCTCGAGCCCCAGAAAAATTGCACAGAAATAAAGAAACAAACAAATAATAAAATTGTGCAATTGCACAGGGGCCCCTAGTTGGAATTAAAATATTGAATAAAAAGTGTGATACCTATTTTACCCGTGTTACTAGTAATATTAATATCGGAAATTTTACAACAGTATGTACAGTCCTAACCAAAATTATTTGTACCTGCTAAATTTTTGATGCAACGTAAAGCAAACATTTTTAAAAATTATATAAATAATAATTTTTAAATTTTTTTTATATTTTTTTTTATATGTTCCGAGGATTGTAGTAAGAAAATTCAATCCAATTTCGAACTGATGAGCTTATGATTATGAAAAAATCAATCTTCTCATCAGGCCGCGGCGACTGGACTGATTATACCACAATTTACATTCTATGTATACAGAATGTATTGTGCATTTAAGTACTAGCGAATCATACTAATACAGATGAAATCTATTACAATTTTCCTCTTCACGATATTCACAACAGAGCTCTATTTCTGTGTAAGTAAATTTTTACTTTTTTTTCAATATTTTGTTGGATGTTAATTAATTCATGTAATATCTAATACGCTACCGGTGATTAGACCTTTTTAAATGTGTTTTTATTAACACTAGAATTATATTAGTATTTACGAACGATAATTCAACGATACCGACTAATAGACAGAATTCTATTTATTTAATTTTTAAATATTTATATGATTTTTTTAATATGTTCCGAGGATTGTAGTAAGAGAATTCAATCCAGTTTCGAACTGATGAGCTTATGATTATGAAAAAATCAATCTTTTCATCAGGCCACGGCGACTGGACTGATTATACCACAATTTACATTCTATATATACAGAATGTATTGTGCATTTAAGTACTAGCGAATCATACTAATACAGATGAAATCTCTTACAATTTTCCTCTTCACGATATTCACAACACAGCTCTATTTCTGTGTAAGTAAATTTTTACTTTTTTTTCAATATTTTGTTGAATGTTAATTAATTCATGTAATATCTAATACGCTACCGGTGATTAGACCTTTTTAAATGGGTTTTTATTAACACTAGAAGTATATTAGTATTTACGAACGATATATTGTGAATATCGTGAAGAGGAAAATTGTAAGAGATTTCATCTGTATTAGTATGATTCGCTAGTACTTAAATGCACAATACAATCTGTATATATAGAATGTAAATTGTGGTATAATCAGTCCAGTCGCCACGGCCTGATGAGAAGATTGATTTTTTCATAATCATAAGCTCATCAGTTCGAAACTGGATTGAATTCTCTTACTACAATCCTCGGAACATATTAAAAAAATCATATAAACATTTAAAAATTAAATAAATAGAATTCTGTTTATTAGTCGGTATCGTTGAATTATCGTTCGTAAATACTAATATACTTCTAGTGTTAATAAAAACCCATTTAAAAAGGTATAATCACCGGTAGCGTATTAGATATTACATGAATTAATTAACATTCAACAAAATATTGAAAAAAAGTAAAAATGTACTTACACAGAAATAGAGCTGTGTTGTGAATATCGTGAAGAGGAAAATTGTAAGAGATTTCATCTGTATTAGTATGATTCGCTAGTACTTAAATGCACAGTACATTCTGTTTATTTAGGATGTAAATTGTGGTATAATCAGTCCAGTCCCCGCGGCCTGATGAGAAGATTGATTTTTTTATAATCATAAGCTCATCAGTTCGAAACTGGATTGAATTCTCTTACTACAATCCTCGGAAGATATTAAAAAAATCATATAAACATTTAAAAATTAAATAAATAGAATTCTATCTATTTGTCGGTATCGTTGAATTATCGTTCGTAAATACTAATATAATTCTAGTGTTAATAAAAACACATTTAAAAAGGTCTAATCACCGGTAGCGTATTAGATATTACATGAATTAATTAACATTCAACAAAATATTGAAAAAAAAAAGTATAAATAATAAACTTTTTGAAAACATTAATTTTAATTCAATAAATTTAATTACCCTGCTTTACATAGAACTACTGAAATAGAACATTCTCCTTTAATAGCTGTTTGTACAGCCGTGTAACCTTTTTTATTTGATGCCCAAGGAAAATTAAGCGAGGCAGTATCCACACTAATTGGTGCTCGATGTAATGATAAAAATATTAAAAATAATAAATAATAAAAATAAAAATGCTTCCAATATTACAGAATTAGGACAAAAGCGCACTAATTTGGACATAAAACAGTTCTCCATAGATCAAAGGGCTTATCCTTTGATGCCGTTCATGTTTCATTTCCTGACGGTAGATCATATTCCGTGTGTCTGTAAGGCCATAGTTCAATTTCGGTTTATTTCATGAAGTAGCATTCCTGGTTGATGATAAACTAGTCGATCCTCAATTTTCTCTTCAGCACAATACTGATCCCATACATAAGAAAAGTATTTGCCACGAAATTAAACAAAAATCTTGAATATAATTATTTGTCTTGGCCAGGGCAGGGTTTCGATTTAAACTTGCGGACTTTTAAGTTAAAGTGGAAGATATTTGTGATCCAAAAAGACCAATTTGTAGCAGGATGCCAAGAAAACTGAGGGGGGATAAGGTTCTAGTTCTAGGTGATGTTAACAACAAATTTTTCAACCACTTGCTAGATATTAAAAGAGGCTAAACAAAAGCTGACCATCTGCATACAAAACAGGAGTGACTAGATCATTATTTAATTATAAAAAAATAATCGTAAATTTAATTGATTTACTATTTTATTTTGATTTTCTCCATATTGCACAAATAATATTGAGAACAAGTTTGTGGGTACAAATAATTTTGGCAAAAACTAAATTAACTGTAATTTGTCCTAGAACTAAAAACTAAAAAGAAAAATTGACAGAAATGTAAAGCAGAGTAATTAAATTTATTGAATTAAAATTAATGTTTTCAAAAAGTTTATTATTTGTATAATGTTTAAAGTTGTTTGCGTTACGTTGCATCAAAAATTTAGCAGGTACAAATAATTTTGGTTAGGACTGTACGTTTATTTTGTTCGCTATTTGTTGTAAAACTGTAATTCTTATGGATTATCAAAACTTCATTTTCGCGATACAAGTCGATTAATTAATCGTACTGTACTTTCGGTATTAAAAGACATTTTTTAATCGTTAATAATACGAATAATTAAGAAGAAAAATTGTGTTTAGGTTATGATTTTTTATTATATCGCGATGTTTCAACTTGAAAGAATAATTTCAAATGGCAAAACATAACCTCAAACATTAATTTTTCATGACATTTCAAAATAATTTACTAATAAAATTACGTGAAATAGCATCCTGATTTATAATATAAAGTCTATATTCTACGGCTTCTAAAGCAGATACATATAGCTGTGTTTTTTTATTCGCTCCCGATAGCTGCTATCGAGAGCCATCATTTTTCTACGCCCAAATTTAAATTTGACGCGCTATTTATTGGTAAACTAAACTTATTTAACATCACACTATCATTTTTAATTCAATTGTTTAGTGAAAATTTGATATAAATAATATTTGGCTGTACCTATTTATACGGAGCGCTATCGGGAACCCCTTTTTATGTGACTGGAGCCACTTTTTTATAGCAGCTATCCGGAGCCAATAAAAAAACGCAGCTTATATCAAAATAAATAGTAGCCAAGAAACGGTTATTAAAATGCAAAAAACTCTACGCTGACATTTATGCCCGATTTAGATGAAGAAAAATGTTTGCCTTGCAAAAAAAGAAGATATTAGTACATTACAATTTTCGTTTGAATGACAAGAACAAAACATAAACATGCAAAATTATGTTAGCGTTTTTTTTACCAATTGTTACTATAAAAACATTAAAAATAAATATGATACTATAAAATATACTCGACCCGACTATATTTTTTGATATTTTATAGTAACAAACAAACACAAACACAAAAAAAGTATATTATGAAAACCTATACGATGACCAGAAGTCAAATGTTATAGCAGAAAAAATCAAATCAAAAGCAGTCTTCCCAATTTTATTTATTAAGTTTTATTTTTGTCACTAACAATCTTATTTATTGTTATAAATTTTATTTTTGTCACATTACTGATAAATGTCAAAAAATATAACATCCAATTATGTATAAGCCGCCAAAAAATTATAGCATCGCCATTTTGGTTTACATAGTCCTTTCTCATTTTAACTAATGGATATTTTTTTATTGCGTGCAGCTCTATGTAAGGCAAACATTTTTTGCAAGGCAAACATTTTTCTTCATCTAAAGCATGGTTTCCACGATGGCGAGGCGAAAAAATTAGTCAAACTAAAAAGAGAAAGCAAAAATTCACCAATAGTACGATAGAGAGAAAATACCATTTTGACAGAAAAATTGGGACGTCCAATTTTAAAAATTTTAATTCAGCACTCCGAAATAGGACGTCTAATCCGAAAAAAAGATTAGATGGATCATCTTTTTTCGGATTAGTCGCTGATTTTCGGAATTCATATTATCAATTTGAAGAAAATTTTATATTTATTTTATTATTAAATATATTTTTTTTTTTGACTTGGGGAACACATTTTTCATCGCCAGAATCACTCTCAGTGCTACTTGAAAACATAACGGCATATATTGCCATTAGTTCCTCAACAGTATCCATTTTTAACAAAATTTAATTTTAATAATCGAAACGTCAAAAATAAATAAATAAAAATTCGGAGTAACGACTTGTTGCAGTTTCACTCACTCTTGTTATTTTTTTTATTCCTTCCTCTTTTTAATTTGACTAATTTTTTCGCCTCGCCATCGTGGAAACCATGCTTAAATCGGGCATAAAGCTAATTTTTAGACATTTATAAACTTACAATACGGGGACTACTGGGATTAATTCAAGCGAATTTGTAAAATTGTTTACAATTCTACTTTACAATTGATAAAAGCTTTTCGTTAAACAATTTTCGTTTGAATGACAAGAACAAAACATAAACATGCAAAATTATGTTAGCGTTTTTTTTACCAATTGTTACTATAAAAACATTAAAAATAAATATGATACTATAAAATATACTCGACCCAACTATATTTTTTGATATTTTATAGTAACAAACAAACACAAACACAATAAAAGTATATTATGAAAACCTGTACGATGACCAGAAGTCATATGTTATAGCAGAAAAAATCAAATCAAAAGCAGTTTTCCCAATTTTATTTATTAAGTTTTATTTTTGTCACTAACAATTTTATTTATTGTTATAAATTTTATTTTTGTCACACTACTGATAAATGTCAAAAAATATAACATCCAATTATGTATAAGCCGCCAAAAAATTATAGCATCGCATTTTGGTTTACATAGTCCTTTCTCATTTTAATTAATAGATATTTTTTTATTGCGCGCAGCTCTATGCAAGGCAAACATTTTTTGTTAGGCAAACATTTTTCTTAATCTAAATCGGGCATTAATTGACAATTTTAAATTGACGTTTCTATCTTTGTTGGTGTTAGTAGCCAAGTTGAAATTTATGAAAAAATGTACATTTCATAAAATTGATGTACATTAAAAAAACATTGATGGTTTTTGAGGAAAAAACAAATTTCCGATGTAGGTACATCAATTTTTCTTGATGTACCTACATCGGAATCTTTCTGTTCCGATTTATTCTGCGGTTCAGTGAGTTATCGTGCTATATTGCAACAAAGCGGAATAGTCGATCTTCTTAGTGAAGGAGATATCGTTTTAGCAGATCGGGGGTTTGAGATAGGCGTTGTAGTTAATATACCTCCATTTCTTAGAAATCAAGGACAGCTCAGCAATAACGAAGTGATCGAAACACGCAAATTGGAGAATTTTAGTAGAAAGGATAATGGGATTAGCCAAGTTTAATTCAATTTTATTCCATACAATGCCGTCACATTTATCGCTTTATACCAATGAGATAATTTACTAAATAATTTAAAAAAAATTATAATAATAAATAAAAAGCAAATTCGTTTTGTGGTTTAAATCAAATGTTTAATATTTAAATGTTAGAATCTTCATTTTCCAGGTCCGAATCATTCCACTGGTTGGCATTGCTCCGTTGGCCCTCAATTTTCTGCTGTCCATTAACCATTGGGATGTTGTGTAGCGTCCTATTTAAATTCGTTTTATTCCAAGTGTTAAACATAAAATTTGTTAGTCTTTGCAAATTATTTAACTAAATTCTGTATTTTAACGATCAGTTTTTTAAATTGCCTTCAAATTACATAAGAGCCTCCATAATCTTCAGCTGTTGCTGCAGCTTGGTATATAATCCGATTCTGTGTAATGCGAACTGCAAGCTTTGGCATGCTTGCTTGGTTTTTGTCACTTTTAAGTGCCCGTAACCATCTCAGCACCATTCGTTTATTAGGTGGTAATTGACGGAATTGATTTACATTGCGAAACAACACAACACTGCACCATTTTTATGTATAAAAATGTATTTAAATAATTTAAGTATAAATGTATTTCCGAATGTTAGACAGTCAACTTTATTTGTGTGAACAATTTTTTTAAATTATTTATACAGTTTAATTTATGTTTTTTAAATTCAGAACTCAATATTTTCCATAAATTTTTTTCATATTTTGATTTTTTAGCCCAAGAAGCCCCGTAGAGACATCTACTTTACTGGTGCTTCACATCACGTATTCTGTGCGAGAAAGAGAAAGACTAAAATATATTAGGGCCGTATTTAGAATTTTATTCAATGGATTAGAATAAAGTGGGTTACTTAAAATAAAACAATTAAAGTTTAAAAAACATTTTTATTTTAAATGCAAATACTCGTACACCTATAATTATTTTTAAATTTAACATTTTTAATAAAATTAATTTTCTTATTAAAAATAACTTTTCTAAAAACGCCGCCATATTTTACACTTTTAGTGCGTACCTGGTAAAAATAATTGAAAACATATCTTAAGGAGCACAACAACAACAACATTCGTTTTTTGATAATTATATAATACATTTAAATTAAAAGTGCACTTTTTTTATCACACATTACAATATTTACATCACAACTTTAATTTCGTTATATATAAACCAGAATAAAACTTATCGATGAAAAGAAATTTCAGGTAATTTGTCGCAAAAATACTCGCATATTGTTACGATTTATAATTATAAATAAAATAGAAAACATTGTACGTTCCTAAAGCCGTATTTTCCATGAGAACTGCACTAGAACTCGATAACTTTAAACTACTTTTATTCTTTGTAAACCGAGAAAAAATAAATTCATAAAGCGCGAATATGTAGTGTATTTGACATAAATACAGATTTTCAGTTTAAAAATTTCCCCCTGCAGAGTTTTCATCAATATTTTCTTATTTCTCGCTGACGTCATTACACGCAACTGCACTCGATAAATTCATGGGTTTATCAAGTGTAACTAAAAAATAAGCTATAATTGTAATTATTTATTGTTGTAACAACTTAAAATGTGTATTTATGTTAAATGCACTACACATTCGCACTTTATGAATTTGTTTTTTTTTTCTGTTTACATAGAATAAAAGGATTTTAAAATTTATCGAGTTCTAGTGCAGTTCTCAAGGAAAACACGACTTAAATATCTGGAAATATTGTTACTTCCACAAGTTCAACTTGATTTTCTAAACGTCAAATATGTTATTATTACAAATACAAACACAAAACAACATCAATTTTTGTTTCATGTATTTTTCACAACACAAAATTTACATTGATTTGAAAAAACGAAAAGTATTCGACATTAGTTGAAAATATTCAAGTTTATTTTAGAAGTAAAGAAAATTTGGTTGGAATGGTTCCACTAAAATTCTTAATGACGATTTCGATTCGGCTTCTACCAAATCTTTGAAAGATCACTCTCTAGTCTCTACTGCTGTGTAAATCGAACAATACAATCGAATTGCTCCGTATTATGGATGTGTGTGTTATAAAATATAAACAGAAATATTATAATATTCATATAAAAAATAAACAGAAACACAAAACACAAATGACACTTTCAATAAACTCAAATCGAATGAAAAATGCAATTCAAAATGACAGTTCTATTTGTGTTTGTATTATGTTGAATTCGTTTCACAGAAAAACATAAAATAAATTGATGTACAACATCAAAAACATCTATAATTCCAAGACAAACTATTATTCTTTATTGGCTGGTAATTGCTACTGAAGGTAGATTGGTGACTAAATGATGACGGCAACGTCGCATATTATTTTACATTTATTTTCATACAAACACATATTTACTTTTTATTTGTACACTCTTGACAAAAATATTGTACGTTTTTGAATTCATTTTTGAATTTAATAAAAAAATTATTAAGATAATTTAAATTTAAAAGGTGTCTTAATATTAAAAATCGAATTGTGTCTTAATATTTTAATATTTAACATGTAGTAAAGCATTAAAATATGTACGCTTATTCGTATTTTTTAACACAATGAAATGTGCCAATTTTTGGTCTAGAGTGTAATAAAAATAGGTTAGGTTAGGTTATACATCTTTTTCCTTATGTCAAAAAATATGTACGACAAACATATGACATCTTGTTTTTGTGGCCCTTGTTATATAAAAATATATTTTAACAGAGCGCTCAAGATTAAAGACGTTATTGTAATTGGTATTATTTTCCAACACAAAACATACACATAAATAGGATTTGTGTTTACACGATATTATTAAACGGCGTTGCCGTGATGTATATTGTTGTTGTTTCTTATGTATTTTTTGTTTTATTTTTCATATTTCATAGCACAAAACCAAAACAAATTAGATTAGTGTTGGTTAGTTTTTTTATTGAAGGCTTATATGTACACAACTAACACTATGGGCAGTCGTCACTTTGTACCTTTAAATTTCGTATAGTTCGTCTTGGAATTATAGATGTTTTTGTACAACATACATCAAAAATATCTATAATTCCAATACGAATTATTGTTTGTTATTGTCTGATAATTACTACTGAAAGTAGTACTGGTAACTAAATGACGACGGCAACGTCGCATATTACTTTACATTTATTTTCATACAAACACATATTTACTTTTTAGTTGTACACTCTTGACAAAAATATTGTACATATGTATTTGAATTCATTTTTGAATTTAATAAAAAAATTACTAAGATAATTTAAATATAAAAGGTGTCTTAATATTAAAAATCGAATTGTGTCTTAATATTTTAATATTTAACATGTAGTAAAGCATTAAAATATGTACGCTTATTTGTATTTTTTAACACAATGAAATGTGCTATTTTTTGGTCTAGAGTGTAATAAAGATAGGTTATACCTCTTTTTCCCTTTGTCAAAAAATATGTACGACAAACATATAATAACCATTTTATTGCAGTCGGAGCTCGATAATTTAACGTGTCATGAGTAGAAAAACGAATCAGAGAAGTACAATCTGAACAGCAAATGTGTATGCATAAGAAGCTACTGACCGAGTTCGATATTTATCATCGTATTTTGCAGTTCAAAAATTATATAGTAGCTATCATGAATAAGAATTTAGTTCCGGCCAAAGTTATGGTCCCGTTTTTGGGCGTACGTGCTTGCCTGAGTCGAGGAATTCGTTATAATTTTGAGCTGATATTATTTCGAGGACCATGGTCACTATTCGAGAATAACTGGCATCTAAAAGATGAGTACAAAAAATCTAATCGACGAACAAAATTGTCACGACAATAATGTGTTTTGTTGTGGAAAATTTAATACTCCGTCCGTTAGTACTTTTGTGGCAGTTGATGTATTTCTTTTTAATTATGGTGAGTTGATTAAATGAGAACCTGGAATGAATGAGATGCTGATCACGATATGGCCGACTATATCTACGAAATTTAACGAATGAATTAGTTTTTTTGTGGTATTTTAACCTTTTTTGTCATATTAACCGTTTATGATGAGGATGTTGTCCAGGTCGAAAATGTCCTCACTAAAATGACACTATTAACGGTGGTTGTTATATCTCAAAACTTTATTCCTGATGAGAATTTAATTTGTTGCCCTGAACAATTGATGACATCCGTTCGGCGCTTGTTCATTATCTCCCAGTATCCTCTCGTGGATTATCACATATGTACATCAAGAATACCTGATCAATTCGGACAATTGTTGCAACTGAAAGCAGTAACTACTAGTATCTTTAAGTTATATTAATTTTGTATTAAATTCATGTTTATTCCAGATTCATCTTGTTAACGAATTATAGTCCGCTAGTTACGCCATTTGTCATGTACTTCTGTTTCCGATCACGGGCTTTGGATATTGTTGATTTTTTTCGTTTGATATAAGTTCGTTTGCGAAATGGATGTGCGAAAACATGGAAATCCAGATTGACAGCTCACTAACAGTAATGAGGAGGACAAATTACATCACAACCAGTTTGCCAACTTCGATCGTGTGAAATTATGTTAAATTTGAATAATGCCAGCACGAATACACTACGAAGTATACTGCATAAGATTGCAAAGCACCAAAAAAATTCATAGTTCTTGGCGTATATGTAGACCCATTTAATAAATTTCGTGTAGGTAAATAAAATAAACAACAAGGTATAATTTTTTTAAATATATTAAAGAAGTAAAAGCCGTATGGAAGCATATTTCTTAGTAAATTATTCAGTTAGTGCTTCCCTTAGGCATAAAACCTTTCCCAATGAACATGTAATTATCAAAATAATAAATAATTCAATAATTAATAAATACAAATAAAATAAATAATGAATTTCATTTAAACAAAAAGTTCAGTGTTCGTTTAGTCAATTATCTCGAATATGACGAATGACAGAACCATTGTTGTTATTGTAATTGGTTTTATTTTCCAACACAAACACACATAAATAGCTTTTGCTTTATTTGATATTATTATACGGCGTTGCCGTGATGTAAATTGTTGTTGTTTCCTATGTATTTTTTGTATTTTTTTTTTCATATTTCATAGCACAAAACCAAAACAAATTAGATTAGTGCTGGTTCGTTTTTTTATTGAAGGCTTATATGCACACAACTAACACTATGACCAGTAGTCACTTTGTACCTTTAAATTTTGTATAGTTCGTCTTGGAACTATAGATGTGTTTGATGTACATACATCAAAAACCATATTCGTTTCGTAAAAAAACATCAATGTTTTTTCGATGTACATCAATTTTACGAAATGAATCATAACCTGCTAAAATTCTCTCTCAAAGAGAGAATTTTAGCAGGTTATGAATGAATACCAAAACCTGCTAAAATTCTCTTTAGAAAGCCGAATGTATTGTATACTATTGCTGTAAAATTATCTAAACCACTGATTGTATTAGTGAAACGTCATCGTATATAGATACGGTTGTGAATACAGTGTAGAAAACATAAACATTCGCATACTACGAAACTAAAAGAGAGTAAAATCTAAACCAATAAAAACGAATCATGTGCAACAGTCATTTTATTTAAATATTTTAATTTCAGCTTACTTTAAAGAAAACCCAATATTTAATTTAAAAAAACTTAACAGTTTTTAACCTTATATTTCGACTTGTTGGTCAACTTCTGAGGCATTAAAAAACTATTTTTGTAATTAAAAAATCTTAGAAACTATTTTTGACAATTATTTAATTTTTAAACTATAAACAATGTATACAGAAAGAATTTTTCTTTTAAATTTTTTTGTAACGATTTTTTTTATTATTCTCATATTATTTTATAGCCGTCTTACTTTGGTAACTGGAATATTAATTGGTATAGAAATTAAAATGCAAATTATGCTCAAAATAAAAACCGAAAATAATTTGCCATTTTTTCGGCACGTAATATTTCCAACTCGTGCGATTTTAATTTCCTTCTCCGTTTATATTTTCGTGGCTCCGTCTATAAATATAAAATAGAATACACATTGACATGACAAATATTATAATTAATTCTCCACCGTAGTAGTAAATGGAGTAAATGGAGTACTTACAATCGATTGTCTCTTCACGGCCGTATTCATGTCACTGTGTTGAATCAAATGTTGAATTAAATCTAGTGACATTACAAATAACTCTTGACAAACTTGGCAGTAATAAGGTGTATGGGAATTTCCCCTTTTGGTGTCAGGGCTCGAATGATGTGATCGTAATGTTCTCGCAATACAACTCGCAGATTAAAGGCTCGAGGGCACACTGAACAAACGTAAGGTTTTTCACCTGTATAAATCCTTTCATATTTTCGTAATGTCCCACCATCAACAAAAGCTTTCCAACAATAACGGCACCCGTAAGGTTTTTCACCCGTATGAACACGTATATGAATTTGTTGTGAACTACGCGAACCAAATATTTTGCCACACTCGCGACAAGGGAATTTTCGTCCTGTAACATTCGTATGCGAATGACGATGATTCATGAGGGAGCGTCCATCGGGAAATTCTTCTCCGCACATATCACACGTAACAGTTTTATTTCGATGCGAAACCATATGCCGAACAGGAATGATTTTTTTCGCTGAAATGTTCCCATAAATGTTTCGATAGGGTTCGACTATCGCGACACAATTTACCATAAAGGCGGCACGAATGTTGAGTTAATTCGTTTGCGTGCACGATACGTATATGAGATTTAATAATTGATTCCTCGAGAAATGATTCACCGCATAACATACATTTCAATGGTTGGCATCGTGTATGCACTTCTTTGTATTTTCTTCAAAATTAAAAAAGGAAACTATAACAGCACATATAAAATTTTAAATCACGTAAACTAATATAAATTACTTTAAAAATCATTTAAACTTACTTTAATTTCTTGTAATTAATTAATTAATGGGGTTTAACTTCACGATTTCTGAGTTTTGATCATAACCTCCTGAATTTTAGCAGGTTATGGTTTTGATTTTGACATTTCGTAAAATTAAGTTTTGTTGTAGAAGAGCAAAAAACAGAGAGTAAAATGCTCAATTGTTAGTTGATATTAAGTAGTGTGTGATATCAACTGGAATTAGTAGTGGTAAGAAACAAAAAAATTTGAATTTTTTTTATATGGTTTTTCGTAGTGACTACTACGGCTAAAGGTTGATATGTATAAGTATGTGTCTGCGTATCAGCAAAACCAAAATCTTCTATAATAAAAGTCATGAAACTCTCTTTTACAGACAAATACATTTATTGATTCCACTAGATTTGGCTGTATTAGTTACACTAACAATTCAACGTAAATTTGAATTTTTTTTTTCTTGTTTCTACACCAACACCTTTATACTTAGTTAACTAACACATATAAATTTAGTGATGCCAAAATAAACATCTGTCATCAATACACATAGAACCTGATTTTTTTTATTTCATATGGTATGGAATTTTCATGACTTTTATTATAGAAGATTTTGAGCAAAACCATCAGGCTTTCTAAAGAGAATTTTAGCAGGTTTTGATGAATACCAAAGAATACATATTTTTTCATAAATTTCACCTTGGCTACTAACACCAACAAAAATAGAAACGTCAATTTGTTTTTAGTTGTCAAAGTTGTCAATATATAGAGTTTTTTTGTCTCGATTTTTAATCATTTTTGATTGGTGTGTTTAATTATTTTAATTGAATTAAATAAAGTTGTCAATATATAGTTTCCTGCGCCTCGATTTTGAATCATTTTAATTGTTGTGTTTAATTTTAATTCTTGAATAAAGCACTCGACTAAACTCTACAAAAATCGATTCAAAATTTTTTAAACATCAAATGTTTTATATTACATATACAAACACAAAACTGCATCAATTTTGGTTTCATGTACTTTTCACACCACAAAATTTAAATTAATATAAATTATTAAGTAATTGATATAGTAAATCTGCCAAAAAATCGAGATTCGTAAACCAACAAAAATTTTGCTCGACCGAGTGACTTTTCTTGACAAATCCAACAGTTTGACTGTAGAAAGAGCATCTTTCATCGAGCCGGATTGCTCTTTTTTGGTGAATCGAAAACCACATAAGTTTATGATTTCTCGTTGGTTGGAATGTCAAAAAAAAATTAAGAGAAAAATTACTAAATTGAAAATTTGTAAGTTTATAATTTTTCGCTGGTTGAACCTTTAGTAAACATCGTGCATTTATGTAAGTATAGTAAAATTTTAAAAGTACATACAATTTGTTATGCAAACTCAATTTAGTCAAGTCACAGCTTTGCTGTCAAAAATGTTTAGAATTGCGTGTCAGCGCATTCACTATGCAAAACTTTTTACTTTTAACTTACAGAATTGTATGAATTTTCAATATAATGAACAAAAATTTGTGTCGGTTATTTTTTAAATTCATACAATGGTATGTTAATAGTAAAAAGATTTTGCTTTGCATCTATCCCGTAAAAAAATCTTAAGAGTTTAGAATGCAGTTTTATGAAATCATCATTGCATCATCATTTCTGGAAATTTGTTTTTGCTTTTAAGTTTTCTTTTCTAGGTTAATTTATAAGTTTTTTAAAGTTTTGTATTTTGTTACATAAAATCGGACCTGTAAATGTTAATCAACTTAAGTAGTTAAGTTATTATTTCACAACTTACTCGTACCAACAAGGAAAAAATTATTTAGCAAATTGTCGCAGTAAAATTGTCTTGGGACTGAGTTAATATTGAAATTTTAAATTTTGACTCAACTTCCGGTGGTTTTATAAAATGTTTCGATTACTTGATTAATAACTTTTATCTAAAGCAATATTAGAGAATTAGTCATAATATGTATACCCGACTAATAGCTTCAGTAAAACCGCAGTAGTGCACTTTTTTTACTTAAATGAGCCCACATAAATTTGCCATTTGGTGACCAAACCTAATTCAAAATACTTATACTCTATAAATAAATAGTATATATCTCTATAAACTCTACTCTATAAATAAATACTATAACTTAAAAAAATCACTAGAATTACCTTGAAGCCGTGATTGTAACTGGAATCCAATAATTTTTTGTTTTGATGAAATCGCATTTTATGTTTTTTTTATTAATATTTCTATTTTATTCGAAATTTTACATCAATTGAAACTACACAAATAATTTTTACGGAATGCACCAGCAGCACCAAGAAATGCTATAACATATTAATTAAACGAGTTTTTTAAGTTCTCATTATATAAATAAAAAAATGTAACACTTTATTGCACCATACTCCAAGTGCATGCATAATATTAATCCCAACTAATAATAAAAAAAATCAGTATAAATTCTAGATATACACACAGTTTGTTTCTTCATTCTTAGTTATATACGTAACAATCTTGAAAATGAATGATAATGAAATCAAATATTAGTCACGATATTTGAGCACTGAACCACCACGCTTTAAGGGAAACGTCATACTTAATCGCAAGTTTTAACAAAACTACTAATTTTTGTATATAAACACATCAAATTTATAATTTAACCGTATTTATACTACATAATAATAAAACTACGCGCAGCACTACACAGATATTACCCTTCCAAAGTACATATAAAAACTAGTTGAAAACATAATAAAACTAACCTTTCAATAAATATGGTAAGAAACAATAACAACTAGCTGTAGCTATGTAGTTTGTGCTATCGGCATTGAGTGTAGATGTAGACTAACAAACAGTGTTGTCACTTCGATTCGAGGAGACAGTAAACTAAAATAAGTAATTCGAAAGAGAATCATGACATGATATGAGATTATGAGAAATAAAATATGAAACGATTACAGTACAGATAGAATAACAGCGTACATATATGTACAGTGGAGCAAATAAGTATTTGAACAACAAACAAATTCTAGATATTTAAGTAAATAAAACATATTATAACAAATAAACGATTTTATTATAACGTACAGATTTTATTAATAAAATAAAATAAAACAAAATTATAAAAAGATTTTATTTAATAAAACACAATACATATTTTGGTTTTGCCACTTTCTTTAACGTGATATTTATTTTATTTGAAAATGAAATTACGATCGTTTCGGATGTTACTCCTTTATCAAATTTCTAACATATCACGTTAAAGAAAGTGACAAAACCAAAATATTGTGTTTTATTATATAAAATCTTTTTGTTTGTGATATTAGTCCACGAGTAAACAACAAATATGTTAAATAAAATTATAGTTGAGTCTATTCATCAATTAGGGAAAAATGAAGCCCCATAAAGTATTTGAACACTTGGTTTTGAATTTAATTTTTATTTTTTTAATTCTCTTTTATAATTCTTCATTTAATATTTTATTGGCATCCTTTTGGTATGCATTTTTGCACGGCCCGCAATCGCCTTGGCATGGATTCCTCTATTTTTTTTGTAATTTCGACAGAAATGTTTGCCGACTCTATTTTGGGTGCATTGATCTGCTTTATTTTTTATGTTGGAATTCCTGATTTGTCAATCTAAAATGAGCCCGCAGATTCTCAAACGTATTTAGATCCGGCGATTGAGGTTTTTTGCCTTACACTCCGTCTTCCGTCCGAAGTAAATAAATTAAACTTATTTTCATTAGAAAAAAATACATTTTTTCCAAAAAGTAATACCCTAGTCAATATGGCAATTGGCAAAATCTAGCCTTTTTTTGCATTTACCGCATTAATAAATGGTTTTTTACGAGCGGCCGTACATGATATCCCGCGGAACGGATTACTTTTCTTACAGTTTCAGCGCATACAATTTGTGAAGAAGTTGTTGCGATATTTGATGCCAAACTTTGTGCATTAATATGAGGATAGAGGATCCACCCTCACTGCCCTTAATATGTTCCTTTCCTGACGCACGCTAAGCACTTTTGGGCTTCCCGTTCGTTTCTTATTTTTAACACTATTGCTTTCTTCGTATTTCTTAATAACATATCGTACTCTCGTGTGCCCCTTTTTAACAAAATATCCAATTTGTCTTAAACTTTTTCCTTCTTTATAATGGTAAATTATTATTTCCTATACACTTTCGCTTAACTCCACCTTTTTAGGAGACATTTTTAAAAACTTCGCCTGCACGTTCACACTTTCCAAAGGTTTTTACTTAATTAAATGCATATTCAATACAAAAGACACAAAAAAATTTTTTTTTTATTTAGTACTCACAGATAAAGAGGGAAAGTCCCAATGTATATAAATACTTAGAGAATTACCTCCAATAAATACTTTATTGGAGGTAATTCTCTGTTTTTTTTTAAACTGGAAGGTGAATATACAGTGCTGGTAAAAAAAAATTGGGCAAACAAATTTATTGCAAATTGGAGTCTTTTTTTGCTAAAATTATAAAACTTTTGAAAGCAATTGGTTTATTGTTTCATTTTAAATACATGTATGACGTAATTTTTTGAAAAAAAAATTGACCTGCAATTTAGGGGCAAAACATCAAAAAATGCCAAAATATTCAAAATACGTTTGATTGGAGCTAAAGAGTTCAATCTTTAATATTAATATTTTGTTGGACCGCCTTGTGCTTTTATTACAGCGATACACCTCCGATTCATTGAATTTGATAAATTCTTGGATTCCCAAATCATCATCAACAAACTTTTTAAAGCTTCAATCGATTCTGGGCGCTTCCTTGCTACTTCTAGCTTCATTATAGACCAAATATTTTCAATTGGATTTAAGTCTGGACTATACGGGGGCCAGCTCAACACATCGATACTTTTTTCTTCGAAGTACTTTTTTACCTTTAAATGAAGAGATAAGAAAAAAAAACAAGTTTTTTTAATAACTCACAATTTTGGCGGTACGGCACGGAGCGTTATCCTGTTGAAAAATAAATTTGCAAGTCTCGCCAAAAAGCTTTAACGCAGAAGGCTCAAATTCGTTCTGAAGGACCTGCAGATAAACAGCTGCTATAACGCTGGAACTAAGGAAGCACAATCGACCGGTTTCATTTCCAGAAAAGCATCCCCAGACCATAACTCTTTCTTTTTTCGGTGGAAGTTTGAAAAGACATTCGTTGCTAAGTCTCTCGCCAGGTTTTCTCCTTACGAGAATTCTTCCATCTCCAACATGCAGCTCGAATTTTGATTCATCGGAGAAAATCACATCATTCCACATCTCTGGAGTCCAATTAACATACTCCTGGGCTCATAGCAAACGTTTTTTTTCACTAGTAATGTGAACTCAGGCTTCTGGACTGGTTTAAGTGTTCTCAAACCAGCTTTAACAAGTCTTTTTCACACTAAGCTGGCTGAAATTTTTTTTCCCGTTGCTCGCTCAAGATCCTGTCTTATGTCCGATGAAGTTTTAAAACGGTTCCGACGACTTTGTAATAGTATAAAACGATCTTCCACTGGCGTTGTCTTTCTGGGCCTTCCAGAGCCTTTCTTTCTTTGTGTACCGCCCATCTCTCGATTTTTTTTAATATTCCACGCGACAGTACTTTTAGGAATGTTTAATCCTTCACTTATTTCACGCGTGGTTAAATTTTCTCGCGCCAAAATCAACATATTGCTTTTACACTGGTCACTAATTTTTCCCATTTTTTTTAACTAAAATTGCACTTTATTCTTTATTTGTCTAGGATCACTTACAGAATAACTTAATCTTACAAAATATGCACTATTTATACTCAAAAAATAAATTACAGGCAATAAAACATCAGCACCCTAATGACGGCCAAGAACGGTAGGCGTAAAAAAAAAATAATTGGTTGCCCAATTTTTTTGCAAATTAGTTGCGGGGTTGTACCGGTATAATAAAAGCAAAAGGCGGTCCAACAAAATATTAATATGAAAGATTGAACTTCTATAAATCAATAAAAAACAAACAAAAAAATAAAAAATAAGTGTTTAATTTATTACATTACTTTAACACCAATCAACGTATTTTGAATATTTTGGCATTTTTCGGTTTTGCCCCTAAATTGCAGGTCAATTTTTTTTTCAAAAAATTACGTCATACATGTATTTAAAATGAAACAATAAACCAATTGCTTTCAAAAGTTTTGTAATTTTAGCAAAAAAAGACTCCAATTTGCAATAAATTTGTTTGCCCAATTTTTTTTTTACCAGCACTGTATATTTTATAATGCAAAAAGAAAAGCTAAGTTACTTATTACTTTTTGCTAATTATGCTGAACACGAAAACATTTTTATTTGTCCACCTAGTTTTTTTAATTTAAGAGAAATAAAGGTATTCAAATACTTAATTGACCCACTGTATATCATACACAATCTGCTTGTTCACATGAACATGAGTACTGCTTTTATTATATTCTTTTCTCTTTTCCACTAAAATAAAATGAGTTTGAACGTAAAGAGGAAACAAAGGAGCAAAGAATTTGATAAATATATGTAGTCTTACTTTGGGAATTTTACAACAACAATGACGCGTATTTTCATTCCGGAATGAATAGTTTCAAACCAATGACGATTTCGATTCACCAAGACAAAGCAATCCGGCTCTATGAAAGATGATCTTTCTACTGTCAAGTAAATCTGTCAAAAATCGAGATTCGTAAACCACCAACAATTTTGCTCGATGGATTGTCTTTTCTTGACAAATCGAACAGTTTGACAGTAGAAATATTATCTTTCATCGAGCCGGATTGCTTCTTCTTGATGAATCGAAATCGTCACAAGTTTTTGTTGGTATAGAATTATTCTAGTAATAATTTCGAAAAATTTTATTGTTTTTTTATTTAATTTCTAATGTCAATTTCTAAATGATTTTGAGCATAATTTTCATTTTTATTTTTATACCAATTACTATTCCAGTTATCAAAGTATAAGGGCAATATTACTCGTGTGAACAGGCGGAAAAGACATTAGGGCTCGTCACGAGCATTTTCGTATTTGCGTATTTCGTAATTTCGTAAATTTGACATCTCTTCTGATTGGTTTAAATTATTTCTCCTAAATAAGCAAGAAACGTCAAAAATAAACACGCTCACAGTCTATTCATTTTCATAATTTCTTCAGCGTATATGATTATTGCTGGATTTAAATTTTTTTCTGTGATTACTAGTGATTTTTTGGAGTAAATTAAATTAATTTATTGTTTATATGTACCTGACTTTACTGTTGATTGCCTCAGTATTGTTTTTTTGTGTGAATTATAAATTACATGAAAATGAGCTGTAGACAATCACATTTCCCAAAATTTGCATTCTTATTTATTACTATTTATTAAAAATCACAAGTAATCACAGAAAATCCATAAACAGCTAAAATATGTTAGATTTAACTAAGTGTTAAGGAAAAAACGCTACCTGGTTTACATGCTATCTTAAAACGTATGAAAATAACTTAATTTTAATAAATAAATCTGAAGAAAAAACTCAACCGACAAAGTGTACAACCTAAAAAAGATTACGAATTTTCTATTTATTTCCGTTTTTATTTTTGTATTTGATTTTCACAAAACAATTTACCGGCTTAGCTTAGCAGGAAAGACATTTCAATAAAATTTTTAATAGAAATTATTTAATAAATATTTGTAATAATCACAACAAAAAATTGTATCTGTTCCTCTTCATACAACATTTTTGAGTTTGTTTTTCAAAAAAACATAGGAAATTTGGTTTAGTTTCAATTTATAATTTTAAGATTTTAACTCATACTGAAAAAAAATCTTATGAAAATGTTTACGCAAATAAGTAGCCTGTGAGCGTGTTTATTTTTGACGTTTCTTGCTTATTTAGGGGAAATAATTTGAACCAATCAGAAGAGACGTCAAATTTACGAAATTACGAAATACGCAAATACGAAAATGTTCGTGACGAACTCTATTTTTCCTCAAATATCTAACGATGTAAATTGAAAGCGGAAGGCGTAGGACAAACATGGGTTACCGAATTAAAAAAGGCTGAATTAAGAAAGTTCTTTAAAAATGAATTAAAAAAGTTGATTTTTGGATGAACAGCTGCGACTTATATTAATTCATTTTTTTTGTTTTAAATTATGAATTAAAAAAAGCGATTTAGGAAAATGACAAAACTCAAAAATGAATTAAGGAAGGCTTTTATTATTTCATTTTTAAAACAAATACCTTAATTCATTTTGAAAATGAATTAAAAAAGGCTTATTTTATTTCATTTTATAAAAGCAAATCTTAATTCGGTTTAAGTATTTTTTCATTAAGGAAAACGAGATATTTTAATACGTTTTTAATAATTAATAATCAATTATTAATAATTAATAATAATTAATTAATAATTAATAATTAAAAATGTATTAAAATATCTCGTTTTCCTTAATGAAAAAATTCGTATTAATTATTAATTATTGATTATAAATTATTAAAAATGTATTAAAATATCTCGTTTTCATTAATGAAAAAATACCTAATAATTATTAATTATTGATTTTTAATTATTAATTATTAACATGTATTAAAATATCTCGTTTTCATTAATGAAAAAATAATTATTAATTATTAATTAATTATTATTAATTATTAATTATCAATTTTTATTATTCGCGTTTTCATTAATGAAAATACGAAATAAAAATTTCATGTGTCTAAATTCATTTCCAAAACGAAATAAAAAAGGCTTATATTATTTAATTTTATAAACATACCATATATATTAATTCATTTTGAAAATGAATTAAGAAATGCCTTTTTAAATTCATTTTGTCAAACTTTTTTATTTCTTTTTCAATCCTGATTTTAATTCATTTTTAAAATGAATTAAAAACGCTTATTTAAATTCAGAAAAAATACCTTTTTTAATTCATGTAGCCGACAAACATTACGTGATATCTTCCGTTTTACTTTAGAAATGGTATAAAAATAAAATTGCATTATTGCAAACTATGCTCAAAATAAAAACCGAAAATAATTTTCTTTTTACTTTTATCAATTGACCTTAAAAATTAAATACAAAAACAAATAAAAATTTAAAATTATTACTAGAATAATTCTATACCAATAAAAACTTGGTTTGAAACATCATTCAGGAATGAAAATACACGGCATTGTTGTTGTAAAATTCCCAAAGTAAGACGCCAACCTTTGTAGTCTTATGTGAAAAACCACAAAAATGTACCGACGTGAAGTTTCTGAGAACAAATAACAAAAAATATGATTGTATTAGAAATACTCAAAACAAAATTCTTATTGGAATGAACTGAGTGATTTCTTTCCGTAAAGTTTCTAACAAATAATTAAAACGTAATTATTTGACTCCAAACAAAACACATCCAAACTAAAAAAATGGTTTTAAATTCCCATTAAAACGTAATTGAATGAGTTTCCATGTAAAACTTAGTAGAAGAAGTTTTTTCGAAACGGAGGATTTGGAATCTTGTTAATGTCTGTTTTGCACTTGAAATATTGAGTATTTTCTATTGATGGCCCATTAAGAAGCACTGCCAGAGATTAAGGAAAGGATCGGCTATATAGGTCATATAAGCAAAGGTACGGGCCACAATATCCAGCAGGTTTTTTCGAAACGGAGGATTTGGAAGCTTGTTAATGGCCGTTTTGCACTTAAAATATAGAGTATTATCTATTGATGGACCATTAACAAGCACTGTCAGAGATTTGGGCAAGGCTCTGCTGTATAGGTCATATAAGCCAAGATATGGAGCACATTATCCAGAAGAAGTTTTTCGAAACGGAGGATTTGGAATCCTGTTAATGGCTCTCTTACACTTAAAATAATGAGTATTTTCTATTGGGGGTCCATTAACAAGCAATCATTTAATTCCCGTAGCACCTGAAGACTTTTATAAAACGGCGATCACAACTCCGTTTGACCTATTCAAATTCACTCGAATGCCATTCGGCTTACGCAATGCCACCCAAACGTTTCAGCGTTTCATGAACGACGTCGTACATGACTTGGACTTCGTTTTCGTCTACATAGAACACATTCTTCTTGCTTCACACTCTGAGGAACCGCACAAATTTCACCTGGAACAACTCTTCCATAGGCTAACACAGTTTGATGTTCACATCAAGAGTTCAAAATGCGTCCTTGGCGTGTTCATTCTTGACTTCCTCAGCCACAAGATAACACCTAATGGTATGATTCTGGAATCCGAGCAACAGTGAAGTAAGATCTTAAGTGCTCACCAACTGAAGTTGATCCAACGTTAACTACAAAATGACTCAACCTCATGTATAAACGTGACATTTAAGCTGACAGCCGAGCTCAACCTTCGTTCCTCCCGACATAAACAATTTGTTTTTGTTGAGCATTTTTTTATTCAGCCAATTCACAAGAGTATTTTATGCAGCACCCGATAACCAAAAAATCTGATTACTGAAACAGTTTCCCCAACTTAATGCAAAAACATCTGTCTTTTGACAGTCTAATCACAAAAAATTGTTGAAAATTTGTCGAAAAAAGATTTTTATTTGGTTAAAAATTTCAGCCAGAAATTCTTGACAAAAAACATGTGGACATTTTGTCGAACTGATTTTATTGACAAATTATTCACCAAAAATTGTTGAAATTTTGTCGATCATGTGATTATTTCGTGATTTCGTTATCACCAGTATAGTGAGAATTGTGAAGAAGATATCAATATGCGAAATTATTGGTAAATATTTGATTTATCAGGTAACATTAGTTTTATAAAAACAATAATTAAATCAAAAATTTTCAGAAGAAGAATCTTTCAACAAGTGGAGGAAAAGAATACAAAAGCGTGTAAGAAGCGAATAGTCAACCAATTGTTGGACTTGGATATTTAGAACCCGATAAATTTTATAGGGAAGAACCTTGGATCGATCGTATGTACATAATAAATTATTATGTATATTACAAGATAAAATTTGAATAAAAAAAAAAACTGATAACGGCAGTTATTGCATCCTCTTTAATGCCACTGCGTAAACTGCTAAGTCTAAATCCTCTAGAGGGCATTGCTTTGGGTGTAAAAATAAATGTTTTGCACCGATTTGCAGTACAAACTGGGCATAGTTGGGGTATCTTGACTCCCAAAAGACATTCCATAGCGTAACCAAACAAACAAAAATTTTTGCTGTAGTAATAATATAATAAGCTATAGTAATGATCCAAAATTAATTTAAATGTTCAGCCTAAGACTCAAGCACAATGGTATCGGTTCCATTTCGTTCTTTTTTATCTGCCATATCCCGTTTCGCCTACTCCAAAATTTAAACTTTCGGCCCAGTTTTTCATTCTTGTTATTTCCCTTCGTTCTTAGCATTTAATTACCTGGGGCCCTATTCTCGAATTCCACATCCATTTTCCACATGCGGACATCTGTCAAAATTCATCAAAACGTTCGGAAATTGTAATTCGTGTATAAAACACATGGGACAATGGGCTTATACCCATTCGGAAATACATATTCTTTTAATACCGAAAAAATTCATTTTTTATGAATTTTGACAGATGTCCAGATGTGGAAAATGGATGTGGAATTCGAGAATAGGGTCCCTGTGTTTCATTCATAAAGATAAAGGAATCCGAACGGAACGGAACGAACATCATTTGTTTTAGTGTTTAAGCCGCGTAACGTTGTTGAATGAAACGAAACGACGCTGTAGACCTATACAAATGAGTTAGTATAATATTATTTAATGCTGCAATACTCGTCGGTTGACAAACAATGAAAATCTGTTAGCCGGCTGCTTCAGTGGAGGCTTTGGATGCGCACAAAAATATAATATTTATACATTTCATTTTGTGCACGTCTAAGAGAAACTGAAATAGGCTCATTATCGTTTAAAAAATATTGGTTGGGTACACCTATTTAATTCTTGTTATTTCCTAAATAAAAAAGATAATTACAAAACATTCAAAGGAAAACAGCGAAACACCCTATTACTCTAGGCAGACTGTGGTTTAATAAATCCGATTTAGCTAAACTAGTTTAAGTATTCTATGCAAAAGCAAAGGGATTAGCTAAATCGAGGTTGACAACTGCGACTACTAATCTCGAAAAATTCACTAAATCGGTTTTATTAAATAGCAGTGTGTCTAGGATATAACAGTACATCGGGGTTAATTCGCAATTTCGCATTAGGGTAATGAGGTTACAGCAAACTGTATGACTGTATAATATCGTAAATTATTATTATTAATTCATTTATGAGCTGGCGAAACCACCAATTTGCTCTAAACGTAAATTAACGAAAATATATTTTGTATTACATTGGTAGATAGAATTTTGGTATGTATTTTTATCAGCGATGGTGAGGTCGACAATGACATGTCAATTATTCAATTGTCGACATGTCGACAATTGTCATTGTTGACGTCTCTATTTAAAACAACAAAATGTCATCAATGTCGAATATGTCAACAATGTCAACAATAAATAATTTTTCGATATTCAAATGTTTTCAATATTTAAACGGTTATGACATCGGTCAGACAGTTAAGATTATTATCTTGTTAAGATTGTTTTCTCATCATATTTGCCGTGTTGTCTGATACCGTCTTTAGTAAAGCGGTCAACAAATCCGCTCATCTGTTTTCGAGAATTTATAGTTTTCCGTGATTTTGTCAGAGTTTGACTTATTAATTTATTTAGCGTAGCATTGGCAAATAAGTAATTATTTCTCGATGAAATTTCTGGTTTACTAGATAAAAAATTGAGATTCTGAGGTTGTGCCACTGGATACCTCGATAATTTGTTTCGGAACATTGAGAAACGATCGGATTTACGTCTGAGTCTGACTCAAGATACACGCCACTTGTTAATTGTGTTGTATTACCACTAGTTGTACATATTAGAAAGTGGAAAAGAAATCAATGAAGACTGAGAAACTGAGAAATTTCTAATATGTTATGTATGATAGTTATGTATGATTATGATGAGAATGAGAGAGATAATAAAAAATTTAAAAATAAAATAAAAATCCTAACAATTTTTGTTTTATTTTTTATTGTCGACGAATTGTTGACGTTGTCGACGAATTGATGACTTTGTCGACATAGATGACGCTGAAATCTTATTATCGACACATTGTCGACCCGTCAACATCGACAATAATAGATGACGCGTCATCAAACATCTCTGATTTTTATAATATAGGTATGTACAACCTATATTATAAAAATCAGAGATGTTTGATGACGCGTCATCAAACATCTCTGATTTTTATAATATAGGTATGTACAGTGCTGCTAAAAAAAAATTGGGCAAACAAATTTATTGCAAATTGGAGCCTTTTTTTGCTAAAATTACAAAACTTTTGAAAGCAATTGGTTTATTGTTTCATTTTAAATACATGTATGACGTAATTTTTTGAAAAAAAAAATTGACCTGCAATTTAGGGGCAAAACACCGAAAAATGCCAAAATATTCAAAATACGTTGATTGGTGTTAAAGTAATGTAATAAATTAAACTTGTATTTTTTATTTTTTTGTTTATTTTTTAATGATTTATAGAAGTTCAATCTTTCTTATTAATATTTTGTTGGACCGCCTTTTGCTTTTATTACACCGATACAACCCCGCAACTGATGTGCAAAAATATTGGGCAACCAATTATTTTTTTTACGCCTACCGTTCTTGGCCGTCATTAGGGT
Organism: Tipula vernalis; assembly: GCA_958295665.1. Lineage (NCBI taxonomy): Eukaryota > Metazoa > Arthropoda > Insecta > Diptera > Tipulidae > Tipula > Tipula vernalis. The sequence goes on along the minus strand of OY282560.1, from coordinate 246,264,588 downwards.
GCTGATGTTTTATTGCCTGTAATTTATTTTTTGAGTATAAATAGTGCATATTTTGTAAGATTAAGTTATTCTGTAAGTGATCCTAGACAAATAAAAAATAAAGTGCAATTTTAGTTAAAAAAAAATGGGAAAAGTTAGTGACCAGTGTAAAAGCAATATGTTGATTTTGGCGCGAGAAAATTTAACCACGCGTGAAATAGGTGAAAGATTATACATTCCTAAAAGTACTGTCGCGTGGAATATTAAAAAAATCGAGAGATGGCGGTACACAAAGAAAGAAAGGCTCTGGAAGGCCCATAAAGACAACGCCAGTGGAAGATCGTTTTATACTATTACAAAGTCGTCGGAACCGTTTTAAAACTTCATCGGACATAAGACAGGATCTTGAGCGAGCAACGGGAAAAAAAATTTCAGCCGGCTTAGTGAGAAAAAGACTTGTTAAAGCTGGTTTGAGAGCACTTAAACTAGTCCAGAAGCCTGAGTTCACAATACTAGTGAAAAAAAAAACGTTTGCTATGGGCCCAGAAGCATGTTAATTGGACTCAAGAGACGTGGAATGATGTGATTTTCTCCGATGAATCAAAATTCAAGCTGCATGTTGGAGATGGAAGAATTCTCGTAAGGAGAAAACCTGGCGAGAGACTTAGCCACGAATGTCTTTTAAGACTTCCACCGAAAAAAGAAGGAGTTATGGTCTTAGGATGCTTTTCTGGAAATGAAACCGGTCGATTGTGCTTCCTTAGTTCCACCATTACAGCAGCTGTTTATCTGCAGGTCTTTCAGAACGAATTTGAGCCTTCTGCGTTAAAGCTTTTTGGCGAGACTTGCAAATTTATTTTTCAACAGGACAACGCTCCGTGCCATACCGCCAAAGTTGTGAGTTATTAGTTTTGAATTGTAGATAGTCAAATTGGCTTTCAGATAAACATAAATAGTTTGTTAAAAACTTGTTTTTTTTCTTATCTCTTCATTTAAAGGTAAAAATGTACTTCGAAGAAAAAAGTATCGATGTGTTGAGCTGGCCCCCGTATAGTCCAGACTTAAATCCAATTGAAAATATTTGGTCTATAATGAAGCTAGAAGTAGCAAGGAAGCGCCCAGAATCGATTGAAGCTTTAAAAAGTTTGTTGATGATGATTTGGGAATGTCTCCTGCGACTTTGAAAAATTTATCAAATTCAATGAATCGGACGTGTATCGCTGTAATAAAAGCAAAAGGCGGTCCAACAAAATATTAATATTAAAGATTGAACTTCTATAAATCAATAAAAAACCAAAAAAAAATAAAAAATAAGTGTTTAATTTATTACATTACTTTAACTCCAATCAAACGTATTTTGAATATTTTGGCATTTTTCGGTGTTTTGCCCCTAAATTGCAGGTCAATTTTTTTTTCAAAAAATTGCGTCATACATGTATTTAAAATGAAACAATAAACCAATTGCTTTCAAAAGTTTTGTAATTTTAGCAAAAAAACGCTCCAATTTGCAATAAATTTGTTTGCCCAATTTCTTTTTACCAGCACTGTACACAATTAATTTTTTTTATATAGCAATGCTTTAAATGAGTTTCTGTACTATTACAATCGTCAAAATCTTACCTGAAACGATCGTGCTGTTATCCCGTAAGATGATGACATCGTATTGCCCGACGTCATTTGTGGCATTGTTTAAAAATTAACAAATACAGCACTGAAGAAAAACAGAGTTTTTCAAGAAAACAATGAACTAAAATTTTCACTTTTTATACTTTCGAATCAATAAATTCAACAAATACAATATGTATTATACTTTTTTCAACCATTCTACTTAAATTTCCACGAAAATGGAAAAAAATAAACAAGAGTTCTGCTACGAGCACTATTTTTACATTTACAAATAAACACATTTTTGCTCGTGTATTATCATTTTGTTATCCCGCTTTCTTATCTTACTGAAAACAATTTTATTGAATTCTCATCAAGCACACAGTCACACAAGTAAAGTTTAACCACATGAATTTTTTTTTATTATTTTCTTATCACTTCACTTCACACACCTTTGAATAATTTTGCGTTCTAGTTATTTACAATATCTACCTAAAACTTCTCAGGAAATCCGAAAAATCACAAAGCAAACAAAACTTTTAAATGTAATTTAATTAGTAAGTTATATTCGAACAAAACATAACCACATAAAAAATAAACCTTGAGTTATAACTTCAACAATAGGAAATTTGAACATCAATAAAAAAAAATCACAATATTAGGTCTTCTAAAAAACATGACTCAATTATTTTATGTACTACCTTCTACTACAAATATTGATCCTAACTGTTTCGTAATCAAACGAAAAGTGAAACAGTGAATTCGCTAATCGCAACAAAAATGATTTTTTCTTTCTTGTGTGAGTTTCTCTATTTAATTTACTCCAAAATACAGTTAGAGGTTGAAAACTAAATTGAATGGTTGAAATCAGAGATTGATAATTTTATGCATGCACTAAAGCGCTAATTTAATTTACTTATCACAAATTTTACAGATAAATTATCTTATCAAAGAAAGATAATTTATCTGTAAAATTTGTATTTCATATTTCTGCGATCGACATGAAACACAAAGTGGTTAACAATTGCCGTCTTACTTTGGGAATTTTACAACAACAATGCCGTGTATTTTCATTCTGGGATGAATAGTTTCAAACCAAGTTTTTGTTGGTATAGAATTATTCTAGTAATAATTTTAAAACTTTTTCTTCCCAGTAAAAAATTGGATAACGTTAAAATTAAACTAACATTTCATCTCAGTTTAAACGTACTATTATTTTATTAAGATAGAAAGAGAAAAACGTATATTCAATATTTGTATTGTTATCACATACAGATATCTGACATAACTTCATTAAGTTTCAAACGTTTATTTCATGTTAATTCTACGAAGAAAATTTTACTTAAGCACATTTCAGTTTATTTTATGTCAACTCCGGCCGATATACACTAAAAAGTAAAAAAAATTATTATTTAATATCGTTTTAGATAGTATAATTTCAATAAAAATAATATAGATATATATAAAAGGGCAAAAGTAAGTGTAAATTACAAAAAAACATTAATTATAATATCTTCCAATGTTTAAAGGTAAAAAATCAAAGATTTGTAAACGCCATTTTAGGCGTTTAGTATCTATACGCGCAAAAGAAATTTCATCTAAAAAAAATCAAAACATAATTAAATTAAATCCTGTGGAAAAGTTTGAAGAAACATCACCAGCTTTACAATTTACGACGAACGAAGACATCCATAAAAACGATAATGATTTTTATAAATCTGATGTCTTAAACAAAAGTGAGGTTAATTTTAAAATTAAGAATAACCTAGAAATTCCTGGCACCGAGAATCATACGGATACAAATGTTAATGTGCAAGTTAATTCTTCTATAGTAAATAATAAAATCGAGACATTGAAAACAGATTTAAGACAAATTGTGATTTTAAATAATTTAAGCACCGTAGCTACATCTAGTGTTCTAACCGCTTTAAATAAATATGGACTAGAATTGCCCCGTTCGAAAAGTACATTAATGAAAATAAGTCATAATAGTGGCAGTGTAATTACAAAAACAAAAATTGGGGATGACCATTTCGTATACATTGGCATACAAAACAATGCAATTAACTGTTGCGATGAGATTGTCTTAAATGAACCTTCCATAATTTTAGATATCAACATAGACGGATTGCCATTATACAAAAGCTCAAAAAAATCCATTTGGCCCATTCTAGGATGTTTTACAAATTGTCAACACATATACCCATTTGTGATAGCTGCGTATATTGGAAATGGACATCCCACATCGCATGAACTGTTTTTTGAGGAATTTGCCAAAGAATCAAAAACATTACGTGAAAACGGTATTTTTGTTTCGCAACAAATGATAAAGAAAAGATTTGAAATACGATTATTTTCTTGTGATGCGCCTGCGAAATCTTTTGTAACTTGCACCAAATACCACAACGCTATAAACGGATGTCATAAATGTGATCAGAATGGTTTTAGTTATAATCACCGAACTGTTTTTAGTGGAACATCGAGAAAATTAAGAACAGATGATAGTTTTTTTTTTAGATTCGATGTAAATCATCATAATGTGAATTACCAAAATACAAAATCCATTCTCGAGCAATACGATTTTAAAATGGTCACCCAATTTCCGCTCGATTCTATGCATCTGGTGGACCTCGGTGTAGTGAAAAAGATGGTTACAATAATTTGTTCTAAAAATAAAAAAGTGCTTAACCAAATGTCGGAATTTAATAAATTAATCGCCAAAGACTTCATTCCAAAAGAGTTTAATAGGAAACCTCGGGAGTTTACTGAATTACCTCGATTTAAAGCAACGGAATTTCACTTATTTATTGCGTATTACGGACCGGTTTTGTTGAAATCCATTCTAAGTGAAGAAATGTATGATCATTTTATTTTATTACACTGCGCTGTTAGACTATTATGTGACTATAAAGCAGCAAAGGAAAATGCAGATTACGCAGAAAAATTGTTAAAATTTTTTGTAAAACATTTTGGTACATTTTATGGCAAAGAATTTGTAAATTATAATGTTCATAATCTTTTGCACCTGGCCGATTGTGTCAGACAATTTGGTCCACTACAAAGTTTTAACGGTTACAAATTTGAAAACTTTTTACAAATTTTGAAAAATAGAATAAAAAAGCCTACCGATATATTACAACAAATAATCAATAGACAAAAGGAATTATGGGCTATTTCAAAAAATCACAAACCGAAGACAATAAACGAGTTTTTTATTTCAGGGTTTAAAAATTCCTGTTTTATGCTTGAAAACAATATATCATTTAGTATTGAGTCGATAAGAAAAACTTCTGACACAGAATACATAATTGGCAAACGTCTAATAAATTGTGAAGATTTATTTTCAAGACCATTTTCATCAAAAGATTTTTTAAATATATTCATAGCTGACATCTCAATAGAAACTGAAGAACTCCCAATAAACACAATTAGATTTAAATTGATGGTATTGCCCTATAACAATAAATTTGTTTTTTTTCCAGTTTTGCATACGTTAGATTAATATGTCCTGAATGGCTACAATGAGTAAGAAATTTTTGAAAGATACAAAATGAAATGTACTAATGGTTTTATTTTAACAGATTACCGAAACAGTAATGAGAATTCACCATCTATGCTTTCTAATCGCAATCCAAAAAAAAAGTATATTACCGAATGCTTAAAAAAGCATCAGCCCAATTTAAAACAAAAAAAAAATAAATACAATATAAGTGCAAGTATTAATGAAAATTTTATGCTTGAATATGATAAAGAAGATTTCAGCACCTGTAATTTAAAAAAGGCAAATCCACAACCAACTTCAAGCTCGAAAGATGAGCCTGAATTTATATTTGTCCAAGAGTTCGAAGATGATGATTTCAATGCTCAGAATCTTAAAGAAGGGGTTTCATCGCCAGTTTTATATATTGCCGCTGAAAAAACTCATCAATTAGAGGAATTAGGAGCAGATTTTGAAACTCCTAAAGAATTACCAGTTGCTGATGTTCGTTTGTCTCAACTAAATACCGAGTGTGAATTTACTAATGTTAGTTCGAACAACGTTATTATCAATCGTATCGCAAAATTGGAACTCATCGTTGAAAGTATGTATCAGCTGTTACAGGAAATTAAACAAGATGTCAATGAAATTAAAAACCAAACCAATGAAAACCTGGAAAATGAAATATCCCTTCCCATCTCTGATCATTTGGAAGAATTTAACTTTAAAATAAGGGATGATAAGGATTTTGCTCAACGTTTTGTAAGTTATTATTCATATGTGTATCTATATAATTTATATCATACTTACAATTTATATTATTTACAGATTAAACTTATTAAAGTGTTTAAGCCAACATCCAATGCTTGTCCAAATTCCTTTGGCATTGCGAAGGTATTTACTGACCAATTACTGGCAACATACAATTGGGATGGATCTCACCAGAGAAAATCATTTCGCGACTTAAGGTCATTAAACATGGCATTATTTAGTAAGTTAAGGGAAATATTAAAGTTAACGATTAAAACCGTAATTCTGAAAACATATTACAATTTTTTCAGAAGCTTGGCAAGGTGAAGCTATTAAGGATTATAATGATTACATAACGTCGATTAGAGCTCAAATGTACACGGCAAGGATGCGAAGATTTAAACAACAAAACAAGAAAATATTGGACAAAGACAACGTTAATATGAAATGAATAATAGTTTCGTAATAAATAAAACTGATTTAATGTGACTTAATGAATTCAAATGTGATAAACGTAACCTCGTACCTATAAGATATATGAAATATTTTTCTTTTTATTTAATTTATTTCATCTTCGAATTAAAACTATAATATAATGATTTCGAATTTGATAAATTCTTAATGAAATATTTTATTATTAATATTTAATGTTAGCAAGTATTACATGTAGTTATATACTTTTTTATAAATTTGAAATGTAATATGTATATAAAAAACATAAATGTGATAAATATATATGAATTAATAAATTTTTTTAATAAGAACAACTACCTAAATATTTTATTATTGATAGAAAACAACAAAATAACAATTCAACGATAAGTTAATATGCAGTTTAAACGATTATTAAACGAAAAGTTTATTTGTTTAATTAACGTTTATAAGCACCCGAAAATTTAACGTTCTTAATTAACGTTTACTTATACAGGTGCACCCTAGGACATCGTTCTTGTAAAGTAAATTAAGAGCAAACGAATTATAAACGTTCATAATTAAACGTAACTTTTACGTTAAATAAACAATTTTTTTTTTGCTGGGTTGTTTGTTTATTTAATTTTTAATGTCAATTGATAAAAATAAAACGAACATTATTTTCGGCTTTTATTTTGAGCATAATTTGCAGTTTTATTTTTTTACCAATAACTATTCCAGTGACCAAAGTAAGACGGCAAAAAACTACTTTTTGAGGTAATATAAAGTGACCAGGGGGGCGATTATGTAAGCATTACGAGTTTCGAGTTTCTCGAAATTGCGACAAAACGCTTACAAAGAATCTCTTTTCTTTTCTTTAAAAATAATCTTTTTAATCATTATGAGTTGTCTGTCGTATTAAATAGGTGTAACAACAACAATTCGCAATTACGAGAACTTGTAAAGTTATACATAAATCATGTTTTATCGCAATTTCGAGAAACTCGAAACTCATAATGCTTATCTTATATAATCGCACCTCAGATTTTTTTTAAATCGATTCGAGGAAAAGACTATCGAAAATACTGTGAAGGGATAAAAATCATTTTAGAATCCCATTATGTTCGCACAGTCAAATTTCACTAAAATCCAAGCCAAGTGCCATCATATAATTGGCCGTATTCGAGAGCTTCATCTAGAAACCATTTTAGAATCCCATTTCCAACGAATATGTCGAATTGCATCACAATTGATTAAGGAATAGCCAAGTTCCATCCTAGTTGGCCATATTCCAGGACTTCACCTAAAAATCATTTTAGAATCCCATTTTCTTCGCGCGTGTCAAATTTCAATAAAACCAGTTAAGGAATAGCCAAGTTCCATTCAAATTGGCCATATTCCAGAACTTCATCTACAAATCATTTTAGAATCCCATTTCCAACGCACATATCAAATTTCACTAACAAATGACATTCTTTCAATAATATGCGATTGCGTCGATAGACAACATTATCATTAGATAATATTAAATACGATCGAGGAGGATATTTTAGTACCTCTTTTACTTTACCCTTCATCCAAAAAGAATCAGGAGTCTTTTTAAAATAAACCATCTGACCAACGACTAAATCTGATAATGAGTTCACAGCGTTTTTATCATGATTTAATTTAATTTTGTCTTGCAGGATTTCAGCTTTACTGCGATATTCTTCTAAACTGACGAGTTTTGGTTTTAATCTCTCTGAATGAGTCGGCAATTTAGTCCTTAACATCCTTGACATCAACAATTCTGAAGAAGCAAAGAAATTACTTTTAGGGGTAGTACGGAAATGTAAAAGACTTAAATAAGGGTCAGTACCCTCTTCATCCGATTAATACAACATACTTTTAACCGTATCTACGAACTTTTCAACCAACCCATTGCTTTTTGGGTGGTGTGGACTGGATATAGTGCTTTTGATTCCCCAATCATTGAAAAAGTTTATAAATTCTTGTGAATTAAAAGGTGGCAGCAAAAATGAATTTAAGCTGAATTATTATTTGAGGAGCGGTATAGCCGGAAGACAATAGCGAAATTTCGATATACTTAGAATAATAATCCACTAATATCAAATAAGTTTTTAATTTATATGTAAATAAATCGACAGCGACTTTAGCAAATGGCAAATCTATTAAATTATGAGGAATGAGAGGCTGTTTTTTGTTATTTTTCGAAAACTTATGTCTGCTTACATTCCAGCCCAATAAATAAATTCTCTTGCCAGGCTTAGGCATTTGTCCATTCCCAAGTGACTTTCATGGACGACATTAATCATTTCCTTTCGAAGACTAAAAGGAATCAATATTTTTAGACCTTTTAGGACCAAACCACCTAAAACGTTAATTTCATCGCGAATGCTGTAATATGGTTTTGCCTTATCTGGAACCCCATTTTTACTAGAAGGCCAATTATTTTCATAATAACGTGACAACAACTGTAAACACTCATCTTTCAAAGTTTCTTCTTTTATTTTAGCTAATTTATGTTCAGAAATAGCTAGATTATTTGATGAGACGAAATTAACACACAATTTAATTTCATCATCTAAAACATCCATCGCAGTTTGTTTCAAAGGGCACCTAGATAAGGTATCTGCGATATACATCAACTTTCCAAGGACATAGACTACTTCAAGATCGTATCGTTGAATGCGTAGCATCATTCTTTGCAACCGAATTGGGACTACATGCAAAGATTTTTTAAAAAGTGTGACCAACGGTTGATGATCCGTTCCACATTAACAACCTTTCCATATAAATATTGATGGTATTTTTCGCAACCGAATACTATAGCGAGCAGTTCTTTTTCAATCTGCGCATAGCGCTGTTGCGTGTCGGTTAATGATTTTGATGCGAATGCTATAGGTTTATTGTCCTGTAATATTACAGCTCCTAAAGCAAATTGGGAAGAGTCGACAGACAATACTATTTGTTTCTTCGAATCGAAATATGATAAGACCGGTGCTGACGTTACGGCAATTTTTAACTTTTCAAAGTTTTCTTGACAGTTTTCATCCCAAATAAATTTACTATCTTTTTTCAATAGTTGACGTAATGTATTTGTTTTTTCTGATAGATCCGAAATTAATTAACCTAAATATGTTACAACGCCTAAGAATCGTTGCAATTCTTTTTTATCATTTGGACTGGCCATTTCACGAATAGCTTTTATTTTTGCTGGGTCAGCTGACATACCTTGTGCGTTGAAAATATGACCAATATATGATACTTTAGACATAGCGAATTTACATTTATTTTTATTAAATTTCAAACCAACTGATTTTGCTCTTTCAAAAACAGCCTTGAGATTTTTTAAATGTTCTTCTTTGGTTTTACCAAAGACAAGAAAATCATCGATATATATCAGAGTACCAGGAATGTCAGAGAAAGTGTCCTACATAATTCTATGAAAAATTTCCGGAGCGGAGCTTATTCCATACGGTAATTTCAAAAACCTGTACCACCCAAAGGGTGTATTAAATGTGCACAGATGAGAACTTTGTTCATCCAATGGAATAATCCAGAAACCAGAGTATGCATCCAAGGTAGAAAAAATTGTAGTACCATTAAGTTTACTACGTATTGACTCTATATCTGGATTTGGATAATGTGCACGTAATATTGCTCGATTCTAATTCCGAGGATCCAGACAAACTCGAATTTTATTATTAGGCTTACAGACTAAGACAATAGAATTAACCCATTCTGAAGGCTCTGTGATCTTTATAATGACATTATTCTTACACATTGCGTCTAATTCAAGTTTTAGTTGCTCTTGCAATTGAAATGGATTTTTTCGGGGTGGCTCTATTATTGGTTGAATATTAGGATTGACTTGAATTTTTGCCTTATTTGGCAATGTCCCGAGACCATCGAAAAGACAACTGTTCTCCGAAATTAAAGATTGGACCGTTTCATTCTCACTCTGAGAGACCAAAAACGTCTTCGCGATCAAGACTCCAGACCTAGTATCGTTTGGCAATGGTTTTTAACTATTATGAAATCTAACGAGTATTTTTCATTTTTTACGTAAACGTTTAGTCGACACGATCCTTCTACTTCTCTATTATTACTATCAAAAGTTGACAATTTGATTTTACACTTTTGAATAATATAAAATGGTAAATATAACAAAGAAAAAGTTTCTTTGGACATTATGTTAAGCTGTGCACCTGTATCGATCTGCGTTTTAATTTTTATATTATTAATAAATAAATCAATGTACCATATATTCATTTTTTTTTTACTTGAATTTAAGGTACATACCTAAAAAAATTTCCTGATCTTCATCACTGTAATCACAATTATTGACATTTGATAAAGTATAAACAGAATTTACATGTTTCTTATTTGAATTACAAAATTTAGCAAAGTGACCAACCTTTTTACAGATTGCACGTATTATATTTAAAGCAGGACATGTGATTACATGAATTTGACCACAATTAGAACAAACTTTATTGTTATGCCCGTTTTGTTTATTGCGATTAAAATTTGGATCATAATTATTCTTACTAAAATAATTGAATGATTTCGAATTTTGACTACTAGCCTGATAACTAGCATTTCTTTTATTATTATTGTAGTATTTATTAGGATTAAAATTAGACTGACCAGACGGACGACTCACATATCATTTACTAACAATACCTATTCTTGGATCTGCGATTTAGAGAATTCTTGCTGAGTTGACGTATCTTTTTTCACAACGAGTATGGCTCTCGCTATTTTAAGTAGCTTGTCGAATTCTGTTTCCTCTGATAGTAGCAGCGTTTCCTTTATTTTCTCGTGATCCTTATTAAGACCAGCAATGAAAACATCTTTAATTAGTTGACTTTTTATATCTCCAAAATTACATTCGCTTGCGAGATTTTTTAACGATATTACGTAGTCTTCAATATTTTCACCTAAATTTTGTTTCCTATTGAAAAATTTATGACGCTCCATAGTTACATTTTTCTTCGGCTGGCAATGGCTTGTAAATAGCTCGGTCCATTCTTCGAACGTAATTTTTTCATCATCCACAAATAATCAATGCATTAAAAACTTGAAGATATTTATCCCCAACCGACTGAAGAAGAAGTGCATTCTTTCTTTTATCCCCAAGATTTGTAAAAGCATTAGCTTTCAGTTAAAAATTAAATTTTTGTAACCACAAATTCCATTCCGTATTATTTTTTAATGGCGGAACTGCACCAACAATAGATTTTTTTTTTTTCACAAGACGAGACGACTGACTTTTTATCTTTATTTCTGTGCTTATATAATTTTATTTTGACGACTCAATAGACTTAATTTTTTATTTTTATTTATCCCATATCTGACACCATATTACGTCCTTTATTAAAAATGCTTTTTTAATTAGTTTTTATTTGAATTTTATTTTATCAACTAATGGCGACGACAGTCAATGTAATTCTAAAAAAGACGCTTTGTTAAATAACCGTTATCTTCAATGATTTTATAGATCAATTCCTAGCGGGCGATATTATAAATACTCTACAAGGTACAGGGTGATACCTGTATATTGTAATATACCATACAGGATACAGGGTGATACCTATGCATTGTGACAGACACAACTTCAAATCAGCTTTCAAAATTTTGTCGTTGGAAAAATGAGCAAGTCGTCAACATATACTGCCACAATCAATATCTTACTACCATCTATAAGATAGTAAATGCATGCATCGTAATTTGAGCATTTCATGCCAAAATTTTTCAAAGCAGTGTCCAAACGCTGATTCCATACACGACTGGACTGCTTGAGTCCGTATAACGACTTCTTCATACAACAAACACGTTGACTACCATCACTAAACTTTTCAGTTTGAATCATATAGATTTCCTCGCTTAAATCGCCATGAAGGAACGCTGTAATCGCATCCATCTGATCGATCTCTAAATCGTATCTCACAGCTACCGCAATCAAAAACCGTATCGACGAGTAGCGAACTACGGGTGAGAATGTCTCCTCATAATCAATCCCCTTACGCTGAGCACAACCCTTCACTACCAAACGAGCCTTACACCGATCTACCACTGCTTTCTCGTTGTACTTGGTCTTGAAAACCCATTTGCATTGAATTGCTCTACGATCAGGTGGCAAATCCGTAAGCGACCACGTCTCGTTTTCGATTAACGAACGATACTTCTCTTCCATAGCTGTTTTCCAGTGAGACGCATTTGAGCTGCTCATAGCCCTCTCCACTGACAATGGATCATCCAATTGAACACGGGATACAACATAAACGAAGTCATTACTTTTCGTCGACTTGTGCTCTCTCGATGAACGACGTGGTTGTAACGAAACATCGTTCACTTCCTCATTTGACGGTTCATTACTACCCGAAACGTCAATTGAATCTTCATCTGTTAGATTCTCACTATTTTGATATCCAGATATGCCTTCTGAAATTGCTGTTGTAACAATTGCCTCATCCTCCACTTCATTGCTATCATCTTCGAATGGATAAAAATGATTAGAAAATTCGTTACAATCAATTACCTTGTTTTCACAGCGTTGATCCTCCAGAAAAACGACATCACGACTGACATCCACTCGTAATTTTTCCAAATCAAAAACTCGATAGCCTTTACAATTCTCGCTGTAGCCGACCATGATGTATTTATTCCCTTGATTTCGAATCAAATTTCTGGCGCTTTTGTTTCGGAACATGTACCATTGCCTTGCATCCAAACATTTTCAAGTTGGACAAATCAGGCTTTTTGTTGGACCAAATTTCTTCGGGCGTTTTATCGATAGCCCCACGATATGGTGAACGATTCACAAGATAAGCCGCTGTGTTGACAGCTTCACCCCAAAATCTGTTGTCAAGCTTTGCGTCAAAAAGCATACATCTCGCACGCTCGATCAATGTTCGATTCATCCTTTCCGCCTTGCCGTTTTGCTCTGGCGTATACGGTGCAGTTGTTTGATGCTATATCCCCGAATCTCGGAGGAATTTAGAAAACTCCTTGTTGCAGTACTCTGTTCCATTATCTGAACGCAACGTTCTGATTTTGTGACCCGTTTGATTCTTCGCAAACGCTTTGAAATCCCTGAAAACATTCAAGGTGTTTGATTTATTCTTGATGAAATACACGGAAATCTTGCGGCTAAAATCATCCAAGAAAGTCACAAAATATCGCGAGCCGCCAAATGAATCAACTGGCATTGGACCACACAGGTCAGTGTGCACCAGTTCTAGTACTCTGGTAGCCCGAGATTTGCTGTCCTTGAACGGAAGGCAAGTCTGTTTCCCCTTTAAACAAGTTTCACACTTGTCCTGTTGACCATCGACAAAACTCATCCCGTCCACATAACCATTTCGTAATCTCATCCAGCTATCGTGACCTACATGTCCTAGACGACGATGCCATAATTCCATTGAATCCTCAATTTTGACCCTCAAACATGTTTCACTTGTCACTTTGAACATCCCTGCATTTACTTTTGCCTCAACCAGTAATTTGTTGTTTTTGTCGAAAACTTCGCAATCATTTGCACTAAACTTGACAATTAAGCCTTTGCCAACTAACTGACTGACCGACAATATGTTTGTGCAAAGACCTGGCACGAATAGAACGTCATGAACTTTAGTATCCACTATACGATTATTCACCTGTAGCTGGAGTAAAATATTGCCAATCAATTCGGCCTTCAATTTTGATTGATTTGCAATCGTGACCTCTCCTCATTCTGACACTGGTTTGAGATTTTCCATCCAACCTTATTCACATGTCATGTGTACAGAGGCACCATAGTCTACAAACCGCTCAGTCGATTTAAGATTGCATGCCGTCAAAAACGAAAAAACTGACGAATGACTAGCCATCTTCACTTTCGGACATTTGTTTTTGTAGTGACCAACTTCACCACATCCGAAACATTTCCCGTCCTTTACTTGTTTCTTCTTCTTCTGATAATTGTTTGACTTCGCTGGCTTGACGCACATGGCTGATACAGAGGCAGAGCCCTCAACTCTATCATCCAAACGAACTTCTTGAAGTAGCTTGGTTTTTATTAAGTCAGCCGAAATTTTTGTGCCAGAACGCTCTATCGCCATAATCATGGGCTTGTACTCGTAGCTTAATCCAGCCAACAACAATGTGCCAATCCACTCATCGTCTATTTCCATACCGGCACCTTTCAACTTGTGAGCGGTCATAATAATTTTGTTACCGAAAAATTTCATCGAACCGCAATTCACCAGTCTAGTTGAAACAAGTTCACGCAAAAGTGCTACACAACGAAGTAGACCAGAATCTTCAAACGCTACTTTTAAACTGTCCCAAACATCCTTCGCCGTATTTGCTTTTTGAATGTGTGAAAAATTCACACTGTCCACTAATAAAATAATCGATGCCTTTGCTTTTGAATCTTCAGTTTTTTTTCTTTACTGGATCAATTTCCTTGCATGTGCCCTCAACATGACTCCAAAGGTCATTCATTTGAAGATATGCTTGAGCAGTAAATTTCCATGTCTCATAGTTATCTCTTTCACGCAATTTCTCTATGGACGCAAACGTTGCCGCCATTTTACAATTTTTTTTTCTTTTTTTTTTTTCTTTTTACACAGAAAAAAAAATAATAATTACAATAAACTCGTTAACCACGAATTTTAACAAATTGAACTTTTTAATACTTTTTGCTTTGATTATTTAAGTGGGTTTGGGCCCATAACCTGATGTGGTTATAGACTTAAATAAAAAGAAGTATAACGCAAATAAAAATGACAAGCGTCCATTCACGAGGTATTTATTAAAAGCTAACAAAAAGAAAGTACATAAGAAAGAGAACGCCACAAGCGGCTAGCACTAAAAACAAAAAACAAAATAAAGACTCGCTCGCACTCAGTGCTGTCGAAGTGAGTACGATCGGAGTATTTGTACTACTTTCGCCTAGCGCTTACTACTGTACTCCGTACTTTCATTTTGTACTCCCCTGTTCTAATAACTATATATTATAATACTTTTACTACACAATATTTTAAATTATCGGCTTTTGCTTGCAATAATTATAATATTCTGGGAGATAGCTAGCTTTTTTTTAAAGCATTTTATCAAAGCTAATTTATAATGGTCATTCATCGACAAAAATCCATAAAACGGTTTTGATACAGTAATGTGTCAATCACTTTAATAGATAATATCAATTCAAACATGTCAAATTTGCGACCCAAGTTACTTCAACTTCACAATGCTTTTTCTTCAGAATCTGATGACTTGTTGGTAAAACTTATAAACATCAAGGCAGTCAACATATAAAAGCATCAATACATTAGATAAACTCAATCATGACAAAGAGTACCTCATTTTAACAAAAAACCTTAATCTGATTTGGTTAAATATTTAGATTAGGATCACCTAAATATAAAAATAACGCTGCCAGACAAATTATGTGGTCATTTAGCCTTACAACACTGGATTTACAACACTCTCAAATCCTTCTTTAAGCTTGGACTAGGACCTCTATCTAAAAATAATACTGTAAGAAAATTTCTGCAGACATTTGATATAGGAAATTTCATTCGTCCAATAAGCCTGAACATCAATATTCTCAAATCCTTTGTTTTCATTTAAATAAAATCCAGACTCACATGCATCTTTCTTGTCTGGCAAGGTTAGATGTTGACAGCAGAAATTGTTTTTCAGGTTTATTTTGACATTCTCCTTACCGCCGTGGTAGGATCTAGGTAGGAATAGAGGGACCAGATGTCATGGTGGCGACCAGATTTCATGGTTATTCTGGACCTGTTCAGTTTTTTCAAACTTCTGTGTGTATTCAGGAAAATGTCTTAAATTGTCCTGGTTTTTAAATGATATTCGTTCAAATTCCTAAATTTTATTAGCGGCAATGCAAAATTCAGGAGCGATCAGAAAAATAATAATCCAACAAAATTTAATTCGAATTCCAGTGCAAATGACTTTTCCAATAAATTCTTCAGGACGTGATTTAATATGTTTAAGGTTAGGAACTCTTTATATGGAACCGGCTTAATATCTCCGAAATAAAATTTCTCTCAAATACATCAATAAATGTGTGTGTTCCATTCGGTGCTGCAGTCAAAGAAAGTTGTTTGGGTTGTGTATGGAAAACCAAAACTAGCAAATCTAATTTCTTGCCGTTGGGCCATGTTTTATTTTAAAAATGCTGATCCTTATGGCAGAAATCTTTTTCAGGCCATAAAATAATAGGTTTTTCAAAAATATCATGTATTCGAACCATGGTTTAATTAAGAAATCTGTCCCCTGCGGCCTAACTATGCTATTCGACGACTATTTTCGACGGCTATCGTTTTTTATAAGAAGATGCAGGTAGAAAAAGAATAAACAATAGTTATTATTTTCCTTTATCTTCCTGTACTTTCTAATACAAAAAGAAAGCGGTCGAAAATTGTCATCGAATAGTTAGGCGCCAGATGATATGGCCGAAGGAATTTTCCAGAGCCGGAATTAAAAAATGTATATTAGGAACAACTTAAAGAATCGAGTTAACATTTCAAATCCCAGATATAAATGCTATTAAAATTCATTCACAAACATGCTAACTAGTTCCATTTGAAGGAGGTTGAAAAACTGCTGAAACAATATTTAATAAATGGCATCAATTAAAATATCATTAGTAGTGTTCCACAATATTTCTTGGATTAGGTTCTTATCTTATTTAACAAATCCGACCCCAAATGAGCTGACCTAAGAAATTTTCAGAGCGTGAATATTTTGGTTTTATATTAGGAACTACTCACAGAATCAAAATTTCACAAATCCATTGACAAACGTACTCCATTTGCTGCTGGAACTTGGAAATGTAGCAAAGGCCAATAGTTATTACGAACGTAAAAAACAAATTTTTCTTATGGTATCTTGTTAAATATACTGATATTTGTTGAATTCCGCCCATGTTTTTAGAAACTCCATCCCTGCCCCAAATGGAACTGTTGTGATTATCACAAATTCCACTGAAATTTATTATCTGACTTAAACCAATATGAATCAAGTTAGCGGGTTTCAAACTTTTCTAGAAGAGATTTAACCACGTGCATGTTGTGTGACCAGTCACCCCCCCCCTCTCCCCCCCTCCCCACCAAACCAATTGTATATAGCAATTTTATTTAAATCAAATATATAAAATATTTCGAGACCTGTTTTTAAGCCGATTTTTTCAGACTTTGTCCTGGTTTATTCATTTTTGACCTGGTACCTACTATGGTATCGCCTGGCAAAGACATTTCTTTAAATTGCACCAAAATAACTTCCAATTCTGAAAAATTAGCTCGATAATCTAAAAATTTCTGTGATTCAGTGGAGAATTGTGCGGTGTTAAAAAAAATTGTTTAGCTCGAGAAAACAGTAAAGAGCTCGAAACCAATAAATAATACAGTTTTCTTTTAATATTCAAGTTTGGGTCAAAAACTAAAAACAATAGTTTAATTTGCTGGATTATGATTTTTTTAACACAAAATACCAACAATTATTTATGCCTCGGTGTAATGTAACTATTGTATTTCGTATGTACTTCTTTTGCCTAGAAATACTCCTTTGAAAATTTGAAAAGTACTCCGTTTAAAATTTTTAAAACGACAGCACTGCGCACTTAATAACTCAACAATAACAAAGAGCGCAAATAAGATAACACAAACGAAACGAGCAAGAGCCTTATAATAAACATAATGCTCCTGTTCTTCAGAGCGATATTTTTTTTTTACAATATCGCTCTTTATAAAGAGCTTTTTAATAGTTTTTATTATCGCTCTTGAAAAAAAATGAAGAGCGAAGAGCGAAATGAAATCCCATTTTAAACTCTGGTTTTAAATATAAAACATTTTTGAAAGGTTATTTTAATTCGTTCCAAATAAGAAAGTTGAACAATATTTTGCCAATTTTTGTGGTAAAACTAAATTGGATTTGGAGTGGTGTTTGCAAATACTTAATTATAAGATGACTTACTCCTAAGTATCTCGTCCCTTTAGTAATGAAGTAGCGTAAATGAAAGATTATATTTTTGAGCTAGTTCGTATTTAAAGTTTTTTAGAAAAAACTTTTTCAAATAAATCCTTTAGTTGATAGAAAATCAAATTTTCTACCAACTAAAGGATTTGTGTTAAAATGTATTTTCAAAGAAACTTTAATGCGAATAATTCCAAACTATGATTTTTCATACACACTACTTCATTACTAAAGGAAGGAAACGTAGTAATAGAAATAGAAAAAAATTCAAAAGTTTGAATTTTTTCATAATTATTCACAAACTAAAATAGAAAACTTCTCAAAGCGGCTTATCAGTTAATATAAGTTTAAGGGGTTCTTTCTGATTAATGGGGCACTTTCTTTTGAATTTTTGGGGGATTTTTATTTTCTTGGCTTAGATGATATAAGTTTTCCAGCGCCAGAAGCAAAGCAAATAGTTAGGTGTCGTGTCGCGGTAGAATTTCTATCTGTATTAAGGGGAAATTATAGTTACTATAAAGCTTCGAGAAGTTTGTATCAAAAGTAAATCTATTCGAAGTTGTCTCTTTACGTCGGGAAAAGGAGGTTCCTCCGGATAACCTGGAGGAGCTGACCCGTGAAGCGGAACAATCAAAGGTAGGTGTGGTACTGGAAGTTCATGCTAATGCGCATCACACTATCTGGGGAAGCACGGACATTAATGAAATAGGTGAGTCACTTTTTGATTATTTGATGAGTACTAATCTTTCAATGTGTAATATTGGGCGGGAACCCACATTTATTACTAGTAACAGGCAGGAGGTTCTAGATTTAACGCTTGCCTCAAATAATATTCTTCATTTGGTTAAAAATTGGTGGGTGAATAAGGAACACTCCTTTTCTGATCATCGATATTTAACCTATAGTCTCGATATTCAACCTGCTACCCGGGAAGCCTTCAGGAACCCTAGAAGGACCAACTGGAGCAAATATGGGGAATTACTGGAAGATTTGTTGCCGTCGAGGGCTCTGGAGCCCCCAACGACCGTTGGGGAGTTGGAGGACATGGTGGTTAGCGTTACTAGCGTATGCAACCGATCCTTTCGTGCTGCCTGTCCACTGGTTAAGCCGAGGTAGGCAAAAACCAGTATGGTGGTTCAGGGAACTGGGAACCTATCGTAAGGCTAGTAGGACAGCCTTTAATAGAGCCAAAAATACAAGGGAGGCTCAGGATTGGGACTCCTATAAGGAGAAACTCGGAATTTATAAGAAAGAATTAAGAAAGGCACACAGGAGGTCGTGGAGAATCTTATGTGATAAAATGGAAGAGGTATCCGAAACCTCCCGCCTTAGGAAGATTCTTTCCAAAAGTACAGCTAGTCCTAGTTTTTGATAAAACCGGACGGATCTTGGACAGCTTCTAGTGGAGAATCTCTGGAGCTTCTCTTTATTGATACACACTTCCCAGGGAGCTTTGAAGACCTGTTGGTGCATAGCAATCATCAGGAATCACTTTCAGTGTTCACAGAGGATATCGTAACTTGGAAACGGATCCTATTCACACTGAGGGGTTTTAAACCATTTAAATCGGCTGGTCCGGATCAAATTATACCAGCGGAACTTCAAAACATCTCAGTAATTATTCTTCCTTACCTGGAAGCTATATTCAAAGGGTGTTTGAAGCTGGGCTATATTCCTAGGTACTGAACGGAGGTCAATGTGGTGTTTATACCGAAAGCGGGGAAAAGCTCACATGTCTATGCTAAGTACCTAATACCAATAACTCTATCACCTTTTCTTTTGCAAACCTTGGAAAGGCTGCTGGATGTATACATTAGAGATAAAATAGCCACCATCAAGAGGCGAGTAACTAGGGGACCCCTTAGGGGGGGGGGGGTCTGTCCCCTCTTCTCTGGAACATGGTGGTAAACGGGTTACTATTAGAATTGGAGAGAGAGAGAGAGGGTATTGAAGTTATCGCTTACGCAGACGACGTAGCTTTAGCTACGAGTGATACACATTTTATGTTTTTGTTTGCTTTTACAATTTAATTATTTATACGTGTACAAGAGTGATTTTCTGTACAAAACATTTCATAAATCGCAACTGATTTTAGTTTTACTCATCACATAATTGCATATATTATTAACTTAACTAAATTTTTGACTTCTTAAATTTTTTTATTATAATTAACACTTTAAACTATTTAATTTAACAAATGCGCTAAATCTTTCATGTATCTTTTTACAGCCGATTTTTTTTTAATTCAATTTTTAAATCACCAAATGACTTCTCGAGCGTTTACTGACTTACTGACCATCCAATCCCAAAAAAAACCGCAATCTTTTTACCTTTTATGAAATTGGGTATATCATTTTTATTTTTATTGTTTTATATTATGTATATTTTTGCATTATATACTATTTCGCGCGTAAAGCATTTTCCGCTAATAAATATAAGGCTTAATAACAAAATATCATAACCGTAGCAGTTTGAATTGTTGGCGTACGCTATCTACAGACAAACATGTAATCGACTCAAATGAGTCGTTACAATTTCAATATCCAGGTAATCTGGGTCCCAGGTCACTCGGGCGTCATGGGGAACTGCAGAGCGGATGAACTTGCTAGGCATGGTACGACTCTCCAGCTCCGAAAGGGCAAGTCTGGGGAGGCCTATCACAACGCTGAGACAAGTACTTGGGAAGCAGGTGCTATCCTCAGCGGGCGAAAGGTGATCTAACACCCTCACCTGAAGAGTTGCAAGACAAGTTTGGCCAAAGTTGGACTTGGGGCGCACTAGGGCATTAATATCCCTACACAGACGTGAATTAAGAACGGTCGTAGGAATTCTCAGTAGTGTAAAGTGGATTGTCCTGGGCCAGCCGAAAAAGATTTTACACCAAACATTTTTTACATGTAAATTACAACAACATAAACGTTTACGTATTTTTTTTATATGCATACTACACAGTGCAACCACAGTAACTAAATCTCTGTACAGTGCAATCAAAGTAACTAAACTCTTTAATAATGATAAAACATGTATAAATTCAACAAGAAAAATTCTTGGTCATCGACGAGAATCGAACTCGAGACTTTTGCATGGTAAGAAACTGTCTTAACCATCATACTACGAGCGAGATTGTAAATAATCAACTATTTATGGTTTAAAAAAAAAATTCCGCATGTTCAGCGAAATAAAAAAATTACAATAATATAATAATACCCCTAAATGTCGATTACAAACTCTACACGCTTTAAAAATATTTTGTATACGATAATAATTTTTTATTAATTGAAATTAGATAGTGTAAAGTTATAATAATATTTTTTTTTTTTAATTCAACCTTGACATTTCCGGAGAATGCATAACTGCATAGTTATAATAATATTTTATAATTTAACCTTGGCGTAAAATTTGCTGTAATGTACATAATGAAATTCTGTATATGTAAGAGAAAATATTTGAATTGAAGTGTATTTGTATAGTTATCAACCTGTTATATTACATCTGCATTTCGTGAAAAAAAAATCATTCTATTTAGAAGTTATAAAAGGGTACGCATTTATTGTATGATACATTAGAATAATGTATATGGTTAAACCGTTTACAATGATGGTTGCGGGACCCTCAGGGTGTGGAAAAACAACTTTCGTTTTAAATTTATTAAAACATTTAAATGATGGTAAAAAATTTAATAAAATTGTGTGGTGTAATGGAAACTCAAAAGCGATACCACAAGATATCTATGAAACAAATGAAATAGAAATTATAAAAAATATCCCAGATACTTTTGAGAATTGCGAAGACGGAAGTATCATAATATTAGATGATCTAATGACAGAAGCGTATAATAAAAATATTTGTGAACTTTTTACCAAAGGTTCACATCATAATAATTTATCTATTATTTTAGTAACTCAGAATGTGTTTCATCAGGCAAAATATTGTCGAGATATTTCTTTAAATTGTAAATATCTTGTAGTTTTTAAAAATCCACGAGACAGATCTCAGATTTGTTCTCTAGCCAGACAAATATACCCTGAAAACACAGCGGAACTTATGAGGGTATATAATGAAGCTACTTCGAGACCTCATGGTTATTTACTATTTGATTTAACACAATCAGTTAATGATTTATTTCGTTTCCGTACCGATATCTTAAAAAAAGGCTATTTCACATGCTATTGTCCATCAATTTTATTCGAAAATAAAAAAGTGTGTATAAAAAATGAAACGATTGAAGGCAAACAAACATATTCTACATGTGCTAAAAAAGTGTAACTCAAAAACAAGAAAAGCGCTACTTAAAGTCTGCACCCCTGAAGTTATAAAAACTTTATGTGAAATATCACTCAACACATTAAATGGAAACAACAGAATTTCTAAACAGTGTAAAACAAAATTAAAAAAGTATAAAAGAGAACTTCGCGACTTGGCTTGTTCAAAACTGTGTCTCTCTTCAAAGCGTAAAATTCTTGTACAAAAAGGTGGATTCTTACCCGTTTTAATCAGCACTATTTTATCAGGGTTGATAGGCCAAATAATTAATCAGACATCATGAGTAATTTACAACGGATGATTGTTATACAACCAGAAATTTTCGAAAAAATTAAAAAAATTTTAATTGATGATAGTAAACTATCGGAATTAGATAAAAATATGAAATCAATTCTACGTAACAACAAACTAACTGATTTGAATAAGTGGCATCTATATAGACAGAACTTATTAACATATTCATCAATGAAAAGAAAAAATGCGTATAAAGATAAATTTAATTTGTATCAACCAGCAATACGTCATGTTCATGAAGTGGGAGTTCAAACTAAAAGAATTATTTCTAAAAACAAAGATACAAATACAGATGCATCATCAAAAGGTTCTGATAAATATACACAAGCTGATATACCTAAAGCAAAAGAGGAGTACACAGATGCTGATGAAAAACCTAAGCCAGTGTTTACACAATTAGATGCAGAAGAAACATTTGAAAATAACAGCGATGTATTCGATGATAAAGATGATGATGATGATGATGATGATGATGATGATAATGATAGTATTGTTTCTGATGAGTTTATTAATCCAAAAGAAATTTTACGCGAAAGAATTTCTTCACATTCTAATATGTACAGAACATTTGAAATGAAGGACGGAACAACAATCTCTGTTCCAACAAAAAAACATATTTTTAAAAAACAAAAAGGTGTTTTTCATTCTCCAAAACCAGGATCACTACAAACAACTTCAGACCTACCTCAGAGGAGAAGTGATCGTCCGTTAACAGTTCAAACAATAAAACGTAGTGAACAAGAACGCTTACGAAATCAACCTTGGTCAAGAATTAAATAAAAATTTTAAAAATAAAAAGTTATATAAAGGATAAAATCGGTGTTTTAATTTATTAATTTAATAGTTATTAATGAGAACAGTGATGGATAATTTCACATACGTAACTCTTTTAAGTAACAGTTCTTTGAAATATTACCCAAAAAATTCATTATCGAGGTTCACGGTTAAACTCCCAAACACTATAAATTTGGATTCTAATGAGAAATGGTATGTTGGTCTAACTAACGTCGCTCATACTTCTATAAGTGATGAAACAAAAATTACAATTAAATCGACATCAGAACAAATACTTCCTTTAGACATAGAATTAATAATATTTTTAAATGCAACTACCTCTAAATTTTATCAAAAAATTGAAGAACCTAATTTCTTTGATCGATATAACTCATCAGCTGAATTAGTTAAATTCAATTATAACAAGAATGAACCATATATTCAGCTACCAGTGTTAAAAGATGTTTATCCCTTAATAAAATGTAATCAAGAGTACACACTTGAGGAATTTTTTGATGTAATATTTTCTCAAATTAGAATAACGCGATGGCCAGAGTTTAAAGAATCTTTAAAAAAGGAAATTAAAAATTTCAAACCAACAAAACAGATTGAAGCTAAAATAAAAAATGTTAAAGATAGTTATATTGATGTGAATACAAATATCAACCCAATTCCATTTTACATATGTTTTTATTGTAATATAATCAAACCGAGAACTATCGGAGATGCATCTGTACCATGTTTGTATATGCATCCTCTAGGAACAGACGCTGATAGAAGCATACCTCGATCGTATCAAATAGATAATGTTCAATATTGTCCCATTGAAAAGTATAATATATCAGAGATCAGTATTTTAATAACTGATGAAACTGGAGAACAAATCAATTTTAATGATGGACTATTTATGACCTACCTAGTACTTCACTTTCGTAAAGGTATATAAAGAGGTATCTTACAGATTACATTAATTACAAATGGATAACTATTACGCAAAGTACTATGCTAACCAATCAGGTGGTGGTGGGTATAACAATGAAGATTTTGGTCCATTATTACGATCTCAAAGAGTATATCAAAAGGGAAGAGGATTAGGAGGATTTTTCGCAGGAATATTTCGATACTTGAAACCAATATTAACATCAGCCCTTCAGGGCTTAAAAAGTGAAGCGCTTCAGGTTGGTTCAGACATTCTTCAAACGCAAAAGCCGATTAATGAAATACTTCGTGATAGATCAATACAAGTGGTTGATAAACTACGAGATAAAGCAGCAGAAAAAATTAAACAAATGTCTGGTACAGGAGCTAAAAATTCAATAAAAGGCTGTTTGAGAAGCCGTTGTAAACAGTTGAAAGTTGCTCGTGATAGAGTGAAAAAGAGGAAAAATATATTAAAAAATAAATCAAACAAGAAACGGATTATTGATATTTTTACATAATGACGTTTACAGAATGTATGAAATCAGAACTAGATTTATTTCAACCGCCTTCAATTCAGACAAGTATTTTAAAAAATGAAGAAGTAGCATACAAGCCTATAACCAGTTTAGAAAATCAGTCGGTTATTGAATTTGCTTGTTACAGTCATGGCGATTCGTATTTAGATTTATCATCCATAAATTTGTGCCTGAAATTTCAAGTAACTAAAAATGATGGCAAGGTATATATAGACACAGATAAAGATCAGCCTAGTTTGGTAAACAATATGCTGCATTCTCTGTTTCATCAAGTCAATATTTCTTTAAATGGGAAGAATATAAATTCAACAGATGGGAATTACAGTTATCGAGCATATTTGGAACAACTATTAAATTATGGTGATGATGCATACAAAACACATTTGCAATTGTCAGGATGGAGTTTGGAGACGAAAAATCTCGATAATCTTAATGAAAACGATGGGTTAAAATTAAGAGCAGCGTTAACTAAAAACAGTAGAATTGTAGAAGTATATGGAAAATTGCATGCTGACATGCTCAATCAACCTTTGTTATTATTAAACAATGTAGATTTACGAATTTCGTTAACATTGAACAAACCGGAGTTTTATTTACTCGGTGTTGATACAGATACTTCGATTGTTAAAATAACAGAAGCTACACTTTACTTGAGACATGCTCATATAAATCCAAATATTTTAATTGCTCATCACAAAATGCTTGAAAATACAACAGCAAAATACCACTACAAGCGTAATGAAATTAAATCATTTACAATTCCTGCCGGAGGAAACTCAATTTCACTGGATAATATTGTGTTAGGACAGCTCCCAACAAATCTAATATTTACAATGATAGATAATGATGCGTATTCTGGGAAAAGATCTAAGAACCCATATAATTTTAAAAATAATAAAATAACTTCGTTCTCAATTTATATGAATGGGGTTCAAGTTCCTAGTGCACCGATTGAAATGAATTTCGCAGACGGGGTCAGTTACGCTAGAGCGTATTCAACAATATTTACATCAAGTGGAATTTTACACACACCTCAGGGAAATTTGATTACCAAAGAAATGTTTAAGAATGGTTATTTCCTATTAGCTTTTGATTTAACTTCAGACATGTCAAGTACTTTATCATGTAACTCTCTAATGAATCAAGGAAGCTTAAGATTAGAGGCAAGATTTGCAGAAGCTCTTAACTCAACTAAAACATGTCTAGTGTACTTGGAATATGATACTACTCTAGAAATCGATAAAAATCGTAATATTATAACGAACTATTAATAATATAAATAGCTCACAATTCTAAAATAAAGAGTTAGTTTGTAACAATACTGTACAAAATGATTGTCAATACAATGACTACTTTAGACATTCAAAAAGCATTGAAATCACATAAATTTACTAAGAAGTATTTTCAAGGTGTTTTTGCAATCAACACAATCCCAAAGAGGGTTAAATCAAAACCTGCTTTATATGTTATTAATACGGATAAATCAAATCAACCAGGGCAACATTGGTTAGCTGTTTATTTTCCATCAAATGGATGTGGAGAATTTTTTGATTCTTATGGAAGATCAGCAACGAAATATCCTGAGATTAAGAGGTTTCTAAAATGTAACAGTAAATGTATTATATACAATAATAAACAATTACAAAGTTTATTCACTGGAGTTTGCGGTCAATATTGTTGTATATTTTTGTTAAATAGATGTAAACGTAATTCAATGGAAAAATTTATAAAATTATTTAATATTAAAAACCAGATTGAAAATGATGTAAAAATAAAGAAACTTTTTAAAAAAGAATTCCCTAAGATTTTAACTACAAGAACAAAAACAAACATGATTCAGCACCTTTCAGAAATTGCTTAGCTGGTTATTTTAGTTCATCGACAAGAAGAACCAAGAGATGAGATGATTTGTATGTGTGAAAGAGATAGTGCAACTCTTGAAGGGTATAAATAGGAAAGCTGTTTTTTTATCAAAAGCTAGTTTACATTTGCCTTTAAACCCAAATAATATGTTTAAAGTAAAAAGCGTTAATAATATAATTAAAAAAAAGATGGTGACCATACCTAATTTATTGTTGTCTCATACATATTTTTTAAATGATCAACATACATGTTATCTCAACATTGGTTATGATGTTAACACTTTTAAAACTACTATAATCTTATTCAAAAATACAATGTTTCATACACTAAGTGCTGAAATGTGGACGACTACAATTTTCAATAATTTACAAACAATAAAAAATCACTTCAGTTGTGTAAATAACATTTCCTTTGCTGAATTACCAAAAACGAATGGAAATTGTGATGTAAAGCTAACCAGTAGAAATAATGAAAGACGCATTTTGTTTACGAGTGGTGGGAAGAAAATCGTTTTAAATTCCAAAGAATGGGAACGCTGCTCATCTTTATCATCATTTTTGCAATCAATTATTATCTGGAGCGAGGCAGTATGGACTGATGTCGCTAATTATTACTTTTTATACTTAGCAAAATGTGTCGATCGGAAAACACATTCTCTACAAATACAGGATTTTTTTATACCACCAGTAACAGGATATAACTATTTTAATTATTCAAGATTGTTCAATGAAATACCAGTTTTATGTAAGCAAAAAATAATAAATGATCTTTGTATTCGTACAAACAAAAATAAATGAATAAAAACAATTTATACTTTTTGAAATCTATTTTTTATTTCTTAAATATTATTTTTACAATGAATTACACCCTCTTGATTCCATTTGTTTTGGATGTTATCAATAAACACTTCACCCTTGATGTTTCTAACGTGTTGACATGTGGGAAACCAAAATGCATGTTCTGTCCATATTTCATAGGTGATATTCCAATCTTCGAGAACTCCTTTACAGCTGAAACACTTGATGCAGTCGTCTACACCTGTGTAATAAAATCCAGCTCGAGATAGTTGTAATGGATCAATGATCCATTTGTTCCACAACTTCTTGAATGATTTTAATCGATTCTGTATCTTGTTCATACCACCGTTTAAGCCATATAAACCACATGTATCTCCATTTTCCTCTCGATGTACTGAATCCATTTCGATAAGGTTTTCTCTTTCACATTCCATTTTTTTTTTTTTTTTTTTTTTTGGACTTTTCACACCTGATTCATGTAATGTTCAAGTCTTTACTGAGTCTATATAAACTCTTGAATAGTTTTAAATGAGGCCATCCTAGAGGTCACGTGTTTACTTGTCTTTAAATTGTTTTTAAGATAGCAAATTTAATATGTATGATTAAACATGATTAAACATGATTAAACATGTTTCTTTATTGTCTCTTTTTTTTTTTTTTTTTTGCTGATGTGGTTGTTGAAATCATAGGATGCAACGTGATACGAGGGCAATTGTTTCTAAGAAAGCAAATTTAATCTGTGTGGTTAAACATGATTAAACATGTTTATGGTCTCTATTTTGCTGATATGGTTGTTGAAATCATTGAATGTTACTTGATACCACGCGCGTGTTTAAAAGTCATATTAAACCATAATTACTAATTAGTATAAATTATAGTGAGTTTCTTTGAAAATCATCAGTCTGAGAGTAAGCATAGGATTGTTAACAATCAACCAACCATGGATATTCGAAAACAACTTATAGAAAAACTCAATAACGTGGAAAGGTTTGCAGAGAAAACAATAATAAAATTTGAAGATCTGGAGGTGGCTAGAAACTATGTGGTGCAAGAAGTAAAATCAGTCAACACTAGATATGGGGTGAAAATCCTAATAGAGACAGAGGAGAACATTATATTTATGCCGGAGCGATTCAACGTTTTTAATGAAATGGAAGTTCAAAATTTAAGCAATTTATGTAAAGATCACTTAATTATGGTGAAATTAGATAAATATAATGTGCATTTTGTATAAATAAATAAATAAATAAATAAATAAATAAATAAAACAATATTATATAAACTTATTTAGAAAACGTATTTAATTTCATTTCAAAACAATCTTAAAATGGTGTTTCGACTCCGCTTCTTCACTGTTATCAACGCTGTGAACAAACCAACTAGCATTTATGATGTTCTAGATTTAAATTATTAACTCATTCATTTTGTTGAATGTTGCAGTGATCATAATCTTAGATATCTTTCGCTTTAAATAAATCCCAAACATTATGTGGAAAAATTATTTTATATATAACAATCCAAAGTTCATAAGCTTTCATTAATACTTCGACCACATATATAAAATGAGTCGCTTTCAAATAGTCAATGAATTGCATAAGCCGGCACGTAAAAATTTTATACGCAGACATGTTAAAATTAAGGGTATTGATGACTTATGGCAGGCAGATCTTGTGGAAATGATTCCCTATGCAAAAGAAAATGCTGGTTTTAAATATCTTCTAACTGTAATCGATGCTTTTTCTAAATTTGCTTGGGTAGAACCTCTAAAGAACAAAACATCACAGGTGATTGTTGATGCTTTAACAAAAATTTTCAATGAGAGTAAAAGAATACCAAGGAATCTACAAACAGATATGGGAACTGAATTCTATAATAAAGATTTCAAACAGCTTGTGAAACAGAAAAGTATTAACCATTACTCAACATTTAGCCCAATAAAAGCATGTATAGTAGAAAGATTTAATAGAACTCTGAAGGAACATATGTGGAGGAAGTTTAGTCTTCATGGATCTTACAAGTGGGTAAATATTTTAAAAAACTTAGTGAAAGATTACAACAACAAAAAACATAGGACAATTAAATTAGCACCTGCAGAGGTTACTGTGGCAAATGAACAACAACTTTTAAAACATGTTTATACATATCCTAAGTTAATGCAGAAAAATAAATTTAAAGTTGGCGATTTCGTTCGAGTTAGCAAATTTAAAACCGTTTTCGAAAAAGGTTATACACCAAATTGGACTACTGAAATATTTAAAGTTATCAGTATTAACAATAAGTTTCCTGTGACGTATTTACTTGAGGATTATAAGGGACAGCTAATATCTGGCAGGTTTTATGAAAAAGAGCTCCAAAAGACAAATCATCCTGATACTTACCTCGTAGAGAAAATCTTGAAGAAGAAAGGTAGCAAAGTTTATGTTAAATGGCTCGGTTTTGGATCATCTCATAACTCATGGATAAATAAAAACGATATTATTTAAAATATTCTAGTGTTTTTTATTTTAAAATTAATTATTATTATTATTATTATTAATTATTTATTTTAAAGAACTAATATATTGTTTTACATATAAATAAACAAATTTTCATATACTATACATACAATTATAATTATTTTAAAATATAAACCTATTAATTATTACTATTCTAAATTTAATTAAAATTGTAAGGCATTAAATGTATTACATATATATTTAAGAAATATAAAATATGTTATTTATAACTAAGTAAAATAGAAATTATCAATTTCATTATTACCCCATGCCAAAGTTTTGTATGAATTTGGAATTACAAATCGTTTATCATCGAAATTTGATAGCGCTAATTTGTTTGTCAATTGCGTGTATAGGTTGTGTCTAATACTTCTAAAATTTATTTGTGATCTAATTACATTAACATTTTTATTCAAACAATTTTTAAAATCATTTAATGATATAGAATCAGAAACAACATTTTTTTTTATTCCTTTGATTTTCTTGATAATTTCATTATCATCTTCAAGGTTCAAACTATATGATTTTGCCCTGATTCCAACAAACTCTGTTAAGATTTTTCCACAACATTCATCTTTAAACATACCTAAAACCTTTTTATTTACTAATGGGAAATTATATAAGTTGTTAGGAGAATAATCTGAAGTATCAAATTTCTCATTTAAATCAGGTTTTATATCTTTGTAAAAATCTATAGTTTGAATTTCATAAATTAATGAGTCTGTATCAGTATATAAAAGTGTTGCGTTATCATTGTATTTTGTCTTAATATAATCATAATGAAAATTATACATTAGAGTTTTAGATAATTCTAAAACACAGAAACCCACATAAATAGGTTTATTGTACGTAATAGATAATCGGCTCATTTGAATAGCAACCAAATTTTCATCAAATATCGAGGATGAATGAAAATTAGGTTTGCTAATTAAAGTATTAGCACCAAATTTGTTACCTAGATTTTCCCAATGTGTTGATAATCTTATATCGGTTCTTTTTTCAACATTTTCTATTGTTTTTCCGAAAACACTATTATTCTTTAATTTATACAAATCTTTTTCAAAAGAATTTTGAGCTTTTGTACGAAGATCTGTATTTAAATCAATATAAGATTTCAACCATGGTTTTTGGCTAAACTTTAAAACTCTATGTATTTTTTTTAATATTAATCCCTTATTAAGACAGTCTTTCAAATTTTTCTGATGAATAACATATTCCTGTTTAGGTTGTAGATTAGCAATTAATTTATTTTCTTTTGAGCTTTGGTATAAGGGTTTTATGTTTTCCATACAAAATGGTAAATCATTATGTTGTTTATGTAGATGGCTCGGATAATCTAAATCAACTTCAAGAATATAACCTATGTCTGATTCATTATCTGTCAGAGAATTAATATCAAATTTATCTAATTCCGATGAATCAAGAAATCTGAAATTAGCATACGGTAGTGATTGACTCATGGCCCATCCATATAGATTGTTGGCATCTAAATAAACAAGAAAATTAGAATCCATTTCCTTATTATAATTTTTCATATATTTGTGATTTGCTCTTGCATATCGTTTTGAACACTGAGCTAAACCACCTCGAATACCTTTCCTAATAAAATTTACCATGTCTATATCTTTAAGCAATTCTAATTTGATTTTTGTAAACTTAAGCATTGCATCCCAACTTAAACCAGGAGATGTAAAATAATGAGCTGGGTCAAGACCGTACGTTTTCATGCAAACATTTCGAAAATTTTCAAATATATCCGCCAAAATAAGAACATCTGATTTTAAATATAAGTCAGAATATTCACCTAAACTTTTACATTGAAATGTTTCCCAAACATTTAAAGCATGGTTATATTGATCGTCAGAAATATCACAATTTAGTAATTTATTATAAAAATTATTTTTAGGTGGTAATTGAGTTTCATCTAACTTTTTGAAACTATCTAGATAATCATAGGGGAAAACTCCTTTTTTCTTTATAAGGTTAAATTCAGTATGATTAGAAAAACTCTTTCTAACTTCTTTGAATTGAGAGTCATTAAGATTATTAGATAGTTTGTCAATGCTAGCTGCCATAAATTTAAATGAATCTACAAACCTTAATTTAATTTTTTTATGCTCACTAATTTTAAAATGTTTTGTGAATGATATATATCGTTCCTTATTCTGAGCGATTAAATCTATCTGTTCAGTATCAAACCCTAATTCTTTTATAATAAAATGAGAATCATAGCCACTTAAATTGTGACAAAATATTGGAACGAAATCAGCTATTTTATAATTTAAATTACATTTAACATGTGCAGCACCTCTAAATTTCCCTGTTAAATAGCAATGATCCCTAACTTTATAGTTTTCATCATCATCAAAATCACCATCACAAATATGACATTTATTTGAAAAATTATAATTTACTTGCTCCGTGTAGGAAAGTTTTTTCATTTTTCGATTTACGTGTAGCTCGTTGTATATAATTTCTAAATCTTGTTTTAATTTATCAATGAAAATTTTCCCACAATCATTACCTCTGTATGTAACAAATTTAGATTTAATGTCATTATATGAACATTTAATGTAATATGCAAAACTGTAGGGTTCATGTTTTAAAATATTTTCACTAAAAGATATCTCAGGATTTAGAGTACACGAATCAATTGGTTTTAATATTGCTTCAAAATCACAATATATCACATATGGGACTTGTAATTTATGACGATAATTACTAAATTCTAAAAAGTCATTTTCTTCATTAGGAAGAATACATTTAATTCTATTGCAACCATATTGCACATGATTATTTAAACCTTCCTCATTTCTAAAAAATATTAAACAACCATCACAAATAAATTTTTTATTAGTTCTTTTTGACAATTGTTTGCCTACTAAGGTATTTAATTTTTTTATATAGCAATAATGACTATTTCCACTATCTTCTATATACAATAGATTAACATGATGAGATTTTTTTGATTTTGTATAATATAAAGGTCCCACAATTTGATTACCTTCTAAACTATACACATTTACACTTATATTATTCTGGCTTTCAAATTGTGGGATATCTTTTAAAGGCATGGGGAAACTAATATTATCTAAATTTAAGATAGAACTATAGTGAGGAAATGAATTACACCGTTGAGGTTTTCTTACATTAGGATATTTGCTAGCCATGATTGACCAGGCGAAGCAGGCTTGATCTGCATTTTGTACATTGATTATAGCCTTTTTATCTTTAATACATTTTGGGAGAGGTATGTAAGAGGACCCTCTCATTGGACTATATTTGTTAAAATTTACTTCAATGAACAATACTTTTTCAATTGCCCATCCAGACTCTTTCTCCTGAAACTCCTCACTCAGAGTATTCAGGGTGCAGACAAGCTGAGAAAATATCTCATCCAAATCGCTAGCTTCCGTTAAAATTGCATTTTTAGTATTAAATGATTTTAATGAGCTAACATTTGCTTCATCTTTTAAATCAAATTTAGTGAATAAGCCAAACAATTCAAAATTTACTTTGCAAACTTTAAATAACTCTGTTTGAAGCTCTATTAATTTAATTATTTTATGTTTTATTGAACACATAAAATCATTTATACTAATATAGTTAATAGGTACATCTGAAACCCTATAACTAATTATTCGGGACTTGAATGCAGTGCTAATTATTTGGATGTTCTCATCATTCTCACTATAGTTCCTTAAACAATTGTTTTTATGAAGTAAGGATTTATAATGATTAAATAAAAATTTTTTTGAAATACTTACATTGCAATTACTACATAAAACGTCATCAGTAGGTGCATCATCCATTTTGATTCTCTTGGCAGCTCCTACAACTGTCCTTGAGTTTGATGGAATATGTACCCTCTCGCGATTATTAACGGCTGATGTAACATGCATCCTCTTGCTATGATAATCAAGTTTTCGTTTATTGCCGAAAACGATGCCACACACTTCACACAGCATGTTATCTTGAGGGTGCTGCTCCTTTGAATGCCGAATTAAAACGTCTTTTGATGAAAACATTTTGTTGCATTCTTCACAGTTATTCATGATTTAACTGAAAATATATAAAGAGATAATATGTTAAAACGTTATATATAATTTAAATAAATGTATATTTGTAACTTACGTTAAAAAATTTTTCGCTTATGTATTTAAAATTGTATTTATTTTATTAATTGATTTACTTCTAATATTTAACACTTAGAAGTTGTAAATATAACAATTAGTTTATAGGTACTACACAAATAAATGTTCACTAACACAAAAAAAAAGATTATTGATTAAATTATAATATTTAACAATTAAAAGTTGTATAACAATTAGTTTATAATTTTCGGTACTACACAAATATTTTCACAAATAGGTACTTCTTAACTTTTATATTGTTTTTTTTATTGATCAACATTGATTACGATCACTTCACTTTTAATTTTAAAATAATAGGTAAATCAAAAAAATATTAATTTATATTTTAAATTGTATTTAATTTTACACCACACAGTAATACGTTGTATAAGTTTATTAATTAAATGCATCAAAATAACATCAAAACTACCACTTATATATTCTATATTTCTAATTTTCATTATGTACATTACAGCAAATTTTACGCCAAGGTTAAATTATAAAATATTATTATAACTATGCAGTTATGCATTCTCCGGAAATGTCAAGGTTGAATTAAAAAAAAAAAATATTATTATAACTATGCAGTTATGCATTCTCCGGAAATGTCAAGGTTGAATTAAAAAAAAAAATATTATTATAACTTTACACTATCTAATTTCAATTAATAAAAAATTATTATCGTATACAAAATATTTTTAAAGCGTGTAGAGTTTGTAATCGACATTTAGGGGTATTATTATATTATTGTAATTTTTTTATTTCGCTGAACATGCGGAATTTTTTTTTTAAACCATAAATAGTTGATTATTTACAATCTCGCTCGTAGTATGATGGTTAAGACAGTTTCTTACCATGCAAAAGTCTCGAGTTCGATTCTCGTCGATGACCAAGAATTTTTCTTGTTGAATTTATACATGTTTTATCATTATTAAAGAGTTTAGTTACTTTGATTGCACTGTACAGAGATTTAGTTACTGTGGTTGCACTGTGTAGTATGCATATAAAAAAAATACGTAAACGTTTATGTTGTTGTAATTTACATGTAAAAAATGTTTGGTGTAAAATCTTTTTCGGCTGGCCCAGGACAATCCACTTTACACTACTATTCTCACGGGACATTGCCTTTTTGGAGAACATGCAAGAAGACTGGGTCTGGAGGCAAATGACTTCTGCATAAGCTGCTTGGACGAAGAGGAGGAAGAGACGTTTGTCCACTTCCTTTGGTCGTGTCCAGCATTGGCACTCAGAAGGCATAAACTTGGGTAAGTTCAGGATGGACTGCCTCTCGGATCTCGAAAACATTAAAGTGCGGGACGTCTTACACTACATAAGTAGCTCGAAAAGGTTCCAAGAGGGGTAAAGGGGATATATTCTGTGGTATCACAAAGGACCGTCATCGGTCTAAGTGTGCCTAAGCAGCCACTCCAGCCTAACCTAACCTAACCTGCCTCGGTACGTTGAGCTAATTCTAAAATGAACATTGCTAACTGCAACTTTAAAATAAAAGTTAGGAGTTAGAAGGTGTAAAAATGGCTGTGAGCTGCGAAGTGGGAGGTTCTGTAATAAAAAACGCATTTACTTATATGCTCGTGGGTGTATTTGCCTATAAATATAATAAAGTATGGGTAGGATTACCTTTAAGCAAATGGAAAAGTGGATAGGAACGTATATGTCGAGTGTGAATCTGAAGGGCTCAACTGAAGATACATTACCTGTTAGGCCGCAGGATTCTGTTACCACGAAACAAACACTTTACTGAACAATTCATTTATACTTCAATCTAAGAATGGCTTGTTTGTAATGTCGACAGCAAGTCTTTCATACTCATAATCAGCAATTTTCCAGATTGTGATTTATGTATATGCAACAAAATACTCTAAACAAAAATTATTTTTCATTGAATAGTTAAGTGCGTTGAAAATTGCCTTTTAAACGCAAGTATTCACCAATAATACTTCACCAATAATTGGCGTCTTGGAATCTGGGAATTGTTGTTTTGTATCTCCATTTATCAGACCTTAATAGTTGGAAAGTTCGAGGTATTCGCGCCCATCCTTTTGAAATTAATATATGGTCCATTTGTTTTCGGGAAGTCTTACGTGAATGGGTTCATGTTTCTAAGTGGATGTTGTTGTGTTGAGAGAATGTACTAACGACTCTGCGATCGTGCATGGTCGCAAATTGCATCATTCTCTCACCATTGTCATAAAGAGCTACGTTTTCACATAAGACTGTCTGATATTTGTCAGCCTCAATATTAAAGTGATTAATCACCATTCTGACGTCGTGCGCTAGTATAAATCCCATCAAAACATCCAATTTATTTTAAAATGTCTCGTTATATTGTGGGATTCGCTTATTTCAGTGTGCGAGTATATTTCATGTGCAAGTGAAGCTTTTGCAATCAATTATCTAGTGCCTTGAAATCCAACACAGCTTTTTAGCTGCAGCCCAAGAAGAATACTAACACTAGGATTGCCGGGGTCATCTCCACTGTAAATCAACATATTGCCTTGCGATGCATGGTCTCTGCTTTTAGGCATCGAGTTTCTTGGATTGTTGCTGATAATCACTTTCATGCTTGTGATAGGCAAACGCGCCTAGTTTTCGTAATACGGTAACACAGTTAAACGCGCCCGGTTTTCGTAATACTGCATGTTTCACGTGCCGATCTTAAACCTGGTTTGTTAGCATTTTTAACAGTAAAGGATAATGTGAATGTGGATGTTTAGCCTCTGCGACAAGCACAATGTAATTACCCAACCACAAATAGTTTAATACATGAGTTTTTTTTCGATCCGGGTTCAATCCTTATGCTATGTTCAGGCCAGCGATTAGTAACCTCGATTAACTAGCAAACCTATAGACTTTCTACAAATGTGAACAATAGAGATTATGTTAATCCTTCTTTCAATTATAAATTATGCTGTTAATTAAATTGTTACAGAGCTTAAAATATTAGCGAAATAATTTTCTATTCGAGACATTTAGTGTATTTCCTTGACAAATTTACAACAACAATTGCATAGGCTAAATCCCCGCAAGAATAACAATAACCCCAAAAAAAATTGGGTTTAATTAAACATAATTCTAATTCTTGGTTATGATACCTGCCACCAGAGTCAGATTACATATTAAATTTATATTTTATTTCGAAAGATTGGCTTTTGCCAATTAAATCAAATTGGCTATTTTCTTGGAAAAAAATAAACCCAAAATAATTCGAATTAAATTTTGGTCAACAAAATACGCTTATTAATAATTTCAATTATAGTTTAGTTTGCCATTTGGTTTTAAGAATACTCTAATAAAGAATAGGATTCTGAACAGTTTTCAGTAAAGTCACATGCAGCGCCATCTTTAATCGTGATCCTTACAAACTGAACGCCAAAAAATCTAATCCAGATTACAAGTAAACCTTATTAGGCAAATCTGGGAGTTATTATGAAATGTATCGAATAATTCGATTATCAAGAAACTCAATAAATCGAAAAATCCGATTCGACTGGGATATTCCTATTATGAAATCAATCGAATTGTAAAATATAAAGGAAAGAATATATGAAATTAGTCATTTTGTGTTTTATTTTATACATAATTAGAAAACGTTCCGATAATAATTTTAAAATTTTAATGTAAAGCACTCTGACTCTAGAATTTAAATGGACCGTCAACCTAATGACAGTTACATAACTTTTTCAAATAAGAAGTGTATTCAACGTCTCTGCAGCGCCTACGCGTTTCTGTGTGAAATAATCGAAATAAAAAGTAAGTTAATTTTAGTACATTGAATTTTTGTACATATGAAAAACCAAATAAACAAAATTTGACGGGAAAACGTTATATATCGGTTTTTTTAATTTGGTTTATTTTGTTTTTTATATGGCCCATAATTTCGTGCACAGAGCGAAGGAATTGCCTTTTTTACGATTTATAAAAAACACGTTGTTAAAAAAGATTCAGGATCTGCTCGACTATTTGAGCGATCCATAATTTATAGTGCACTAACGATATAAATCTACGCCATTTTACAACGTGAACACACTTTTTAACAAAAATAATTTTAATGAATATAAAAATTACTATTAAATATTACCAATAACTATAAAATACATCAATTAATACTTTTTGTGAAATAACAAAACCTATCCAGTGCGCCAGGACTTCCATCGAGAAGTTTCTGTGGGTTTTTTCTGGAAAAATATAACTCACTAGTCTTATGGATTGAAATATCTGACCTGAGCAAATTTAAAAACAACAAATAAACAAACAACAAACATCTTTACCCGATAAGAACGAAATTGCAAATTAAATACGAGAAAAACGAACACAAAATGCACCGAACTTGCATTTTGCATACTATATAATTCGAATTACAATTTCCGAGGAAACTAGTTATAAAAATAAATCGCAAAACCAATAAAAACATTTTTGTTGGTTTTGGTAAGCGAGCTGATTCCAATTCGCTTCTGTCAGCGAATGCCGTTAAATAAATTCGTTTCGAAAAGCGGAAACCCCTGTCCCTTGGAGTGTTACTTCCCGTCGTGCAGGAAGAAAGCGATTTTAACTTTACTGCCGCCATAATTTAAATTTAAAGAGCTTATTTGTTCAATATGAGTACTCATGTTTTTTTAAAAAATGAAAAAAAAAACATTTTTTCATTATTATATTTAAGAATATAAAACGTTTACTCATCATCGCTTTCATGTATAATTCGAAAAATGTCTAAAATATGTTTAGGCTTTTCTTCGGATACCAATTCTTTCTTATCTGGTGCCTGTTCCAAATCATCTTCAACATTTCGAAATTTCCAAAAACGAATTTTATGTCGATGCCTATGAGCGTATTTAATACAGTGTGTATTAAGTTCCTCGAAATGTTTGCATGGATCTTCATCAGAAGAATCTCTGTCAAGACAAACACCTAACTAGTGGTGTAACCAAAAAAGCGTAAATGAAATTGATACTTACTTCTCCTCGGATACATCGCTCAAATCGCCGTATTCCATAGGCTCCAAACAAATCGTACACTTGTTATTAAGCTCTTTGTAACACTCAGGGCAATATTTCCCCGAACATCCAGGTCGCTGACATCTTATAATATCATCTGATTCCAAAAATGCTTTACCGCAAAGCATACAATACTCCCCTTTACCGACGCCACAGCATAACCGAAATAATTTATTCTGCGCGAATTTGGCACGCAACATATCTAAAAATCCAAATTTTTCTTGAACGCCCGCTTTATTTTTGACAAATTTCTGTCGCAAGATTCTTCTAGCAATTTTCAAAAACCCCGATCGTTTTCTTAGAATATTATTGTAAAGCCAAACGGCTCTTTCTTGTGATCTATATGGATAATATTTACCAAGAACAAACTGGCGCATACGAAGTCCATATGGTTCAAATAAAAGCAGTAACCAACAAATTCCACAATAAAACATAATTTCACCATACTCTTTGAAATCTGGTTTTTGTGGTTTTGGTAAGCATGGCACAGCATCCATTGTATATTCATCTGTCATTGGATCAAATGCCTCAATAATATTGCCGTATAAATCCGCTAATATCCCCTCCCCTTCGACGTCCAGTGTCACCATGGGGGGCATTTCAACTGGTTTTGCTTTTTGACCGAACCGACGAATTGTGAACAACACCCAGTAAAGTGCAAAATCGATCATCATTATATAAGCCAGTTGAATTGTCGAGTTAAACAAAAATACAATAGCACGTATCATTCTCATTCTTTCTCGGAGTACCAGTCTCCAAGATGAAAGTTTAATATATTTTTGGCGCTCCCGCCTTTTTAACGGTAATACCGTTTCCATTTCACGTGTAACCCGCATTTCATTAATTTTAAAAAATTCGGATGTCAAAAAATAGTTGTCAAAATAATCCTTTGATAAATAATTACCCCGATATTTCAAGGCCTTTAAAATAATCCAGAAAACGAAAATTCCCGAAATCAAGCTCATTACATCGAAGAAAGCAGTAAAATTTCTTGATCTGGCTTTTATCTCTGCCATAATATCTTTGCCAATTGTCGAAAAGTTCTTCGATGATGTCGTTTTAAAATAGAAATCATGATCAAAATGTACCGATACGTAAAACATTTCCTGTATTCCTTTGACGAACTTTTCTAGTTCTAAAATTACGTTTTAGTGTATTTTATGTAAGATCATAAGAAAAAAATTTAATTTTATGTAATATCATAATAAGCACAATTGATGTTAAACTTACTATCTTTTACTGCACCTATGATGGAATCGCTTACAAAACTGAGCGCCATACAGATTAAATCGAGAAATTTTACTGAGTAACATAAACCTTTAACAATGTTCGCAACGTAGCACAAACTTTGCATTACACCCATTGTTATTTTACAATCTTCGATTGCTTCATCAAACAATCGGTTACACCTTTGGAATGGAGTCCCAACTTTCTTGTTGCAAATGTTCACCATACTTCCCAACCAATTAAATGCTGATTTTATTGCATTCACTGTGAAATAAGAAAAAATTAAATACTGAAGGATTTAGATACCATAGCTTATTACATATCTTCACCACAGTATTCTTTATATCAATCAAGCTCTCTTTCAGTTTGATGAGTAGTTTTTCCAGCGATTCCAAAATATGTTTCACAACATTTTTTATAGCTACTAAAGGTTTTTTTAAAACATCTAAAAGCTCCTTAACCGCCGTCTTTAATTGTTCCTGTCCGCACATCAAACTTTTCGCCAATACTTCAACATTGCGCATTGTGTTTGCTGCTGGTCCAGTCATCACGACAATAAACGCGTATCCAATAATTGCATTACGACCTCTTTTACTAAAAAATTGGGGCAATATCAACAAAACAATACAACGAATACGAGCACTAAACGATAATCCGCATGTTAATACTAATCCAAGAAAACAGATAATCCATGTGGCTTTTACAAGCGACATTTTCATTTGGAATATCATACCAAGATAGAGAATAATAGAAAGGATGATTCCTCCAAACAATCCAAAAAGGTTTATACGACGAATGCGTGATTTCCAATCGATAAGGGAAATTGCCCCTTTTATTGTGAAGATACATTTTTTGAATACTTTTTTGATCTTTTGTAAATATGTTCGAAGTTTTTTCATAATATTATTTACTAAATAAATATAAACATTTCAAAATTATTTTTACTGTGTCAAATATCTGAATATACTGAAATCGGATGCTTTGATTCACATTTCAAATCAAAAACTGTAAGCTCAAAATTAAAGCACGGTCGTTTATCGCGCCATCATTCTGGGCCTACCCAGTAGGAAAGTCATTACAGACACATTAACGATTCGTCAATGATAGTCATGCAACATAAGGATATAGAATTTTATCAAAAAGCGGGACTCAATTTCGTGTTTGACTTACCTGTGATGCTCATTATATGACGTATCATCATTGAACAATATGTGACATGTCTAAAACGAATACTATTTGAACTGTCCTTTGTGATTATTTAAAGACGGTTAAAGGTCGATTTATATTATCAGTTCCTTTCAGTTCCTACTCGTATCGTGTCAGACAAAAAAAACATTGTTACATGTACTTTCTATATGAGTATTTATATTATCAGTTCCTTTCCGTTCCCACTCGTATCGACACAGACACGTATTGTTGAAAAGAATGTTTTGTATGATATCTGAAGGCGAAAAAATACGAAAGAATAGCGAAACAAACAAAAATTGTAAATTGCTACTAAAACATTTTTGTATTTTTGTGTGTTATCTTTACTCTATACGTAACCAAAAGATACGAAGAAAATGCCTGAATTGAAAGGTACGGATAGTATAAATTGATGATGTCTGACACGATACGAGTAGGAACTGAAAGTAACTGATAATATAAATCCACCTTAATATGAGAATCATAAATGATATCTCTAAGATGATTTTTTATAGACCCGTATTTCTTATATATTTGCAAATAAAGGGTACAAGTTTTTTTTTTTTAAATAGTTCAATAAAAGAACATTTAATTTATTTTAAATTTCTCAAGTTGTATTTTATTTCGAAACGATTTTTTTATTTTAAATTACATATTGGGTCTACAAATAAGTTTTGAGGGATTTACAAAAGGTGGAATAACTATTATTAAATCGCATCGGACCATCTTGTTACTAAATTCATGTTAAAGCGTCATTACCCAGCAGGAAAGTGATTTGAGACACGCTAATGACCCACCCGTCAGCGACAGTGAAGCTCGACACGTATATATATACTGTATATGCTGCGAGTCGAGTCGAGTTTAATCCGAGTTTAACTCTCACTATATACGGAGTCGAGTTAAACTCGACTCGATCTAATATAATTTGTAGAGTCGAGTTAAACTCTACTCTAACAATTGCACTATATACGCATAGAGTAGAGTTAAAAAAACAACAACAAAATTAAAGAAAAATTCTTGCAGCAATATTAAAAAATATTCGTTTTAATTTTTTCAATTAAATTTATTATTTTATT
This sequence comes from Tipula vernalis, assembly GCA_958295665.1. Classification (NCBI taxonomy): domain Eukaryota; kingdom Metazoa; phylum Arthropoda; class Insecta; order Diptera; family Tipulidae; genus Tipula; species Tipula vernalis. The sequence goes on along the minus strand of OY282560.1, from coordinate 246,221,798 downwards.
TTAAATATCTTATTTTTTAAGATTTTAATTAATTAATTTTAATAATAAATTTTTGTTTTGGTATTCAGTTTTTTATTTTTACGAAAAAATTACTCCAACATTTCGGTAGTCTATCCCGTAATTTTCATGGAGTTTGATTGAAAATTACAATTTTGTAGACATAATATCGCTGGAAAAATGACAATAATATATATGGCTATCAACAAAAAGAATAATCAATCTTATGATCATCTGAAATGATATTTTGTTCCATTTTTTTTTAACTCGGTTTCAATCCTATTTGAACTCTGCATATGTTTAAAGCCGCATCCACACGAGGTGTGAAATGTACACTTATGCGCGCATTTAGCGAATGTAAACGTCGTGTGGATGGTTTTCGCATGACGAATATTTTCATTTGCTTGTGTTCGTCAAATAGGCGGTAAGCGACGCACATCAAAGGAAACAATCGATGGATTTGTGTCCCATCAACACGAAGCGACAAAATGTTAACAAATATAATTTGAAATGTTAGTACATTTATCTTTAGAATTTTTATTAATGGAAATGTTGTTTATTGAACTTTGCATTTTTATAGAGAAATAATATCTGAAAATTCTTAAAACGTAATATAAGTATAATTGATTTCAAAAGTAATGTTAAATGCCAATTTTCATTTAAATGGTCGGAATGGCTGTTTGGTCGGATATTATCAAATTTGCTGTTAATCAAATAAAAACCGATATTTAAATACTTTATTTTTATTTCTGTTTAATAACATTACAGCACAACTATTTATTAATATTGCACTGGCCAAATCAATCTCGTCGTCGCTATTTATTTCCATTTTCAATTTTGAATAAACCAAAAAACTTGAAAAAAATTTTAAAACAACAAATTTGTTCAATTTGATTCTCTATTGTAGAATAGTTCTGCTCTGTAGTAGATAGAGTTCTACTAGCGTAACATACTGGAAGATCTTTATTTTTGGGTCCTTGTGACAACACAGCTCCAATTGCATAATTGCTGGCGTCTGTTGTCATCGTGAATTTTTCGTTAAAATTTGGGTATTGCAATATTGGTTTTTCGCATAACGTATTTTTAGCTTTTTCAAATGATTGTACGTAATTCTTGTCATTTATTTCTAATTTTGTCCGTTTTCTAAGATATTTTGTCATGGGCTTGGTTAATTTCGCAAAATTAGGTACTTCCTGTAATATCCTAATAAACCGAGGAATCTTTTTATTTGCTTCTCTGTTTTAGGGATAGGGAATGTTTTTATTGCTTTTATTTTTTCTGGATTAGGTTTTACTCCTTCCGGTGTAATTTTATGCCCTAAGAAAGCAACTTCTAGATGCAGAAATTCTGACTTGTCGAGTTGTACTTTTAAGTTTGCTTTTTCCAGATTTTTGAACACTTTTTTCAAGCTTTCTACGGGTTCTTGTAGGCTAGTGGAGAAGATAATTATGTCGTCCATATAGCATAGACATAATTTGCCTTGAAGTTCTCCTAAAACGTTGTCCATGACCCTTTGAAAGATGCTAGGAGCGTTTTTTTAACCCAAAGAGCATTCTGACGAATTCATAATGCCCTAATTCGACTGAGATGGCGATTTTGTTTTGATCTTTGTGGTTTACCTCTATCTGGTGAAATCCAGATGCTAGATCCAGAGTTGTGAAGTACTGACATTTTCCTAGTTTGTCTAGCATGTCGGTGATATTGGGGATAGGGTATTTTTCGTCTATTGTCTGCTCGTTCAGCTTACGATAGTCGATGACCATTCTCCATTTTTGTTTACCGGATGCGTCTGTCTTTTTGGGTACTATCCAAACAGGTGAGCTCCAGGGAGAAAAGAATGGTTTAATAATACCTTGTGTTAACATTTTGTTAACTTGTTCCTCTACTTCTACTTTGTGTATATGTATATGGATAGCGATAGATTTTGGAGAATATTGGTGTTTCGTTTTTTAATTGAATATTGTGTTTCACTTGATTTGTGAAACTTAATTCACTTTCGCTCTGTTGACATTCATTGGTTCTCTCAATTTATTTAGCACTATTGTTCAATAAACCGTTGAACCGAATTATATTGTTGATATATTGTCGTATCTTCCTTATAATTCTCGCTAACTAATATGCACTTTTATGTTATTTCACTTTTATTTACTTTAATGATATATTGCGGTTAACACAAAAAAAAAATTTTTTTTTTTATTATTATTTCACTTTTTATTTTTATATTATATTTTATTTTCACAACGAGTAGGTATTGATATTGAAATATCCTTTTACCAGGATGCAGGATCCTATCAACTGCGCCAATTACAAAAATGAAAGTCGTAATACTTTATTTTTTATAAACGTCATACATATTTTATTTATTTTTATTTATTTTTTTATAAATTTGAGCAGAGTAACTGCGTTTGGTTAGGTTTATACCACGTTTACATTAGTAGAATAAAAGTATGTAGCAAAAAAGTATCGTCATGTGAACTCAAATTTAAATATTTAAATATTTTATCACATACTTTTTTGATATTTCGGTAAAGTATGTATCAAAAAAGTATTAGTATATTACGTTGTAATGTGAACCCTAACTAATTTATGTTAATGTCATTCGTATATTTGTTGTCAAAACAAAAATTTATTACGTTTTTTTGTTAAACTACAATTTCGGGTGTTAATCAAATAATTTGCCGAAAATTCTAATAGAGTTTGAGCAGAAATTCATAACACATAAACTGAATTGAATACAGACGCCTATCTGTCAAACCAACAAACATTTATAGTACGCGTTCACACTACAAATCGCAAAGCTAATGTGAACTGCAGCGGAAAAATAATTAAATAGCAAAAATTTACATACTTATTAGGTACGTATAAAGTAAACGTGGTATTAGTATACAAAAGTGTTTTTATTCATATTGTGTTAGTTCTTTTATAGTAAAATATAGTTTATTAGTATCGTGTGCAAAATGCACATGATGGATGATATTATTTTTATGCTTTTAGCATAATGTGCAAAAAAATATAAAAATACGATAAGAATGTCCGGCAGCTGCGATACAATTAATATCGTTCTTATTTCCTGTGGTGCTATGTTGATCAATGGTCTTATTTCCTGTTATCTTATGCAAATGATGATTGTGGTTTTTCTTCATGCTCTTTGTATGTGATCAATGGAATGTCATTGTTATGTATGTTTCGTGTAGAATCGGATAAGCTCGTGTCTCGTAACTCGGGTCATGTATCAACTTCAACGGTCAAACCGAATATTCAATACGTGACCATTTAGTTAGTACTAGTAATAGTGTTGTGCCATCCATCGCATCCATAGCTGGGACCGATAATGATGATATCTAAATGTTAAAAAACCTAAAAGTAAGCAAAGATACTACATAATTACAATAACAAAATAACACACTTTGGTAACACAGAAATTACAATGACAAATTGGCATGTTTCGTTTAACACAGAAAAATAAAGTAAAGAATTTGACACCAATAATCTTTGCGCCCGAAAGTAGTCTAAGTAAAAATTACATACAAATAAAAGAAAAAACTTAATTTCTTTGCAAAAGGCAAAACAGAAATTACCAGAAGAAATAATTAGTACAACCAGTGGTGAATCACCAGCAACACCAACCCAAGCATCTAAACCTAAAGCAGAGGAATTCCTCCCAATACCCCCAATACCCCCTTTCAAACCGACAAAAAAAGAACAGCCAAACCCCCCTTTCAAACCGACAAAAAAAGAACAGCCAAACCAACAAGAACAAATAGAAAAACAAGCTACTCTCAGCAAAGAACAACCACAGACAATAATGAACCAACAACAGATCCAACAGAACATAGCAAGTTCAGTACCAGAATTTAGCGGTGAAAACCAAGGAACAAGAACAAATGATTTAACTAGATTCACAGCGACAGCAGACAGCATCTACCAGACTCTCGGCTCAGAAGAAGAAAAAAAAATATTTAGCAGGCTGATAAAGCTAAGATTGACAGGCGAGGCATTTACCAGGGTAGCACACAGAAACATCGAAGATTACACAAAATTGAGGGAGCTACTTAATAACATGTACTCGAGAACGTACTCGTTAGATGAACTGGAAAGAGGATACACAACCATCCAACAGAGCTACGGTGAAACCATTAGGAATTATGGTTACCGGCTCCTAGAAGCATTGGAACAATACAGAATAGGGTACAAGACCAAATACAAGCTAACAAAAATCGACGAAGCGTACAACAACCACATCGAAACAAATTCAGTACAAATTTTTAAAAGAGGATTAAACAATACAATACTGAAGGAGAGAATAGCAACCTCAATGGCAAAAAACGTAGACGAAATCATAGACGAAACAGAAATCATCGAAAGAATGTACACTGCAACCACAGAAGTAACAACATCCCACAACCTAACACAAAACCCATTACCAAAATTCCTACCTGCAAGACAGCAGCAAAGAAACCACCATCAAGTCACATGCAACTATTGTCAACGGCCAAACCACACATGGGATATATGCCGCACAAGAATAAATCAGGAAAGGATGAGAAGGATAACTACCCAGACACAACCTTACAACACACAAAGACATCAAGATCAGAGATATCAACCACCAGTAACGTACCACAAACAAGCTCGACCAGAAACGTACAACAAACAATACCCCACATCAACACAGCAAAATCAACAATATAATAGATTAACCACGATGAATGTACAACCAAACAGAAATCAATACCCACCAGCACAATACACCCAGGTAAATCGGTATCAACCCAAATTTTGCTCGCATTGCAAGACCACCACTGGCCATACATTCGACGAGTGCCATAGCAAATTCTTCACAAAGAACCCATATCAACCCAATACCAAAAACAACCCATCAACCGATACCAGGGAGCTGACAGACAAATTCAACAACATGCGTATCAACATGATGTACCCTCAGTCAAGACAGAATCCAGCAACACCAGAACAATACATGCATCAGGGAAACGCCAACAGATCCGACCAGTAGTAGGAGAGACGCTGTCATCGGATCGCGCACAACCAAGAACAATAAATCAAATGAACCAAAGCGAACACGGACTATCTCTTCAAATGGGTACCATTCCTGAAATGTACCTTGAACAATCAACTCAGCAACAACAATTAATCATTCAAAATCAACCAAGCCCAGACGCTAAATCAAAGCAATCAAGCCCAGCCGCTAAATCAAATCAAACGAGACCAGACTCTCAACAACCATTAGTTATTAAGAATCAACCAAGCCCAGCCGCTAAATCAAATCAAACGAGACCAGACTCTCAACAACCATTAGTTATTAAGAATCAACCAAGCCCAGCCGCTAAAACAAATCAAACGAGACCAGACTCTCAACAACCATTAGTTATTAAGAATCAACCAAGCCCAGACGCTAAATCAAATCAAACGAGACCAGACTCTCAACAACCATTAGTTATTAAGAATCAACCAAGCCCAGCCGCTAAATCAAATCAAACGAGACCAGACTCTCAACAACCATTAGCTATTAAGAATCAACATTCCAGTACAGAACACATAGACAACATCATCATCCTAATACACTTAATAATCATGTACACCAACATATTCCTTTCCCTCGTAACCAACAATTTATCCAAGACACGAGGATGGTGTGGAGAAAACTTCAGCAGAATACGATCACAGTATTCACAAATAGGTGACAAATGGAAGAAAACCAAGGTTGGATACAAAAAACGAGGTATTAACACTAAGAAGCATCACAAGATGCAAGAGACCGCGAATTTCCTGGACAGTGAAGAACACAAGTATGACGGAAAGAATGGCCACAATACACTGCAAAAGTTACTATATCCAGAGTGTAGCGCAACTACAGAATCAATAAATACTGTGTCAAAATGTAAAACAAGAGATACCATAACGCCAAAAATAGGCGCGAACTTCACAAAGCTATTGATAGACTCAGGTGCTGACATTTCACTCATCAAAAACCAATTCATACCGCGGGAAGAAGTTAATACATTTGATGTGTTAACATTAACAGGGATAGGTAAAGGTAGCATAAAAACAGAAGGATCTATTCAGTTAACATTAGAATTCCAAAACCAATTCAAAGTCAAGCATAAATTTCATACAGTATCAAATGAGTTCCAAATTTCAGAAGATGGTATTATAGGCAGAGATTTCTTTGTAGATAACAAGGTGGAAATATCGTACGACAATAATCAAATCAAAATTGGTGGCAACCTTATCTCTTTCTCTAACAAAGCACAAAAGCAAATTACATTACCTGCACGATGTGAAACGGTAATCGAAATCAAAACCCGCACTAACGACTTATATGTCTGTTCTGCATCCGAACCACAACCAGGAGTTTTTATACCCAACATGTTACTCCAACCACAGAATAACAGAGCAAAAATCATTATTGCCAATACAATCCCACAAGAAACAAAATTAGAAAATTTCGAGCCTCCCTAACTCCCAGTACAAAAACACAAAATATTTGTAGGAAATCAGAATTTCAGGCATCAAAAACTGCACCTAACTATAAAACCAGAAATCAAATCTCAATCCAACTATCCTTCAAATATTCCACTAAATTTTCCCAACATAAAACCCAGTTTACAATAATCTAATTGGATTATAATCAAAATTTTAAGACAAAAATGGAAAAATTGTAAAATTAATCTTAGTCGAAGAAGATTATCAATATAGTATCGATAACGATAGAAATAAGTAAGTTTTTCTTCGCTTGGACTTACCTAACACCAAGTAAGGAACAACTTATCAAAAATATATAATTACTAACCCCATAGTTAAGAACATTAATATTAAGAATCAAAGTATTGTTTAGAAATAGTTAATTTACCATACAACTTAACCCGAATATATAACACAAATTGTCAAAATATTGTAACTAGTTTTAAGAATACATAGTCAAACATAAGGTAACCAAAAGTACAGCTAGATGAAACATAAGCAACTTGAAGAAGCAGTAACTACAACAACCAACACAACAATCCACAGAACATCCCAAGATTTCGAGTCAAATTTGTACGGTTTTCTCAGTATTCACAACAAAAGCATTAACAGTATACAGACGAGTTTCCAGTTACAAATTACCAAGAACATATCAATGAAAGATTAGCCATGAGGGATGAACAACAACAGACAGAGTTGGAATTCAACAAACAAAACATTAACATTTATCCCAGAAAGTTGATTCTATAAGTGATGAGAAACTACAACATCACGATAAAAGTTCAACATTTGTTAACCGGCTGAAGTATCAAAAACATTGGACGATTCAATCTAATCAAATGAAGGCGACCAGACAATTGCGACCAGACAAATCAATAAACATCATCCAGCTCTCAAAAGAAACAAACAGAAATTCTACAGAATACTATAAGAAAGAAGTATATTGATGAAGCAGACATTTCCATTCACACCAGTGATTAGAGCCGCCAATAAGGAAATCAATATTAATCCAAAAAGCAGCTATCATCCAAACACTGAAGTGCCGAAAAACCGTGAATAAAGTTCAGAAGTTCCCTAACCATGATATTCCAAATACTGTAAAATCAAAAACCGTATTTCCTGAAGCGAGATGGAAAATTCAACATGCAGAAAATTCAAAAAAACTTCGAGATGCTGTAAAACTAAATCAAAAGTTCCAGAATGTTGTAAAGCTGAAGTCAACCAATAGAAATTCCAAGATGACTTGAGATTCAACTCGAACGTTATAAGGTTATAACAAACACAATTTTGAGGAAATCACAATAACATGGAAAAGTTCAAAAGGAGAAATGAAGCTGCTATGTGAGTCTCGTTCAAAAGTTACAGAAAAAGAATAAATTTTAGTTATAAGCATTAAATAGGTACATAAGATCTAGTAGATATAAGAAGAAACATAGTAGAAATTCTAAAATTAGTTATAAGAACATACAGATAGCATAAACATATGAAGATATATATATATATATATATATATATATATATATATATATATATATATATAAGAAATTTTCAACATGAAAATTCCTCTTAGAGGGGGAAGGTGTTGTGCCATCCATCGCATCCATAGCTGGGACCGATAATGATGAAATCTAAATGTTAAAAAACCTAAAAGTAAGCAAAGATACTACATAATTACAATAACAAAATAACACACTTTGGTAACACAGAAATTACAATAACAAATTGGCACGTTTCGTTTAACACAGAAAAATAAAGTAAAGAATTTGACACCAATAATCTTTGCGCCCGAAAGTAGTCTAAGTAAAAATTACATACAAATAAAAGAAAAGACTTAATTTCTTTTTGAAATGCCATTTAGGGGAATTAAAATAAATAATGTATGACATTGAAAAAATATTAACATTGAAAATATTTCCGTAAATATTTTATATATATAAAATTTGTAAAGTTCCGCGTGTTAAACAAAAAAAAGATTTCCGCATCTTCAACAAAAAGATTTCCGCAGCTTCAACAAAAAAAAGATTTCCGTATCTTCTGTAAACGTTGTAAACAGGAAGATTAAATTGTAATATATAAAGACAAAATTGTAAATAGAAACACAGTGTAATCAGAAGTAAAGAAGAGGCAGTGAAAAATCATAAGTTGAGTGGTAAAATCAGTTGTGAATAAAAAATCAGTAAAAGTATAAGGCCAATCGGTCCATCAGCTGTAAAGAATAATCTGTAATCAATATTAAACACATAAAGAATAAATCAAATCTTAAAATTGTAACACTGTGAATAAATAATAATCAAAAATCAACTAAAGTTTTTAAAACTGAATTCAACAATCCGCAGTATTTGGTAAGTATAAATAACACAAAATACTAACATCTGGGTACCGGTGAGATTGAGTAATTGTGGAAGAAAGAAATATGGCAGTATTTATACCCGCTGAATAATCGTTCACACTTATAAGATCTCATCTTTCTCACAACTAACAATTAAACTCTCCACGCTTAAATATATCACTTGGGTCATAGCCCCTACCAGCGGTAAGCACCAAGTGACTATACAAGCTCCAAACCATCGTCCCCATATAACTACATTAAATCCATATTAAGTCAAGCTAACCACCGACGTATCCCATACCCGGAATTTGTCATACACACACGAAGTACAATTAACTGGACATAATAATTACCCGGTACATATAACAAAGAATTCACAAACACCTATAAACATAACAAAGCATTACTATAAATACCTAAAATATTGACATTGTAGGCTAACCCATTTCAGATAAAATACAAAATCCCATCACGATAAAATACAACAGAATCAATATCAGATACAAACATAAAATATTTAACCAATATCTGATAAAAAATACAAAATAATAGTAAGATGGTCTTTGGCATGCTTATAGTTGTTTGTATAAAGTAGTAGGATTTTCTGCTAAGTAGTCAGTTTAGGAAAAATTGCTTTTGTCTTATCTTCTTCCTAATTTCATTTACGGTGACATAGTTTTATTCGGTATGCCTCAGGAAAATATGAATGTTCTCCAAAGATGTTTCCAAGATATATTGGTATTAGGAAGTTCGATCATATTTCTGCCTACTCTAGCCTTGTTTTAGGATGTAGTTTTTCTATTTTTTTACGGATTTCGCATTTATCTTTTTATTTTTAAACTTCTCAAAGCAAAGCAGCCTTGTTATCTATACAGAAAATTAATGTTTAGTATTTCATCCCTCTATCTTCCGCCTAATTCCGGCTTTAAATTGTTGTAGGTCGTTAAACAAATCATTTTATGTTAGGGGAGTTTCCCTTTGGAATTCAATTCCATTGGAAATTAAGAGGTTAGGAATTGCAAAATTATTTAAGTCATAATTTTTGGAGTGGCGTGATTGATGGGCAATACGTAGTTTTTTATTTATTTTTATTTACATTGTTATTATTGCTAATTTTTAATATTATCTCACCTCGTGCTGTACATTTTAATGTAAGTGAGCTACTACTCAAAATAAAATTACACATTAGCATGAGGTGGAAATTGTTTAATTCAACATTTGATTTGTTTTGTATGCGATTTTATAGTTGACGTTTTTGAAAATCTTATGTTGAATTCTTCTCACCCAAAAACATCAAAAAAATGTATGTACATCGAAAACCATATTCGATTCGTCGAAAAACATCGATTTTTTTTCGATGTACATCAATTAAATGTACATTTTTTCATAAATTTACCAACATCAACAAAAATTAGAAACGTCAATTTTTAGTTGTCAAAGTTGTCAATATATAGGGTTTCAATATATAGTTTCTTGCGCCTTGATTTTGAATCGTTTGAATTGTTGTTTAGTTTTAATTGTTGAGTAAAGCACTCGACTAAATACTTCAAAAATCGATTAGAAAGTTTTGAAACTTCAAATGTTTTATATTACCAATACAGACACAAAACTGCATCAGTTTTGGTTCCATATAATTTTCACACCACAAAATTTACATTGATTTGAAAAAAACGAAAAGAATTCGACATTACTTATCTACTTATGTAGAATTCGACATTACTTCTATTCACTTATTATTTACAATAATTTTCCAAAAATATATCCTAAAGGGAATATGCGATAATGATATTTCATAATGAGCTCTTGCGAAGCAGATCATATTTATTAAATCGCAAGAAATGCGAAATGCGATCCGCTTCGCATCAAGTTCATAATAGGCCTCCTGTGGCCCTATTCTGGCTACTCCCTGAGAATTGGGAATTGGGAAAAATATTGCTATATTTCCAAACTTCAATAATTCCCAATTTTTTATTCCACAATTCCCAAAAAGTGTATTCTGGCTTAATTGGAAATCATGCAATATAAAATAAAAATCATGCATATAAAATACAAACTTTACCGATCCTACGTTATAAATAAAATAATGAAAATACACAAAACAACCAGTTTCTTCTAATTCCCCAAAAAAAAAATTGGGAAAAATAAACGTCAAAGCTTACATAAAATGGAATTATTTTTTCCCTACATTAAAAATTCCCAATCGCCAGAATACACATTTGGAAAAAATAATTCCAAACTGCTAGAATACTGTCAAAATAGTTCAATTCCCAATTCCCAGGGAATAGCCAGAAATAATTCCATTTTATGTAAGTTTTGACGTTTGTTTATAAATTTATTAAGATTAGAGGAACACGAAGCATGCCGAAACAAATATTTTTATAAAAATGCAAAATTACTTAATAAATGATTTTTAATTTCAATCAAAATTGTTCACAATTTACATTTCAATATATTTGATATCAAATTATTTATATTTGTAAATAAAAATATTTATTTAAATTGAAAATAGAGACGATATAAAAAAATGTTTTTGAAAATCCCATAGTACATATTTTGTTTACGTTTCATAGGAAAATAAAAATCTTTATTCCCCTCTTAGTGGTTTGACTTTTTAGACTGATGTCACGGCTATTTATGTAGTGGCATTGCCCGCCAATATTATTTTTACACACACACATGTATACAATTTTTATATAGTGAGTTCCCAATAATTGCGACACGGTGCATACGTTTTCTTATAATAATTCGTAACTCAAACAAAGGTTAACCCAGAACTAAGTTATGGATATGTTATGGAATATTATAAAATAGTTGGATTTAAAAATACTTGGGTATGCGTTCACACTACAAATCGCAACACTAGTGTGAACTGCAGCGGAAAAATAATTAAATAGCAAAAAAGTACATACTTATTAGGTACGTATAATGTAAACGTGGTATTAATTGCAAAATATTATCGAGTACTGTAAAATTTGTAAAGGTAATCTAGAACAGGGGCCCTATTCTCGATATCCACATCCATTTTCCGGAAAACGGATTTTTTATCTAAAACAATTTATCTAAAAACAATTTATCTAAAACTTTTTATCTAAAAACAATTCATCTACCAACATTTCGTCTAAAAACAGTTATACCGATTTTCCATCGTCAATAGTATAATAGCATAATAGTATAATACTATTATACTATTATACTGTATATGCTTCCGGTCGAGTCGAGTTTAACTATCACTGAGTACGTTTATGCTTAGGGTTCAACCTGGTTTGAACCTAGGATATCTTTTACTATAAACGGAGTCGAGTCATCTTGTAGTTAACTCAACTCGACCTAAAAAATTTCTAGGGTCGAGTCGAGTTAACTCTAAAAACATCCACTATAAACGGAGTCGAGTCGAAAAATAAAAACAACAAAAAATAATAATAAAAAGACACCATTTTTATTTCTTAATTCATGTGCGCATCTCCGATTTTTGTGTGGCAATAATACTCTTTATTTTGTTTTTATAAAATTCAGAAAATAATACAAGAAAAACTTATGAACATTCGATAGTAAATGATTTTTTTTTGGCGTTTCTGACTCGGTTTCAACCTAGTTTCGACTCGACTACGATTTGATTCTGCAGTATAAACGCTAAAAAAGAGTACGTTTATGCTCAGAGTCGAGTCATCTTTTAGTTAACTTTGGATCATCTTGTAGTTATCTTCTTTAGCGTTTATACTGCAGAGTCAAATCGTAGTCGAGTCGAAACTAGGTTGAAACCGAGTCAGAAACGTCAAAAAAAATCATAATTTTTATTTTCAATAAAAATTATGATTATTAAAATTATGATTAAAGCAATTTATTTTACAAGTTTGCAGTATACAAAATTACAGAAACACAAAAATCGGAGATGCGCACACGAATTAAGAAATCAAAATGGTATCTTTTTATTATTATTTTTTGTTGTTTTTATTTTTCGACTCGACTCCGTTTATAGTGGATGATTTTAGAGTTAACTCGACTCGACCCTAGAAATTTTTTAGGTCGAGTCGAGTTAACTACAAGATGACTCGACTCCGTTTATAGTAAAAGATAACCTAGGTTCAAACCAGGTTGAACCCTGAGCATAAACGTACTCATTGAATACGTTTATGCTCAGAGTCGAGTCATCTTTTAGTTAACTTTGGATCATCTTGTAGTTATCTTTTTTAGCGTTTATACTGCAGAGTCAAATCGTAGTCGAGTCGAAACTAGGTTGAAACCGAGTCAGAAACGTCAAAAAAAATCATTTACTATCGTATGTTTATATGTTTTTCTTGTATTATTTTCTGAATTTTATAAAAATAAAATAACAAAGTTTTATTGCCACACAAAATTCGAAGATTCGCACACGAATTAAGAAATCAAAATGATGTTTTTTTATTACTATTTTTTTGTTGTTTTTATTTTTCGACTCGACTCCTATTGTAGTGAATGTTTTTAGAGTTAACTCGACTCGACCCTAGAAATTTTTTTGGTCGAGTCGAGTTAACTACAAGATGACTCGACTCCGTTTATAGTAAAAGTTAACCTAGGTTCAAACCAGGTTGAACCCTAAGCATAAACGTCCTCATTGACGATGGAAAATCGGTATTAGACGAATTGGTTTTAGACGAATTGGTTTTAGACAAATTGTTTTTAGATGAATTGTGTTTAGACGAATTGTTTTTAGTTAAATTGTTTTAGGTAAACTGTTTTAGATGAATTGTTTTTAGATAAATTGTTTTTAGATAAATTGTTTTTAGATAAATTGTTAGTTAAATTGCTTTAGATGAATTGTTTTTAGATAAATTGTTTTTAGATAAATTGTTTTTAGTTAAATTGCTTTAGACGAATTGTTCTTATGTGGTTTTCTTTTTGCCCAAATCCGTCAAAAATCCTGCAAAAATCCATCAAAAAGCAAACAAGAGACAAACGAAAAACTATAAACAAAAAAAATTTAAAATGGCAAAAAGAAAACCACATTAGACAAATTATTTTTAGTTAAATTGGTTTTAGTTAAATTGGTTTTAGTTAAATTGTTTTAGGTGAACTGGATAGGAACCAAGCGCAAATTTTAGCGAAAAAAAATCTCGATATAGAAATTTATTTAAAAAACAAAAAATTGAATGCAACCAAAACTGCTGTAAAATAATTTCGTGCATGAAACCAAATTAAAAAACTCGATATATTAGAGAAAATCTTAGTAGTACGTATTGAGGGTACTTATAAAATTTTAAAATGTTGTTTATATATTTTTAAATCAAAATAAATTATTCGTTATACTTTTTAACAAATTATATAAATTATGCGAGCAAAATTTCCATTCATATTTCTAATCCTGCTACTATGACGATACATATAAGTACATACTTTAAGAATACCACTGGATTATTTGATTTTTTAAAATGCTACCTTTGCTAAAGTTTTCTATGTTAATTTAGTCAATTGCTTGAGGAGCATTTTCTGTTTATTCAAGGTAAACAAATGCCTCACTTTTTTTTGTAATTTCATAATAATAAGTTTTCCTTATAGGGAAATAGACAACCGGCAAAAAGACAGAACCTTATTGTAGAAAATTTGAATTCCGTTTTACCCTTAAACTTTCGCGGATAAACAAAAATGTTTGTGGATCTGCTGAGACAAACGCTAATTTTTCATATAAAATTCAAGAATTTAAAACAGTATGAAACTTTAAATGAGTCAAAATTAAAGTCAAACGATGTTTTGCTGGGACTAGGACTTAAAGATAAAATTTTAGCTGCAATTTCTGTTGTTTTATTGGAAAGTTCCATTTTATAGAATAATTTTATTTAAACGATATTTTTGTTTGCAGCATTTTTGTTTTATGGCATATGCCAGTATATGCGCAGAAGTGTTAACAATATTTGCTGCACATTGGCCAAAAGATTTTTTAAACTCTCATATTAGATACCTAAAATTTAATCAATATATTTTTAATTGGAAAAAATTAAAATCGCGCAAACTGAAAATATCTGCGTTTGATCTTTATGCCACAGCAATTTTTTCAAAACGTCCAAAGTATTTTGTAAACATAGCAAAATGAATAAAAAATTCACAGCCGTCTGCTGTAAAAAAAAAAAAAATTAGAATTGAACGTACGTTTTTCTAGCCAACTACAATAAATTTATATCGAGGTTTTTTTTCGCTAAAATTTGCGCTTGGTTCCTATCCTGTTTTAGATGAATTGCTTTAGATGAATTGTTTTTAGATGAATTGTTTTTAGATGAATTGTTTTAGATGAATTGTTTTTAGATGAATTGTTTTTAAATGATTTTTTTTTAGATGAATTGTTTTTAGATAAATTGTTTTTTTTTTTTTTTTTTTTTTTTTTTTAAACTATGCAATCTTTTTCTGGGGCTCAAGGCACTCCCAACTCTTTCGCAGTTAATTTTACCGTCCTACTTTACGCAGTATTAGCCAAATCGAGGAGTACGGCTATAGACCCGCTTTGTATAAACCACCTGCACATTGCATTGCTTCATGCCAACCTATAGTGCTGACATGAAAGGTGGGTCGGCCCATGGATTCTGCACTCTCAACAGGGGGTCATAGTTGTGTTCATCGTCATCACCGATCGTAAACAGATGATGAAAAATCCCTTTTGCATCCCGCCCCTATCGGGATTCGAACCCAGTACCTCCCGATCCAAACGCCGCAGCTTTAACCACTGCGCCGATTGCTCGGTATAGATAAATTGTTTTTAGGTAAATTGTTTTTGGATAAATTGTTTTTAGATAAATTGATTTTAGGTAAATTGCTTTAGTTAAATTGGTTTAGATAAATTATGTTAGACCAAAAGTCCGTGAATCCCATTTTCCACATGTGGATATCTGTCAAAATTCATAAAAATTTATTTTTTTCAGTACTATGGGAATATTTCCGAATGGGTATAAGCAGGTGGAAGAAATTCCCCATGTAGGAAAATGTCCATGCCGCATGTGTTTTAGGCCCAAATCGATAAACGCAAATTAATTCGCAACTACGACTATAGTATCTGTTTTTGGTATTTTTGAACCACGATTGTAGTCATGGATATCGGTGACTAATGTCAAATTCTTTCGGGTTACTCGAAATAAAGTAACTTTTTTATCTCTTAAAGAATATGAAAATATGTTTGTAGTTGTGTTGGTGTAAAAAGAGCAAAATAAAGTGAGGTTATGTTTTACTGTCAGTCAGATCAGTAAAACTTTTTTTATTTTGATAACAAAAAGATGGAACCAATTAATTTTAGCGCATTAATATTCAATAAACAACAAATGAAATATCAAAATGAAGTTTTATTTTTGTTTCCAATTCACTTTGACATTTCACATTTCTATTATCATGTTTCCATGATAGAGTTAACCTAGGTTCAACTCGGTTTATGTGCATGGAAACGCGTATTAGGGTAGAGTTTCGTTAAATCCAAATAAACTCGACGAATCTTATTTGTTTGAGTTAGATTCTATCTGTCAAACATTTTTTAAAATTATAAATGGCGCATCGCATATTACTAAATATATTTCCCCAAAATAATTAAAAAAATACACAAAAATGTCGTTGTCAACGTTATGACGATATATCAAAGCGAAATAAAAGTTTGGTTTTTGTTCAATACGCAATTTTATTTTTTTATTCTATCGAAATATTTTTCTTCAACTCTAAATCCTAACTCTTACTAAAGATACATGTTAAACCGAAAGTGATCTGACTGAAAACGTCTGAGTTAAATTCAACATGTAAACGGCGACTTGACTGAAAGTGTTCTGAAAGTAGTCTGAGTTCGGTCAACTTAAATTTGGTTGGTTGAGTCAGTTTGTATATTGAGTTAAACATGTAAACTTTAGTTTAGTTGAACTGACAGATTTTTTCATACTGTTAAAAGGGCAAAATGTTTTTATACATTTTCCAAGTGGTTTTTAAATTATTTTTTAATAATTTAAATGTAATTTTAGAACAAAGTGACATTTGAACTGTCAGCTCAGATCAAATAAAAAAGTCCCATGTAAACACCAACCCAAATTTTCAGTCAGATCACGTTCAGATAAAACTCAGTCAGACCACTTTCGGTTTAACATGTATCTTTAGTATCTGTTCATGGAAACGGTACGGGTTAGCGCCGCCATATTTTCAACTCAACGAAACCTAAACCTGTTTAAACTCGGTACATGGAAACATGGTATATATATTTGTAAAGAGTAATGGTGGAAACAGATGGGCAGAATTCTGCAAGCAGAAAAATTAGAATACACACGTTTATACGGCATGAAATACATGAATTCTGCTTTCCGAGCAGAATTCTGCTTTGAATACGTTTATGCTCAGAGTCGAGTCATCTTTTAGTTAACTTTGGATCATCTTGTAGTTATCTTTTTTAGCGTTTATACTGCAGAGTCAAATCGTAGTCGAGTCGAAACTAGGTTGAAACCGAGTCAGAAACGTCAAAAAAAATAATTTACTATCGTATGTTTATATGTTTTTCTTATATTATTTGCTGAATTTTATAAAAATAAAATAACAAAGTTTTATTGCCACACAAAAATCGAAGATTCGCACACGAATTAAGAAATCAAAATGATGTCTTTTTATTACTATTTTTTTGTTGTTTTTATTTTTCGACTCGACTCCGTTTATAGTGAAGGTTTTTAGAGTTAACTCGACTCGACCCTAGAAATTGTTTAGGTCGAGTCGAGTTAACTACAAGATGACTCGACTCCGTTTGTAGTAAAAGTTAACCTAGGTTCAAACCAGGTTGAACCCTAAGCATAAACGTACTCTTTGTGTCTCTATTTCTAATTTTTCTGCCGCAGAACAGGCTGACACTACATAAAAAAAAAAAAATAAGAATCGTAACTGTGTTCATGCTATTATTTTCTTTTTTTTTTGCTTTTTTTTTTGTTATTTCAAAATATTATGCCATTTCTCAAAATGGAAGAAAAACTTATTGAGTTTAATGAATTCAAGTTCAATGAATGATTATTGAGATGAATGATTATTATTGAGTTCAATGAATTTGAGAATTAATGAATTCATTTTAAAAAAAAAAAATCGCTCATAAAACACATCCAAACACTTTGACAAATCAAAATAGAAATAAAAAAAAAATCTGCTTGTCAAAAAAGACGCTCATGTATTTCACCTGAAATTCTGCCGGCAGCGCTGCTAGCAGAAATTCTGCTCATCTGTTTTCAGCATAAAGCAAATCTATGAAAAAATCTAGAGTAAAGCCAAATGCTCTCACGAGACTCCAGATTTGTAATTTGCTATTCATGAATAAAAATTACAAAATAATTTATATATTTTACGACTACGTAGCCACAAAAGTTCATTGTTTCCATTTTGAATATTCCTTATTAATAATCCTAGTGTTCAATCGGGCAAAAATAATAAAAAATATCATGATATTTTTTATCACTTTTAGCATTAAACGCAGTCATTTATCATGAAAAAAAAAAACAGTTTTTTTTTCGGTTTTAGCTGTCAAAAGAAATGACATTTGAATTGAGATTTTTGGTTACTTTGATTTTTTTATGTGCAATGTTGAAATATAATTTTTATTAGAAATATAAACAAAATAATATAGTATATAAATAAAATAATTAAATAAAATTGCTGTGTGATTATATTTAGTGTGTGTTTTTATTTTCGTTAAGTCGTTAAGAATGTGGACAAGGTACAGCACGGAAATTTTGATTGAAGCTTTCGAAGGGTATAAAGATAATTCATCTTGTCTTGTAGCAGTGTGATCAAATTCTCTCTGTCTTGCACTATTTGATTGTGTATCGCTTTGGGTTAAGCTTGGGTGGCGTTCCACTTCATCGTCATGATCGATGCATACGATGTATTCATCGCTTCTTTAATATTTCCAAATTTGCTTGCATCTGTATACTGAAATATTTTTTTCGGTTAAAATCATCTCCTTGGTGGTTTTTCGGTTTCGGGATTTCAATGTGAATGCAATCAATGGCTCCAATCACATTTCTAATATTGGATATAGCTTTGAAACGGCCAGCTATAATTTTTTGTTCATCTAAAGATGACCACTTTACAAACTTCTGCGCTTCGATCACCTATCTGACGAAATGTTTCGGTATTGGCTAAATACCAAACATGTAAATTTGGATTTTTGGCGTTAGCTGCAGAAATATTTTGTTATTCTCCGTGCTATGCCTGGGGTGACATGTTCTACCATCACCATTTTCGATGTTCGATCGAACATTGTATCTCTTTTCTTCGTTTTTTCAATTACGATTTAGCTATTGCGATCTCCGTCTATTAGTATAATTTTCTATACTATCTAATTCCATCATAATCGGTAAAGTATCGAAAAAAAAATGTTTGGTGATGAAGTGGAGAAAAATAGCACGATGAATCGAGCAAGTCGAAAGCATAATAAAAAAAAACGTAATAAAATAAGCGAAACCCAAGTATTTTTATATCCGAAAATTTTTGTATTTTTCTGACATTTCGCTGATTTCATCTCCGATTCTTTTCCGAATTAATGTCCGACTTATTATAAGATTTCCTATGAAAGTTGGCCAAAAAACTCGGAAAATGATGAAAAGGAAAGTTAGGTTATGGTACGACAAATTTGTGGGCGGGGCTTATAATATAAATTTTGGCGCCAAAATTTCACTTTTGAATTTAAATCTAGCTTTAATTAAAAATATATTTTTTTTAAGAATACTTTTTATTTTTATTACATGTATAAATTACAATATTACATTTATTATAATATGTATATAAATTTTAACTCCACCTGAGTAAATACATTTTTCTATCTTCATTTACTGCGTGCATCGCATGTTCAACTTCCTGAGGTGTTTCACGTTGGAGAGCTGCAGTAATTTTAAACTTAGTCCTTTTGTTTGAATAGTCAATAATTTCGGTTGAATCTTCTAATTTCTGTAAAGAAAAAAAGCGTTACAATATTATATTGTATTCAAGGTACAAGACCTAGTAAAACAAAAAAACCAACCTCTGTCCCACACAGCAACAATTTTGATTCAATTAAACTTTGAATATGCTTTTGTAACATTTCATTATTTAACTGTAGCGTTTCTTGTATATCCTTACGTCATCACATCACATGTCTCAAACAACAATAGGACAGCCATTTGAAAAGTTTGCATCGTAATGATACAGGGTTTCTTGAGGTATGAGACTTTTAGTTCATCATGACAAAAACGGTGTAGCCACGTAAGTTTTCGTCCACAAAAATTTATATGATGAGGTATCGCAAATGTAATTGGTATCGATGTCGAATCAAGTAGTGGCCAGGCGTCTGCTTGTAACACTTTTATTGATAAATTTATTCCTATTTCATAATTATTATCTTTTACACACTATCAGTTTCAGTCGATTTCGATTTTTTTAATAAACAGACACATGAACTATTTACGTGTAACGCAATCGTAATGGCGTCTACAGAAAACAAAAATACATTTGTACTTCAACGCTACATGTGTTAAAAATTTGAAACACCATCTTTTCAGCATTTTCAATTTTTTCGAACGAAAACCGGAAAAGATTTTATAACCGATTCAAGTTTTCAGTTTTGTTATATGTACTTGGGAATGGCGTACAATTTTATTCTTGAAAATAGAGATAATAAGCCTAACGGTTATCGAAAATAGTGATGGTAGAACATGTCACCCCTGATATAGCTATCTGTAATAAAACAATCGATAAGTAAAGTGCACTTACACACAACTATTTGAAGAGTGCTTTTGGACGAAGTGCCGTCGAAATTGAGCATCGGTGTAATTTTCAATGACATTTTGAAAATTTTCAATATTTTTGTGCTCCTCGTTATACAACATTAAAACGATTTCATCGTCCACTTCACTGTCACTTGACCCAAGCATATTTATTTGTAATAAAATTAAAACTTTACCTATCGATTTTTTACTAATCTAACCCTAACCTAACTTACGAAATTAAACACAAAAACTTAAAAAGATTGAATAAAACCTAAACTCAAAAACCTAAACAAATTTAAAATGATAAAAAATAACCAAATTTAATTTTAAAATAAGAAAATTTAATTCAAAAATTGATCATATCGATGTTATTTTTCTTCGGAAAACGCATCAAAACAAAATGACATTTAAAATCAATTTATCTTTTTTGTTTTTCATTTTGGGTGTTCAATCGGGTTTGACGTACAGTATTACGGAATGAAATTAGGGTGGGATAAAATATTATGATATTTTTTATCATTTTTGCCCGATTGAACACGATCAATATAAACAAAATTTCTCTTGACAGCTAATCTCACATCTGAAAAAACTATTGTTTTGTTTCCATCACAAAATAAATTTGCTTGTTCGTTCTATGGGACAAAGGAAAATTATTTTTTTTAAGTTGGCAGCTCATGTTCGAAAAACTATAGTTTTATTTACGTTTAAAATTTTCATTAAAATCCCAACTTATTCGCTGTTTTAATTACCATGTTTCCATGTACCGAGTTTAAACAGGTTTAGGTTTCGTTGAGTTGAAAATATGGCGGCGCTAACCCGTACCGTTTCCATGAACAGAGTTTGGATTTAGAGTTGAAGAAAAATATTTCGATAGAATAAAAAAATAAAATTGCGTATTGAACAAAAACAAAATTTTTATTTTGCTTTGATATATCGTCATAACGTTGACAACGACATTTTTGTGTATTTTTTTAATTATTTTGGGGAAATATATTTAGTAATATACCTAGGTTAACTCTATCATGGAAACATGATAAATGTCGTTTAAAAATACCAGTTTCGGAATTCAATTCCGAAAAAACTAACTACAACTAAAAGTTGTAGTTACGGCTATCGATTTGGCCCTTATTGACGATTGGAGCATCACAGATTCCACCTAGTGGAAATTTTTTAAACTGAGGTAGCTGCTAATTTGACGTTCGAAATTGTTGTAAAGAATTCCAATTTTGAACTGTAAACACAATTTTTACTTACCAGATTGCTAATAATCGTAAATAATTCATATTTTGGATTATAAAAACAATTTTTAACTACCGGATTGCAAAATTTCCTTTCGTCGCATTTATGAGAAATGTCATTTTAGCAGTTGCCTCATTTGAACTTTTTTCCTCGAGAGGCGCTTTCTCTACTTTTACAATCGTCAATATACGAATTACAATTTTCGAACGTTTTTGTGTGAACTTTGACAGATGTCCACATGTGGAAAATGGATGTGGAATTCGAGAATAGGCCATCAGTCTAGGCATTAAGCGCAAAATTTTAGTGGACAAATAAAATCGACAAAATTTCTTGTAAATTGCTATAAAAACGTACGCCCATCATTGAACTAATTGTTTCTTTGCAGCAGACGTATGTCGCTGCTTATATTTTTTGTATTTATGTTTGACATTTCGATTTTTTAGCAGTTTTGTGTTCTTTGACAAACAAAATTTAAAATTGTACAATAATAACTAAATATTTAAATTAATAAAAAAAATATTAGGTCTAAAATAAAAATAAAATATTTTTTTTTTTAACAATTTATAGTATAATAAAAATGTTAAATTATATTTTAAGCCATTGTTCAGCAGTCTTTGAAATCGGTCCAACTACGTTGACTGAATCTGTTATTATAAGCCAAGTGGCTTTTTTATCGTTGGCCCCGCGAGCTGTTGCATGTTTTCCTACAATAAAACATTAAAAAAATTGAATTTATAAATCAACTTGCTGGGAATATGGCGGACATTTTTTGTTAAATTTACAATACTTATAATGTTTAGAAAACTTTCACGAATATTGTATAAAATTTTAAATGTTTCAAAAAAATATCCACTAAAATATTCAACGGCTACGTAATTCTCTTTAGAGATACCTTTGTATGTTACACCACAGAAGAAAGATTTCTTCTGTGGTAGCACTATCAAAAATTTCGTATGACGAATTTTTTTTCGCGCGAAAAATTTTTCTAGCAGTTGTGGCTGCGTGCAGTTTTTCTTTAAATTTTTTTTTTTCGTATAACGGCTTTTTTCCACTAAAATTTGCGCTTAATTCCTCTACAGGGGGCCTATTCTCGAATTTCACATCCATTTTCCACATGTGCACATCTGTCAAAGTTGTCAAAAAATTGTTCGAAAATTGTAATTCGTATATAAAACACATGCGGCATTGACATTTTCCTATATGGGGAATTTTTTCACATGCTTATACCCATTCGGAAATATTCTCTTACTCTTGGTTCCTATCAAAAGTCGATTGCAAATATTTGCAAAGGGAAATTTTTTTATTTACAGGAAATTTTTTATTTACAAAGTAAAAAGATGTTTGCTTGACTACTTTTGGTTGCAAATCGCATTGTAAATTTGTATATTGTGTGTACCGATATATAATTTTTTTTAATGTGTACTATCCATGTGAACGAAAATCAAATAGATTGCAAATATTTGCAATCTACTTTTGGTGAGAACCCATAGTTAGTACCGAAAAAAATCAATTTTTATGAGTTTTGACAGATGTCCACATGTGGAAAATGGATGTGGAATTCGAGAATGGCCCCCCCCCCCAGATGATTAAAATTTTTAACTGCACCGCGACCAGTTAAAATTTTTGTGGTGAATATAATGTCAAAAATTTAATTTTTTATGCGGTATTTTTTTCGTTTGGAATACAGCCTAACAAGTTTTTAACACAATCACCAACAGCCTTAAAGAAAAAATCTAGAATAAAGCAAAATGCAAAAATAAAGTGCTTTATTTTCCCAGAAAAAATTTGTAATGTCAAATTGTTGCCCTTCGAGTAAAATTTTTTACCCTCAATGCGAGTTTACGACCATTTTCTGAAGAAAAATTTTCAACAGGCAACCAATCGACGTAGTCTATTTTGTAAACAAATTTCCCCTTCCGAATATAATTCTTTTGTTTTCCGGCACGAATTGAATCGACGAAATAAGACGTCGGTAATTTTTTTTTACAAATATTTAATTTCAAAAATATGTTTTCACACTCACAATTTTTATCAAAATTAATCTAAAACCATGATATTTTAGGGCAATTCTATTTGCCATTTTTCGTGCAGCTTCTTATACTAGCTTTACTTGCAACTGATTTCACTTCTTGTTGTACCACTGGGCATTCAGTACATAATACTTCCTTATCTGAACGCGAAGATTCCAAATTATTTATGTTTTCACCACAAACACTAGACTTTTTTTTTTTTCTCTTCGATTTACAAGAAGCAGTTGAAGCGCTTTTAACGGAAGTCGGGGAATCCTTTCCAGTTTCTTTTTTTACAAATTCATTCGGAATTTTCCAAATAAATACACCACCGTCAGCACTACCGGTTACCATAAATCGTCCACATGGACTAATTTTTCCAACAGTAACAAATCCAGCATGGCCATATCCTGCACAAAGCGGTTTGCCTTCTTGATAATCCCAAAACTGAAAATATTTAGACATATGGTATAAAGAAATTGTTAAGTTACGTTCAGAGGCTTTCATTACCCTCACTATCTGATCATTTCCGACCGAAACGAAATAATCACCATTTACGCTTAGATCAACACAATTTATTGTTCCTTTCGCAGTGCCTTCAACATCACGGATTAAACTACCATCGTATGCTTCCCAGTAACTAATTCGTCTATCGGAACCTGCAGCTAATATATGAACTCCTGTTGGAAAGTATCGTGCACAAGTAAATTGTGTATTAGCGAATAGCACATTTTTTCGAACCAAACGTTGTATATCCCAGATAATACATGTACCATCTGTACTAGCCGAAATTACTTCAGTGTCAAAACAATTAAAATGTACCGAACTGACTGGACCAACATGTTCTTTTAGTACGCCCACAAGACTTTGTTTATTGGTTTCAATTTTCCAAACACGTATTTGACCTTCACAACCGCCACTAACAAGAACACGACCCGAGGAAGAAACCGTTACAGCGGAACAGCCTTTGTTATGTGCATTTTGAATGGCATAAATCAAATTTCCCGTCATTGGTGTAAATGCCCGAATTACCCCATCATTCCATGCTGATATAATACTTTTTCCACTCTTTGTAAACACCAGAGAGGCACAAGTAAAATTTGGCACCTGAATTCGAAGCAGTTCTTGCATTTTCGTTGTTGACCATATGCGAATCGATTGATAAGATGCTGTAGCAAATACAACGGAAAAATTATGAGGAAATGCGATGTCATATACGGTGCTCGTGTGACATGTTTTCAGTAGTTTCAAGTCAAATGTCGATATTTTTAACGAATAAACTTCGCATGTATCCGTTCCTACAAATATTTGATCACATGTTAAGAAATTTAAAGAAGTAACGGCGCCAGCGGTTTTGCACGATTTTAGTACTTTAAATTGTGGCCATGTCGGATATGGATATTCTCGATTATTAACTGTTCTTTCTTCTAAAAGTTCAATAGTTCCATCCCCAGCACCAACAACCAAGTTCCCTGATGGTAATATCAGCAAATCGCGGACCCCGTTAATGTATTTGTCACAGTCTTTCCCTACCGGTTTCTTCGCATTGTGCTTAGCAAAGCAACCTAATAAAACAGGACTCTTTTCACGTTGAATAACATCAGGGTCATGATGACAATTTAACCGAACTTTAACTACATCGCCGCTCATCGTACCAACATAAGCCACTTCATCCCGTGTGTTGATCCGTATCGCAGTATATTCTCTCCGAAGTTTTCCTACTACAACATCTTCGACGATTAGTTTCCGATTAATAATATCGATAGTCCAAAGTCGTAGATTTTCTTTTCCACCCGACAAAAAAACAGCTCCTCGACGATGTAATCGAGCAAGTCTTGTAGCATCTCCAGTAGTTTCTCTTATCGAAACAGCTCCACAGAATGCAGTGTTATTTTCAATATCCCAAACATAAATCATTTTACAATCTTTACCACCCAGCGTTATTAAAAATTTTTCGTCTGCAGTGAAAACTAAAGCTTCCACACGAACTTTATGCAACTCTTGGCGAGTTGATTCTTTTTGTGATTCCCAATCCCATATTATAACTAGTGCACGAAATCCCATATGGTTTATCTGGCCGGAAGCGATTAATTTCCCTGATGCTGATATTTCCACGTTTGACACGGTATGCGTGTGTCCACATAGAAATGTTTGCTTATTTGATTCAATATTCAAAATTGATACCTTATTTCCTAGAGGGAATATTAAATGTTTTTGGTCCGGATGAGGCTTCAAGCCGCCAGGGATATGACCATCAAACCCAATTATGGCCAATACTTTTAATTCTTTTAATTTAATTTTTTCTTCGGTGGACATTTTATAAATATTTGAACGTTTTTTTATTTTAATTAGCAGAATTCTAAACGTACATAATAAAATAAATAAAGCAAATAAATGATACAATGGTTGGTTTTATTTTTAAACAAAAAAATTGCCATGGTAATTTGATTTATCGATTTCCCACAAAGTAAAATAATTGGTACTAGATTTTATGAAAATTGGGTTGAAACTTGAAAGTTGTTTAAGTGGAATTTATACGACCTTAAAGATCCGCTAGAGGCGCCACCGTCGTAAGAGCCAATGTATCTCTCGTACTACGAGTAAAGACTGATTTATATTCAACGACAATCGGCGTCTACAAAAAAATTGAAACACAATATAGGAAAAAGTACAAAGACAAAAAGAGTAAAAATATTCATCTGGTCAATTGAAACCCGAGAAACAAACCCAAAAAACCTCGTCTGCTTTTTTTTGCAGATGTAGAGTTTCATCTTTTTTCTGTAAAATCGTCGATGCGTGAATAAATAACTATAATAAGGTTACATAAATAAGAAAACCAATCATTTGCATATTTGGTTTATGACATTTTTTGTTTAAATTTACTCTTTATGTGTAAAGAAAACGAATTTTTGATTTGACATCTGCATCTGCGAAATTTTTTGAATGTAAATCAGTCGTTACGAAAACTCGAAATATATATATATATATATATATATATATATATATATATATATATATATATATATATATATATATATATATATATATATATATATATATATATATATATATATATATATATATATATATATATATATATATATAGATAGATAGATAGATATATATAATATATATATA
The DNA here is from genome assembly GCA_958295665.1 of Tipula vernalis. Lineage (NCBI taxonomy): Eukaryota > Metazoa > Arthropoda > Insecta > Diptera > Tipulidae > Tipula > Tipula vernalis. The sequence continues at coordinate 246,194,901 of OY282560.1, read as the reverse complement.
TATATATATATATATATATATATATATATATATATATATATATATATATATATATATATATATATATATAATATATATTAACTTAGTTTAATTTAAATTTGTTTCCAATCTAAAACAAAATTTTATTAAAATTGATAAAAAAATTGTAAACCTAAAACATACAATTCAAAAGTCAATATTCCCATATTCCCGATCTAAAAAGCATGGGAAAATATATTCCGATAGGAAGATAAGCACCAAAAAAGTTGAACCGATTTCACCCGATTGAATAATTTTTGATGCTTATACCCCAAATACATAAGCGGCGCTCTACGCCTAGCTTCGCTTCTCTTCGTCTTTATTATTTTTTGCAACCACATAGACGCCGCTAATTTGACATTTATACCACAGAAGAAAGATTAACCAGAATAGACATTGCGTGGAGCAAATTTTTTTTTCATCTTACCTTCTTTTTTGGACATTGCAGTATAATTATTTTTGAATATTATAATAGTTAATACAAATTATGCTGTCAAAACAAAATTGGTAAAATAATTTCACTAACTACACTGTTAAGGATTCTCAATTTTTAATATTTCAAATCAAAACCAGTAAACCAAAGAATGCATAACCTAACTTTCTCTTACCTTCGGCAAATCAAGGTCAAAAAAATGAGTCCAAATTTTTCCATACAAAAACAGCGTTATGTCTCTTCTGGTTGTATTCTGTGTTTATACCCCAAACACATTGACGGAGCGAACAGCGGCGCTAAATTAGAATACATGTATCTCCATAAGAGCGAACACATAGAGCGGCGTCAAACTAGCAAAGTTTGTATTTTTTGAGGCGATGAATGACATTTATATTTATTGTTGTTGTTTTTAAAGTAAATGCTTGGAAACCTCTAATTTTAGCTGAATTTTACATACAAATGGGCATATATCAGAAAGACAATTGTAAAAAAAAATCTAAATTTGAAATTAAATTTGTTCGTAATAAGTCATTAAACAAATAGTATTTTATGTAAATGTTTTATTGTAAAAACACAACATTTTTCATATAAATAAATGTCAAATTAGCGGCATCTATGTGGTTGCAAAAAATCATAAAGACGAAGAGAAGCGAAGCCAGGCGTAGAGCGCCGCTTATGTATTTGTGGTATTATTTATATGAAAAATGTTGTTTGGGTTTTTACAATAAAACATTTTCATAAAAAACTATTTGTTTAATGACTTATTACGAACAAATTTAATTTCAAATTTAGATTTTTTTACAACTGTCTTTCTATATGCCCATTTGGATGTAAAATTCGCTAAAATTAGAGGTTTCCAAGCATTTACTTTAAAAACAACAACAATAAATATAAATGTCATTCATCGCCTCAAAAATACAAACTTTGCTAGTTTGACGCCGCTCTATGTGTTCGCTCTTATGGAAATACATGTATTCTAATTTAGCGCCGCTGTTCGCTCCGTCAATGTGTTTGGGGTATTACTGGTACAAATACCACACGACAACACACAGTAACAAAATTGTATACTTTATATGGTATACATATACGAAACTCCCTGTGAGTAAATTCCCATGTACACAACAAAATCGCACTACAGGTCCGCCAACTGTTGGCAACATGTTGAGCAAAATCAACATGTTGTTTTTTGAATGTAACCGATTTATCGAATATTTCATGGGAATGTGATAGATCGAATGTCAACTTTTCCATCAGTAAGCAACTGAAAGCGCCCATTGGTGGTGAAAAAATATGTATATGTCAAATAGCATAAATCATGTTTCCATGAACGAGGTTGAGAGGTTGGATTGAAATTAGGTTTTCGTTAACACCCCTATTCCCTTAGTCGTGTCCCTTGTACCGACAATCAAATTTTGATATTCTCTTAGTCGATCGATGCGACAATTGTCGTTTGAAGTGACAGATATAGTTTTACGTCGCATTCTCTTATATTATCACTTCGATCGACTAAGAGAATACCAATTTAAAGTTGAAGTGACACGACAATTGTCACGTCGAATGAAGTGACACGACCAAGGGAATAGGGGTATACATTTCAAAATGACGTCGATCGTTTCCATGGAAGTGAGTTAGGTCGAGTTGAAAATGTTACAGCAAAGTACATTATAAGTACACTTTTGACTTTTATATTGCGTTCTTAATTTTTGGTCAATATTTTTTTGTTATATTCAATTATACTAACATTTTTTGGTGGTAGTAACAATAAAAATCCCTTTTGTATATTTTTCTCGCCATTTTGGTTTTCAACTTTACTCAATTCCACTAGCTTCGTTGAGTTCAAACTGACTTAACGAAAATCTAACTAAAACCTCGTTTCCATGAACACCAACCCCAACTCAAGTCAGTTTGAACCTTACATGGAAACAAGCTAATAGAAAATTGTTGTAAGGTAAGTTTTATTCTTAAATTATTATTAATTCACAGTAATTTATTTCACAAAAACATATTATATTAATAGTGGTAATACCTATAAAATACCATATATTCTCGCATTATTTTCACTAAATCAATTAAGAATTCTCAAACTCAATTCCACTAGCTTCGTTGAGTTCAAACTGACTTAACGAAAATCTAATTCCTACCTCGTTTCCATTACTACGTTTCCATGACAGAGTTAACCCGGTTTAAGAGTTTCGTTGAGTTAATAACATGGCCGCGCTAATCCATATTGTTTCCATGCAATTATAAATTCTAGTGTAATTTGACATTTCACAACAATTTAAAGTCACTTTTGGAAATTTTATTTGTATGGTGGAAATTTTTCAATTTAACATTTATTGTGATTTTTATGATTTATAAAGTAATTATGGAGAGAAAAGAATACTCGCAATTCCATTTTGAATTGGTATAATTGTTTTTTTCGCTTTTGACAGATAGAATCCCTTCTAACCCTACTACTTTCGTTGAGTTAAGTTGGATTAAGAAACTTAACGAAGATCCTAAACTCGACATGTTTCCATGATAAGATAATCCACGTTAATCCCGGTTAACTCCATCATGGAAACGTAGTACATGAACACCAACCCCAACTCAAGCCAGTTTGAACCTTACATGGAAACAAGCTAATAGACAATTGTTGTAAGGTAAGTTTTATTCTTAAATTATTATTAATTCACAATAATTTATTTCACAAAGACATATTTTATTAACAGTGGTAATACCTATAAAATACCATATATGCTAGCATTATTTTCACTAAATCAATTAAGAATTAATTACAAAAGTGCGAATCTCAAATAAATTTAAACAAAATTTGTAGGCTATTTTGAAACGATGTCAGTACAATAAAACCTCCACTGTCTTTTGATGAATTAATTGATTTTCTCAAATTAATAAGAAAAATAGTGTACATAAGCAAAGTCTTGGTTCTTATGCAACTAATACAACAGGTTTTGGATATTAATTATTGTGAAATACAATTATTTTATTAATTATACGCACAGGACACTATTTTTATATAGTTTGACACAAATAAATTTTCACCACCATTGGATCTACTAGTTCGAATAAGGTCCTCATAAATACTATAAATAAATAAATAAATCAAAAATAAATAAATATCAAGATGTCAGCCACTTTCCATTGATATATAGGACCTATGAAATAGGCCTTGACTATCGAGTCAGTCGAACTTATTGGTTTTCTAAAAAAAAAAATTACTTCTTTTAAATTTACATATGAAAAATTACATATAAATTTACATATTTGTACATATTTACAAATTCGAAAATGCTTCGGGCCGGCATATCGTTTGAAGGTGTTTAACCAATGTACACAATTATCATTAGTCGCCTGGAAAATATAAAAAATGCAAGCTACCATAGCACTGATGGATTATGTTCCAAGCTATACAACAGCATTATTGGATTGGACAAATTTAATGAATTTTAATGGAGCCCAGCCAGGGAGGTATCTTGCGTAATTCTATAAAGCTGTCTTCTTTGTAGTTATTTTTACGTTAAATGATCTCATCTACACAAACTATTGTGAATGAGCTTCATCATGCTCAAAATAGATTGTGTAGCTTGGGGTTGTTATTTAAAGCAAAATATTTGTATATTTAATGAAATGCTATACTATGAATAAAGGCAAATAGTTTTTAAGTTTGGTATATTCATTAATGGTTGGTTAATTTTTTACAGGAATAATTTTATTATAAAAAATATATGTTACATTTAAAGAATTGGAATAAACATAAAATTATGTATTTTTTTAAATTTAACAAAAAATTGTTAATTTTATAAAATGTCCAACGATTAGTTGTTTTTGTGGTAATGGAAAATCTCGTCAATCAATTATGTTTAAAAGCAGGTGGTGTATAACTTCCTTTCTTTCAATCTTCTTATTTTAGGTTCACATAAATTATCAATCCCAAATAAAATAAATTAATAAATAAATGCGAATTATATTTTTTTAAATCAAGAAAAAACATTATTTATTAGATTTATTATTAAAAATTTCAATGCAATCTTCATCTCTTGCTCCATCATTAAATATATTTGATTTGAGTTAAATCCGATGAAATGTTACATTTCCTTTAGATCTTCTGGCATTTCATTTTTAGGATGTTTATTTTCAAAGTGCTGCTTATAGGTTTTCGGATCGGGCATTTGAGCCTATTTTGTTGGTTATTTTAATAAATCACCATGCAAATAAATAAATAAATATATATTTTCACGTTAATTACTTTACTCAAAAGTTTATGTTTGATCTTATACTCACTTTACAAATAGCGCAATTATGCACAAGTGCCTTTTGTGCGGCTTTCTTTTGATCGGACGCACTATGGCCTTGTTGTTTTTTAGCTTTAGCAGACTTTTCTGCTTGCTTTTGTTGAGACTGAATTTTTTGTTGTCCTCGGGCCATTTCTAAAAGTTTAAACAAATAAACATTAATAAAACAAAATTTTGAATCTTTTCTAGTTTTTTCATACAGAAGATTTGACGCTAGCGAAACCGGAACAACTTGCCAAAAGGGACCTAAACTGTGCAATTCGACGTTTTATATTATAAAGGTACAGCAAGAAAACGGAAAACAATAATAAATCTTCTAATAAAAGACGATAGCCGTCGAAAATAAAGTCGAATTGCATAGTTAGAGGCCCCTAGGCCCGTATTCTTGAAATTCAACCGAAAAAAGTCACCCGTTATTTTCTAGTGAAATACGTCATTTCAGTCGATAATTTAAATTGTTTTACACTAAAGTCACCGGCCACTTTTTTCGGTGAATTTCGAGAACCCGATTATTAAATTTTTGCCATTTTTTTAAAATAATAAACACCTTTGCATTAAAGTATTACTTTATCACCACACAAATAGCACTTCGTATAAAATTTTCATATAATGTCATTTGAGGGTATGTGGAAACGTCAACTTATCATTTTGATTCATCATTTTCCCCTTAAAATTCATTTTGCAGGGGTGTGTTTGTAGACTTTCTCCATTTTTTTATATCACACATAAAAAATCTCCACTAGTGATATAAAGGTGTGTTATATCACCACAAAATGACCACCCAGGAGGCCTATTCTCGAATTCCACATCCATTTTCCACATGTGGACATCTGTCAAAATTCATAAAAATTGAATTTTTTCGGTACTAAGGGAATATTTCCGAATGGGTATAAGCATGTGGAAAAATTCCCCATATAGGAAAATGTCAATGCCGCATGTGTTTTATATACGAATTACAATTCTCGAACCAATTTTTGACAACTTTGACAGATGTTCACATGTGGAAAATGGATGTGAAATTCGAGAATAGGCCCCCAGGTTTTTGAAGACGCAGTCTACAAAGCTATTGTGAAATTATTCGAGGCGCTTTTTTTGCGATCGTATCGAAAATTTTCCTATTATGAAACTTCGTTTTCGATAAAGTCGAAAAATATGCGACTGCTCTTGAGGTGACGAATGCATACGCGTGTTCAATTATAAATCGTAAGATAAAAAAATTTCAGTTATTCAGTTTGTAACGTATATTTTAATTTTAATTTTTTTTTTCCGCCTAGTTAATAAATTAATTTATTTTTTTTTCGATATTGTCGAATAATTCAAAATAGCTATTTTCGACCTTGTCGAGTTGGTCGACAACGTCGAAAATTTGCGATATCGAAATTTCATAATAGAACCCCTGGGTGGTCATTTTGTGGTGCTATATCACGCCTTTATATCACTAGTGGAGACTTTTTTGTGTGATATAAAAAATGGAGAAAGTCTACAAATGCATCCCTGCAAAATTAATTTTAAGAGGAGAATGATGAATCAGTGACAAGTTGACGTTTCCACATAACCTCAAATGACATTATATGAAAATTTTATACGAAGTGCTGTTTATGTGGTGATAAAGTAATACTTTAATGCAAAGGTGTTTATTATTTAAATAAAATGTTAAAAATATAATAATCAGTCCTTTGTCAATCAACAATTTTATTTTCCACTTGGTTTCATGATAATTTTCATTCATTTTTTTAAAACCCCCAATTTAGTTGTTTTCCATCAAACTATTTGGAGTTTGATCAAAAACAACTAAATTAAAGTTTCAAAAAAATGAATGAAAAATATCATGATACCAAGTGCAAAATAAAATGGTCGATTGAAAAAAGACCAATTAATATATTTTTAATATAACATAAATAGAAAAGCCTTTGGTTTGTTAGAATTTTTATGTTTCATTATGTTACATTGACCAATATTTGCATTTTGTGGGGTTATGTCAGATGGTTTATGTTGATTTTTGTTTAAGAATTTTTTTTTTATCCTTTGCTATTATGAGCTCCCGATGAAATTTGTTATTCTAGGCAACTAGAATGTTATTTTTAACAAATAATTTACTACACAAAATTAAAATAATTGTTGATTTTTGTATTTCATTTTTCTTGTAAATTTAACGATTACCCATTAATTTTATTTCAAAAATATATAAATGATCATTTTGTTATAATAAATATCATTCATTTATATTTCGCGTCAATGTAAATTTCATTCATTTTTGATATTTTTATTAGAGCTTTTTAAACTCCATATAAAACAAATGTAAACAACAAAATAATTTTTTTTCCACTTGTAAAAGTAAGACGGAAGAAGTTGTGGTCTTTTTAATTTAAATCATTATGCGACGTGACGATATTCATCCATGACAACACCGTAGTTAGCTACGACAATTTATTTTACGCACAGTTTCGCCAAATGTGATATATTACCACAAAATGACAACACTGCAAAATGAATTTTAAGGGGAAAGCAATGAATCAAAGTGATGATTTGACTTTCCTACGTAGCCTCAATTGTTGATTTTTATATGTAATATAAAATTCAACAATTATTTTAGTTTTGTGTAGTAAATCCTATGTTAAAAGAACCATTCTAGTAGCCTAGAATAACAAATTTCACAAAAACAATCATCCTCCTAACAGAAATGGACAAAAAATAACCAATTCTTAAACAAAAATCAACATAAACCATCTGACATAACCTCACAAAATGCAAATAATGGTCGGTGTTTAAATATGAAATTCTAATAAATCAATGGGTTTTCTAGTTAAGTTAATTTAAAAATATAATAATTAGTCTTTTGTTAACAAACAATTTTGTTTTGCAGTTCGTATCACAGTAATTTTCATTCATTCACAAAGCTAAAATTTATTTTTTAAATATTTATTTTAATATTTTATCATCATAAATTTAAAAAATTAAACCACTATCGCATTATTTTTTGGTATTATGTGAATTAAAAATTTAGAGGTTATGTTTTTCTTATGTCATAATTTTTTGTGTGTTCCAATCAGTGCTGCCAGATTATTTTTTATAAAATCTTTTTAATTTAAAAAAATAATCTTTTTTTGGGTCAATAAATCTTTTTTAATTTTTTTTCTATTAATTTAAAAGAAAGTACGCTCCACGTTCGCCGTTACCGCAGGAATCATTAAAATGGCCATATTAGTTCGCTTCAAATTAGGAAAACATAAACTGCATCGAACCATTTAAAATTCAAAAATCGTTCAGTTTTAATTCTGAAAAATTGAACAATTTAATTTGCCAATCCATCGTCGGAAATTTGGAAGTAATCCTGATAAATGATGTTAGGAGAAAAAACAAATGATTTTTTTTGTTTTCAAAAGAAATTTTGAACAACTTAGGTTTTTTTATATAATATGCAAGAAAATCTAAAGCCTGTTATCATTTGTCTCCAAAATTAATTTTATTAATTAGGTGATTACATATGGTAACTTCAAGTAAACCTGTTGACAGTGGAATCGAAACTCTACTTCACCGTTTGATGATAGTAAAAGGGTGGTTATTTGGATTTCCTATTTGTGTAATAATGAACCATATATTTAGAAAACGTATTACATATTTCTTAAAACATCTGGAAAAGCTTGCTGTTATAAAAAACTGATTTTAGATACACTCAAATTAATTTTTAAAAAAATCTTTTTATTTTGAAGAAAACCTTTTTATCTTTTTCACTGGCAAAAAATCTTTTAAAAAAAATAAATCTTACGATCTGGCAGCACTGTTCCAATCGACATTTAGCCGAGACATATTTTTCGCACTTATATTATAAATACTTGCGGTGGTCGATTGGAAAACCACTATTGCCTCGCAGTTTGAAGTTTTTAAATAAATAACCTCTAAACAAAAAAAACGATTCGGCAAAAACGATACGATAGCGATATGTAAACAATGCTTAATTTCTAATAACACACTACGCACTTTCTAATATTGATTTCTACTCCCATAGAAACAACGAAAATAAAAATTGTATATTGTGCGTTCTCTCACTTGCCATTTCAATTCAAATTTAACCTTAAACAAAAGCGGACGGCGATATTTGTGTAAAAAGAAATTAAAATCATTATTAATTTAATCCTTTTATACTAATTGTTTATTTTTTAAGATGTGAGAAAATTTTACTACTGCTGATTGAATTGAGGAGCGAAGTATTATGAAACCCAATGTAATTAAACCGTCATATAAAAAAGTAAATTTTATATATTATATATAATGTAATAATTATTATAATATACTACTTCAAATTAATAAAAAAAAAATAATCGTATTATAAAACTGGCTTTTTATTTTTGCTAATCCAAAATAAATACTAACGTAACCAACAAGAAAAATACGATATGTAAATACCATATATCGCATAATTAGATCTGTTTACGATATGAAAAGTAAGCGTCGTAAACGTATCGTAAAAATGTTTCTATTTACGTTACGTAAAAAATTCTAATTATCATGGGACGTTGGTTTCGTAAACATATCGATTTTAAACGATATATTGTATGAACAACAAAAATCATTTTGATGTTGGATATGTTTTCTATTTTAAACAATTATATAAAAAAAAATTAGTTATTTATTAATCCTTCCATATCCCGGAGCTAAAGCTGATGATCCACCAATTGCTGGAGATGTGCAATTTACTCATTCAGCCGTATATTTTAGGTACACATCGTAAATATAAAAGTGACTAAAATATGTTATTGAGGCAAAATATAAACATTTCAAATAGTTTTATTTCAATTAATGTTTTATTTAATTAGTGCATCATATTTCAAAATTTATATTTACGTAAGCATTTGCTAAAATGTTCGTGTTTTGTAATTGTGTTTCTTCCATTTTTACTCGGCTTTATCAATAAAAATAATAAATGTTGTTCAATTTTATTTAAAAAAAATGGATTTTTAAAAAATTATTAATTTAATGATTACATAATTAATACCCCTTCTCAAATGGCGTCCAAAATAAAATAGTGAATGCAAGTATTTAGAATTATTCTTCCTCTTTATATGGCTTCGTCAACAATTTCATCGACGTACAGAAATTCGTTCATGATCGAACAAATAAGAGATAAGGGATTTTTATTATTTTATTTTGACGTTTATTGAAAACATTCAATATGAGAGATTAATACTGCCGTACTACAGATATTTACCTTATCTACATTTTTGGCTAAATTGAACTAATTGATGCTAATCATAGATATTATTATGCTTTATCATTATAGTTTATAATTATAATAAAAAATACATTAAAACAATGTTAAATTATCAAAAATATATTTCATTCTAACAGAAAAATTAAGCTTTGTCCAAGTAAGAATAACTTAACTAAAGCATTTTAATCAGAAACAACTTATCTACTGTGGAGATAAGGCGTTTTATTTCCAATGCGTTAGTTAAGTCTTAATTGCTTAGTTTGCTTTAGCCCAAATTGCACTTAGGCTAAATTGACTATTTCGTAAAACTGACTTAAGTGCTATTCCCCATTGGTAGTTTGAAAAAAAAAAAACTTATCTGGCTGAAATATTACATTGTATTAGAAATAAAACAACTTAAAAAAAAATTAAAATCCTTTTCATGAAATTAGAAAAATGTTATATCACAAATTTTTTTAAATATCAAAAATAAACAGAAAAAAGGAAAGAAAAGAGTAAAAGACATACCAGAAAACCAATAAATCGGTATTTTCCCGATATCCTTCCTACATTGCATTTCATAGTTTTTTACATTTCACGAAAATATTATTTATACCACGTTTACATTAGTAGAATAAAAGTATGTAGCAAAAAAGTATCGTCATGTGAACTCAAATTTAAATATTTTATCACATACTTTTTTGATATTTCGGTAAAGTATGTATCAAAAAAGTATCAGTATATTACGTTGTAATGTGAACTCTAACTAATAACTATATGTTAATGTCATTCGTATATTTGTTGTGAAAACAAAAATTTATACGTTTTTTTGTTAAACTACAATTTCGGGTGTTAATCAAATAATTTGCCGACAAATCTAAAAGAGTTTGAGAAGAAATTCACAAAATATAAACTGAATTGAATACAGAAATCTATCTGTCAAAACAACAAACTTTTATAGTATGCGTTCACACTACAAATCGCAAAGCTAATGTGAACTGCAGCGGAAAAATAATTAAATAGCAAAAAAATACATACATATTAGGTACGTATAATGTAAACGTGGTATTAGTATAACGTCATACGTGGTAGAGGTGATAGTACATGTAAAAATTGTGTTGTGGTATTTATAATATTATTAACTATAAAAATATTTACAATGGATACGTTGGATTTGTTATTCGCGGAATATATTGACGAAGAAAATGTTGAAATTGTTGAAGATATTGAAATTGTTGACATTTCTAGCTCACTAACGTGTAGTTACGAAACCATAGATACAGAAAAAAAATTGAAAAAGGAGTGCAATGCAGTCTCTTGATATAATAGTCCTCCGTTGTTTGAAACGGAGGATCTCAGTTCAGATATTTTTGAAGAAGGTACATTAATTTCTATAAATATAGAAAAAATAACCCATGACAATCCATCGCAATCCATAGCTATCTTCTTAGAAGATCAGCACCAAGCTGATGAACATCAAACACCTATTCTTGATAACACGGTTTCTAGCGACAATGAGTCAAATTTATTAGAAAATATTTCAAATGGTAAGTAAATTAAGTTTTATGGTTGTCATACGAGCATATATTTATTTATTATTGTTTATCGTAGATATAAATATGATTGATTATTCGTTAACAAAGATTGGCGGAGTAAGAAAACGAAAAAAATTTGTTCATAAAAAAAGTGAACGTAACAAGATCTTAAATGCTAAACGACCAAATAATAATCAATTAAAGCCAACCTGTTCCAAAAGCTGCAGAAAACTTTGCACTATAAAAATCTCAACTGCTCAACGACAAAAAATTAATGATAATTTTTGGTTAATGAAATTTTGCGAACGCAGCAACTTTTTGAAAAATATGACCTGGAAAAAATCGTTGCACGAAAAACAGTGAAGCTGCGTACATACTATATTTTTCTGGTGAAAAAATGTACACCACGAAGTTAGCTGTATGAGTTGAATTATTTCCAACTAGAACAAAAAGTTCACCAGGGTAACCAATTTTAACTAAAAATTTTACTGTTTTCCTAATGGGTGAACCAGCGAGTCAGTAACAACTTTAAGTAAGAATGCGATATACAGAAAGTGCATGTTACTGACCAGCGAATCTTTAAGAACTGTTCGTTCAGTTCGGCTGTCACTTAAGAGAGCGAAAATTAACGCGCAAACTGAAGGAAATGTCAGAATACACCAAAATTTTCACGGCACACTTTTCTTAAAAATAATAATTTTGCTATTCACATTACAATTTTAATACTGTATTTGTCAGTTATTACGGATTCGGTGGCTGATATGTCAAATATTCGGTAAGGAAATATTTTCGTCAAATTCTGTAACGATTCTTACTGATTCGCTGGTTACCCCTTAACTTCGTGGTGTACATTTTTTCACCAAAATTGGAGCATGTACGCACCTTCAATTCTAGCAAAAGGCAGTACACCATGAAATATACATTACACGATGAAAATGGAGAAGCAAATAATGTATGTCAAACATTCTTTCTAGCAACATTAGGATATCATAAAAACAACAACTCAATATTGAAACGCGTCCAAATTGATAAAAATGAAGTGACATTTGAAAAAGGGGTAAATATCCCAGAGAAGTAGCTTACAAAGATGATGTTAAAAAACATATGGAATCTTTTAATCCTGTTAATTCACACTATCGGTGTGAGCATCTCCTAATAAGAGATACTTGCCGTCGGACATTACCATCAAACTTATGCATGACTCGTTTCGTGACATGCATCCAAATATTAAGTGCTCTTATGATACATACAGAAACATTGTCAGTGAGCTGAATATTAGTTTTGCAGTGCTTGGGAATGAAGAATGTGAGAGGTGTACTATCTATAAAAATATTGAGCCAGAACATACGAATTGTGACAACACTTGTGAAATTTGTGTTAACTACAACCTCCATAAAACTCGCTCAATGAAAATCCGTGAAGCTTACGAGTTATGCAAAACCATTCCGTGGAGCGAAACTGAAATCTGTGTTTCGGTAGATCTACAAAAAGTCATAATGCTGCCACGCATGGAAATGTTTAAACACATTTTGTTTACCAAACGTATAATCGTGTTTAACGAATCATTCGTGCCAGTAGGAAAATTGGGCAAAACCAAGAAACCAATGGCGGTTATCTAGCATGAAGCAATTTCAGGACGAAAAAAGGAAGACATCATCTCTTCGTTCTATACATTTTTTTTATACTACCGGGACATTAAAAAAATTAAAATATGGCCGGATAACTGCGCATCCCAAAACAAAAATTGGTCGTTGTTTTCATTTTTGACAACAGTGGTCAATTCAACAAATATTAATGCTGAGGAAATCGAATTGCTCTACTTCGAGTCAGGCCATACTTTTATGTCAGCTGACAGTTTTCACCATCAGGTTGAACTAGGTTTAAAACGAAACAAAAAAACATATGACTGACGATTTTTTGATGCTGTAAAAACATGTAATAAAGGGAATGTAATTGTGGAAGTTATGAATGAGCAAGACTTTTATCTATGGGAGGACAATTCATCTCAAACAAAAATTAAAAATTCTAATCCTCGTTCATACCTTAAAGAAATGGTTAAAATAAAATTTAAAAGAGGCAGTACTAGTTTATTTTACGCACGGGAATATGACGATAATTATGTTGAACTGCCATTTTTAAAAAATTCGTTTGAAAAAAGAGGTTTGCCTCTTTCTCAGATAAGGACCGAACCAAAAGGAATAACAACAGAACATTATAATCAAATACTAAAAGACATTAAACCTTTAATTCATAATGATGGCAGCCGTGAATTAAGTATGTGTCTGAAAATAGTATTGATAATTAATTAATTATTAATTTGAATAAATTTAATTAATTTTTTGTTAGTTATTGTTTGATTTTATTTTTATTTTTATTGTTTCGATAATTAATTATTAATTTGAATTATATGTACATTGTATTGTATATCATAATAATTAATTACATAATTAATTACATAAAAATATATATTTTTGTTTTTTTATAAAAATTTTGTACGTTTTTGAATTAAAATCGCATTTTGAACAGTACCACTTAAGTTTTTATTTTATAATTAATTTAAATAGAATTATTAGTATTAAAGAACCATAAATCACTTATGTGGTAAATAAGGTGTAAATGCTTCGTCAGCAAAAACTAATTTTCAAGTTATTTTGTGATATCATTGCCTTATTGGTAAATAAGTCATTATTGATTATTATAAAGAAGTGATTTTTATCTCTTGTGTTAGACAAAATACTATTTTGTTTATTTTTTCTTTAAAAAAACATTATTTTTTGTTATTTACGCGCAAAAATTGTTGTACTTAGTATAATTTTTAATATTACAAAAGAACTGCAGGATTTAATATTTTTCTAAGTGGAATTTATGCAAAACTAGTTTGTAAATTTAAACTTCAATTTTCTCAAAAGTCATTTTTTGCAGATAAGGTGAATATCTGTACGACGGCAGAATAGGATATGTAGATTATTATTTGTCTATTATGAATAGGTTTGAGGAATTTTAAGTTTGAGCATGACCATCTGTAACAGATAAAATGTAATTCCTAATCATTAAACCGAAATTTGGCGAGCTGCGTTGGTTGTGTGGCTATTTTGACATACAATTTTACTGTTGAGTAGAAGTACAGTTTTAAAAATGCTTGAGAATCGCAAGAAGATAGAAGGTTCGCCAAGAACATGATTTCCGATTATATTCATAATTTATTAATTCAAAATTTAGTAGAATGTTTTTTTATTTAAAAATATATATCTATAATTAATATTTTATTTTATAACTCTGAGCCGCCATTTTGGCATCTTAGCCGCCATGTTGGCTTTTTGTAATATTTTCGATCTAGGCATTTGGTTAATTATCACAAATTTTGGCGAGCAGCTCGCCAAAATTCGGTTTAATGATCACGAATTACATTTTATGTTACAGATGGTCATGCCAAACCTAAAATTCCTCAAACCTATTCATAATTAACAATTGAAAATATAGAGAAAGCTCTACCTATCGGAATAAAATAAAGCTGTAACACCGTATAAAAATTAGCAACAGCGCTCGCAGAACGACTGAAATATGGTATAGTGGAAATTTTTTGAAGTTGTGAAGCCGACAAATATTTTGTCTAAAATCGCGGTTCCAATCGACGATTGGAACCGTGATTTTAGACAAAATATTTGTCGGCATTACAACTTCAAAAAATTTCCACTATACCATATTTCAGTCGTTCTGCGAGCGCTGATGCTATTTTTGTATGGTGTTATAGCTTTATTTTGTTCCGATAGGTAGTGCTTTCTCCCTATTTCCAATCGTCAATAGACATATGATAATCTACAGATCTTATTAATCTTTCGTATTGAACGTTCGTTCAATAAACGTCAAAATAAAAATATATTTACAATTTAGGGTGGTTCCAATACAAATGTACCTACACTTAAGGTTCTATGTTCATTCACACCAAGTGTCGGCGGCGGGCGTCCAATTTAAATACACGGATTGATGCAAACCTATCATTTGAGCGAAAATATAAGCATTTTTTACAGAAACATACAAAAATATTCTAATTTTAATATAAAAACTCCTAAAACAAAGAAAAATATTTTCTTTGTTTGGAAATTTTTCTATTAAAATTAGGATATTTTGCACGTTTCTATAAAAACAAATGCTTATATTTATGGAAAAACTATGGTTTTTAATCAATGCATAAGAAAATACATGTTTATTTAAATTCGGTGTGATAGAACCTAAGTCAGTTTGAACCTTACATGGAAACTAGGTATAAGTTAGTGCAGTGATATAATTATTGACAAAAACTACCAAATCGAGATCTTTGTACTTTATTAATACGTAGTACTTTATTAATGTTACTTTGTAATAATTCATTTTTTAGATAATTTTGAGATGTGAAAATAAAGATGTAAAAAAATGCTTTATCTTTGTCACTCTAATCGATTATTTTTTTTGTCTTCTTTCGACTTCAGGTCACTTCAGTCAATTATTCACTGTGGCATACGGACATAACGGTTCACTATTGTACGAGTGTTATTTCTCAGTGTCAGACATAATGAATTCACAACAAATTCAAAATATCGTTCTCAAAGAACAATGGAGAAACCATATGCTACCTTTAATTATAAATTTCGGTTTAAAATTTATGTACATATATAAAATTCAGTTTTTTTAGAGACACACACACCGTAAGAATGGAGTTAATCCAATCAGGGATAAAACACATGTTTAAAGGTCGATCCGCACGATATGCTTTCAGTTATGTTCTAACCCTGCCGGACACGCGTAACGCAAACGTTCATTTTACGAATAGTCTCTTCTACTAAAGTGTTCGTAAACGTTACGCTAAAAATGAGTAGATATGTTAGCCACTACAGCTTAGCGGATTTTGCGGATGTGTTGCGAGAGTATTCACCACAAGCGGCACTCGAATTAAAACACTTAAATCAATTATATTATACTTTATTGAGGTTAATGCACTTCTTCGTTCGTATGTTTATTATGAAATTTGCTGTTATGATCTTGATGTTGTTTTATTAATTGTAGTTATTATTGTTGAGAAAATGGCCACTGTAGTTTTGATGAACACGATGTGCGATGTTGTTAGGTTGACGATCGACGAGAGAAGAGGAAGAAAAATGGTTGGACATCGTGTAGTTTGACGTCTGTATTAATTCGCTGTGTTCGCCACAAGGTGATGTGTTTGTTGTGGTGGCGCCAACATTGCCGGCCGGCCTAAAGGATTAATCCTTTAGCTATCGATGTTGTCTGGGATCGGCAGTAGACACAATTTTACTACCGGTCTCGTGAGTGTGTTGCCTTGACATTTCAGCGTGACTGTGCGAATAAGACCATCGGCACCCGGATGAATAGCAGTGATTCGGCCCATCGCCCATTTGGATGGTGGGCAGAGTTCATCTTTTATCAGAACTAGCTGACCGACCGTGAAGTTAACGTTTGTTTTGAGCCATTTGGGACGTTGCTGCAGTCGTGACAAGTATTCGGTTGACCAGATCCTGTGGCGAACGACCTTGCGGATTATTCCCATATGGTGTGCACATGCTTGCATTACTTACATCCGCGATGCTCAGGGTCGGGAGGGTACTAAACTCACCATGTAATGAATAACCGATCTGTCACAGAAAAACGAAACTCATGTGCAAAAAGGAGGAGGAAAAAAAAATAATGTAACCTATAGTACGTATGCTCAGTATGCTCAGTATGTAACAATCATGCCATGCTTCCCTCAAAATGCTGTTCAAACACACATCGTTAGCCGAATAACCTTAAAAAAAAATTACAGTAATCGATGATCATGGAACAACTTATGCAAATCAATGAGCCACAGCTCTATCACACCATCCCGTAACTGCGGAAAACCAAAATTGTATTTCGATCTAACATAGAAAACTTTAAATTACAGATTTTTTTTTTTTTTTTTTTTTTTTTTTTTAGTGGAAAAAAATAAAAATTTAATGAAAATATGAATCAAAATGAAAGTTCTAAGTATCAAAAGAATATGAAAAATAATTTAAATATGAGGAAATATGAAATGGGAAATAATTTAAGAAAACGCAAAAGACAACTAAAATTAATTATAAAAATACTTCACCGCAACCGCAACTCTGAGGGTGTCCATATTTATTGCAATTCCACTTTTATATAATACGTACGACCTTGGTACGACTGGAGCTCGAGGTTAGGTTAAGCCGGTTGGCCTAATCCGTAAATTTCAGCAGCAACGATCCTTTCTGTTATGTTTGTGCTTAATCATAACACGCAATAATTGATTGTTAACGCATCGATTTATCTGGTTAACAATTTTGTAGCCAACCAAGGTTTAAGAGTTTTATGGATCACAATCACAACAACTATTAGCACTGTGTAATGGAGTCTTTTTTTTTTCACCACAATCAATTACAACACCAATAAAAATAACCCCTTTTTTTTTTTTATTTTCGTGAATTAGCTTAATCACATATTATATTATCATAACAAAAAAAAAATAAGTACAAATTGTTTTTTTTCATTTTATACAAGAAATTAGAATCTCAATGATCATTACAGTATACAGTGAATACAGTAATTTATATTTTCGTCATTACTTTATTATTTATGCAATTACATAATACATTGTTTATTTTTTTTTTTTTTTTTTTTAACACCATAATAAATTTCTAAAGTTTTCTAATTTGATCTTGCGCCACATAAAAAAAAATAATCGTCATTCATTTGCACTACAATTATTCCATGTCACTCAACAAACTGTTATTTTCCAAAAATTTTTATTTTTATATATTTTTTTTTTTAAATACAAACACTTACGCTTGCAAAACAAAATACTTCAAAAACGAACAATAAATCCCGATCCGTTCGTTAAACACGCCACAGGACTTAATTTTATTCACTTAATTTATTTTCGGCCATACTAATAAGGTTTCTAGCATCGTCCAACAAGAACTTTTACACGACCATTTGTCTTGACTCTTGTTTCTGACCAAAAAAAAAACCCACTTAATTCAAGCTTTATATACTGACTGCCGACTCCTATCATTTTTCCCCCAAATCAAAAATTTTTCTTTTCAACAATTCACCATACTACCATCTCATTCTATGGTCCAATCTACTCCTATTACCGTACTGCATAAAACAGTAACACAATTGAACCATAATTGACTTAAGCATTACCATAATTTGGGTGGTTTGAGTACAAGCTACGTGTGGACAAAAACGACGTTTCTATTTGGCCGATAGATATCGACACCTAACAATCTACAGAACAAAAAAACAAAATTTTAAATAATTCAATCAGCAAAGAGTAAAACAAACACAACTACTCTGATCGCTGAACCTGGCCGGTACCACAATTAGCCAACCGTTACAGCACAGATTTGTTTGATTTGAATCGCATTGCATAATCAAACAAAACTGAAATAAAACAATTAAGTTAAGGTTTTATATCCTTCGTATGGAAGATACCGAGTAGTTTACCATCTGGACTCTCAACTTCATAGTTTACCCAACCGATTTTTTTCCGTACAATTGCTTTTTTGAATTGAGGAGCCAATTTTGCATTGAAACATTTACTCGCATCGCTCTGATGATGTTCTCGAACGAATACCGCCTGTCCTGGTTGGAAATTAGTAACGCGGGTTCGCAGATTATAGTGCTGTGCATATTTTTTGAAGGCGTTTTTTTAATTGATTTGCACTTCACTGTGTAGTTGTTGTAAGCGATCAGACAGTGTGTTTACTAATACTTCGCTCTCATTCAGACAGTTAAGCTCTCGAAGCAACTTATACTCATTACTATGACCAATTCGGTGGTAACCAAATAGTATAAAGTGTGGTGAGTACTTAGCCGAATCGTGAATAGAATTTCGTAAAGCAGCGCTTATTGCCCCCAGGTGGACATCCCAATTACGATGATCTGAATTTATGTAGGATCGAATGGCAGCGATAATGGATCTGTTCACACGCTCGGAAGCATTCGATTGTGGCGAGTACACGGCTGTCCGAATATGATGTACCCCAAAATCTTGTAGCAAATTCTGGAATTCTTTGCCAACAAACTGTATTCCATTATCCGAATGCAACACTTCTGGCACACCGTACATAAAAAATACCTCATCCCGAAGAAATTCTACAATTTTATTCGCCTTACCATTAGCAAGAGGCTTAAGCAGGACGAATTTCGTCAATTGATCCAAAACGATTAGGATTACCGTTTTCCCATTTTTGGACCGCGGATACGGGCCCAATATGTCGACGTACAGTTTTTGAAATGGCCGTACGGATATATTCGTTGGATTAATCGGCGGTTTCAAAATTTGATTTGGAGATTTGGTAGTTTTGCAGATTTCACAGGATTTGATGAACTCTTGAACTTGAGCTCGAATTCCCGGCCAAAAATAAAATCTTCGCAGCCTCTCGAGAGTCTTGTTAATTCCGCAATGAGAAGCTGTAGGATCCATGTGTTCTTGTTCAATTAAGGATTTGGTTAGTCCTTTTGGAACACACAGTTTCCACCCCGGAATATCTGTAAGTTCTGCATCACGTTTAGGTTCAAAGCGAATAAAAACATGGTTGTCATGAACTTTGTGATTAGGATAGTTATTCGGTGAGCTCCTAATCTTATCCATAAGCGAAGTATATTCTTCATCCGAGAAATGTTCGGAATCAAAATCGATAACGTTAACTAACAACGGAAGATTTTGTAACAATTCAGTTAATTCGTCACAATGCACACGCGAAAGAGTATCGGGTACCACGTTTAATGATCCTTTCTGATGTTCGATCACGAAATCATAGCCTTGTAGCTTAAGGCTCCAGCGAGCAAGTCTTCCGCTAAGATCCTTTTGCTGCATGAGCCATTTAAGGCTAGCGTGATCGGTGATCACAGTGAAGTGATACCCCTCTATATATGGTCGAAATTTTTTAATGCTTAAAATCGCTGCTAAGCATTCTAACTCAGATATGGAATAGTTCTTTTGAGCTCTATTGAGTTTTTGAGACACAAAAGCTATTGGTCTCTCATCGCCGGTTGCATTTTTTTGATATAAGACTCCCCCAACACCTTCCGTGCTAGCGTCACAACGGATGTAAAATGGCTTACAAAAATCAGGGTTAATTAACACAGGCGCAGAAGTGAGTAAAGACTTCAATCTTTCTAAAGCAATTTGGGCTTCATTATTCCACGTAAACTTTGATCCCTTTTTGAGCAAATTCGTGATGGGTGCGGTCACGTCAGAAAAGTTGGGTATAAATCTCCTGTACCACCCTGCCATCCCTAATAATCTTCGCACTTGTTTAATATTAGTAGGTGCGGGAAAACTACAAATAGCTTCAACTTTCTCTGGGTCGGTACGAAGACCATCTTCGCCAACGAGAAACCCCAGATATTTAATTTCACGCATCACGAATTTACTCTTGTTAATATTTAAGGTAAGTCCTGCAGCTTTGAGCAGTTTTGCTACGGTTTTTAAGAGTTCAAAATGCTCGTTTAGGTTAGCAGATACTATCAGGAGATCGTCAAGATAAACGAACACTCTGTCGTGGTACTGATGTGGGATTACCTTATCCATTAGTCTCGACATTGTTTGCGGCGCGTTGCACAGACCAAACGGCATCACGGTAAACTGGTATAACGGTCTACCAGGCACCGTGAACGCCGTTTTGTCGCGCGATTCTTTGGCTAAAGGAATCTGCCAAAAGGCGTCCTTGAGGTCTAATGACGAGATAAAATTAGTTTCGCGCAAGCGCCCTAGCAACCCATCAATATGTGGCAGAGGATATGCGTCCTTTTTAGTGACCATATTCACTTTTCTCGAATCCAGACATAATCTGACTGAACCATTTGCCTTTTTTACGAGTACCACGGGTGAACTCCATCCGCTTGTGCTTTCCTCGATCACCTTGAGTTCCAACATCCGGTCCAACTCTGAATACATCAGGTCTTGAACCGCTGGGGAAACGTTATAATAACGTTGTTTAATTGGCGGTGTCTCTCCCACGTCTATGATATGTTCCAATATATTCGTTCGTCCTAACCCCTCAACGTTAAAAGATGGAAATGAGCTTATGATCGTAGCGAGCATTGCCTGTTGATCAGGTGAAAGATGGTGCTGACTACTATCTTTCCCAACATTAGCAACCTCACTGACAATCATTGGCGCAAGATTGAATTTAATCCAGAAATCAACTCCAAGGTATACTTGACTTTGTAAATTTGGGACGATATAAAATCTAATTATGTGTTCCTTACTATCGTAAGCAGTGGGTATATCGACGTAGCCTAAGATTTTGTTGGCGGTCCCATCAGCTGTTTTCACGCAAGAATCTAATTTGCGTAATCCTAAATTAAGCTTGGTAATGAGATCTATTGCCCCTTTTCCAAGAATGCTGATGGACGCTCCACTATCGAGGAGACCAGTCACTGGCTCGCCTTTAAGATATACCGTCAAATGAGGACGAGGATCATTATCCAATTTTATAATTGTTGAACAACAAATTTTGTTTATCAGCTTACGTCTTCTCCAATAAATAATGTTGCGAGTGGGTTGTAGAACTAAATTCGACAAATTTTCAGATTGCTGATTTACAATCAGATTTAATTCAGATTGTGTACTAACTAATTGCGAGTTTGAAGCTAAATTTTCTACTTTAGTGGGTTCCTGGGAGAATCTTGGGGATTTACCGAACGCATCCCCACAGGACGAATAACGTTCGGTGCATTGTTTAATGGAACATTACGGTTGCAATTGGTACAGTTAGGCTTGCGAACTCCTCCCTTTCCACAACCAAAACAAAAAATATCAACAAACTCTTTTCGGCAATCGTGATAGCGATGCCCCATATCCCTGCAGTTCCAGCAAATCAGGTTTGTTGATGAAGTATCAATTCTTAGTTGTTCTACCATAGCGGATATTTCTTCACTGCCGCCGCGATCGGAATCATTGGAATTTACAACTGAAGTTTCATCGTAGTTGTTATTTGAGATAATCTCGTTAATATGACGATGATCGATAGTACGGCGATTTTTGCTTAAATCACCTTGGTACTTATGATCGTAATCAGAGCTTGACCAGATTCGCTCATACTTATGACAGATCACTCTTAAGTCTTCGATACTACCAAAGTTCATTGGGAGAGTTGAGGTCCGCAGTGCGGGACTCATATTCTCCCGAATAATTTCCAGCAGTTCAATTTCGGAAAATCGATTTGTTAATCGCCCGTTCAACGTTTGCAATTCCAATATGAAATCATTAACTGGTTCCCGATACTTTTGAGTCCTTCTCTCGATAAGCCTACGCTTCTCTCTCTCAGTTTCTGGTCCAGAAAATCTAATCAGGAATGCGCTACGCAGTTCATCCCAAGATGAATTAGGATGATCACGAGTGTAAACCCATAACCATTTCTCGGCCGTTTCGCCAACGAAAGCATGGATGATTAATGGTAACCGATTGTTCGGAAAACCATCGCGTCTCGCGAAAGTTTCCAAGCGGAATAAAAAATCAAATACATTCAACCCGCGTGTACCACCATCAAATGACAATTTCCATTTTGGCATATAAAATCGACCATGATCCCTTTCCATTTTCAATTCCCACTCATTGCGATTGACATCGCCGCTCGTTGATTTTTTAAAACCTATATGTGGTGAAATTCCCGAAGGTGGATTGTCTAAATAATCTAACTTATCCAAAATGTTACCGCTTACCCTTGAAGGAGACTTGGGACCTAGTACAGGGATAGTCTTTTTCCCCCAAGATAAATTAAATATGTTTTCCGAAGTATCTATCGATTCCTGGCCTAAATCTATCGCTTTTGGTAGCGGTTTAGGTTCTTTTTGTGAGGGAAATGTCTTCAATTCGTCGATTCTGGCGGTTTCTATGTTAGTTTGGGCGATCTGGGTAACGCGTTTGAACTTGTCTAGTGACGACATAAGCTTTGTAACATTACCAAACTTTTTTTCCAAGCGCTGTAATCGCATCTCCCAGTGAATAGAGCGATAGTATAATTCCCACCATGACTTAATAGTTGCCCCAGTTTTGAGAATTGGCTCGAATGACTCCAAAATATCGCGACTTGCCTTAACTTCGGATTCCGGTTTTTCAGTGATATGCGACTCTAGAGGGATCAACCTTGAATCTTTTGTCTCCTTTGCCAAAGCTGATTTCAAAAGTTCTTCCCAATTAATATCCGTAGTATTGATGCCGCGTATAAACAATTCTACGTCGAGTTCGCTTTCGGTTAGAAATCTAGTATAATTATGCATATCCATATTGATCGAGTATAACAAATACTTCAGGATTAAAGCCTATACCCAACAACCCAAACTATAATAATTTTAAACTTAACCAATACAAACAAAATAATAACAAAAAAAATATGAGATGATATATAACAATAAACAACGAAATTTTTTTAAAGAATGAAATGAGATTTCCGAAAACAATGGAATAATATTTTATGACAAAACAACAAAAAAAAAAATTAAATAAGTTTTTTTTTTTTTTCCCAAATACAAAAGCAAATACACAAATATCAGTGTTTAAGTTTCTCAAAAAAAAATATAGTAAAATCGGGAAGCAATACGCAATAATTGTCAATACCTAAGCATACATTTAGTTTATATATTAGTACTAAAGGAAAGAGAAAAAAAAATTTTTTAATATAACAATTAAACTTAGTGTTGATGACTGACGAGATGGCCAAGAGTCACTTAGATTCGATCCTCAATCACATCAACCAAATTACCAATTGTTATATGTTATGAACTCTAATACGATGGGCAAAACAAACAAATATAACTCAACAAGCCAACTCAAGAATCTGAAAGTGAAACAACTAGTAAAACATTAAGAAAAGCTGAATCACAGCCAAATCGATCAATAATTTTAGTTCGTCGAAGTCAAACTTTCGTCCACCAAAAGTACGCTGAAAGCACAATATAGAATGTTACCCCGAGAAAGAAATATACAACAATTAAATTTAGTATTGATGACTGATGAGATAGCCAAGAGTCACTTAGATTCGATCATCAATCACATCAAACAAATTACTAATTGTTGTATGCTATGAACTCTAAAAAAAATATGAAAATTTTAAATTTTGAAAAAACCATAAGGGCCAAATTACAAGAGATGAATATACCGCATTTTCACAATAGTTATTAGAATAGAGGCGGAAAAATTATTATCTTTAATTAAGGAGAGAAGCTCCATGGATGCTTTATTAAAGCGACCTAACTAATTAAAACGGTTAATGAAATCACATGTTAATTTACGCGAAAATGACCTTCAGCCATGTTTGGCTAATATAAGCTGTTCAAAATTGATCAAACGGTCCCTGTTTCGGCGCCATTTTCTGTGGCGAACGACCTTGCGGATTATTCCCATATGGTGTGCACATGCTTGCATTACTTACATCCGCGATGCTCAGGGTCGGGAGGGTACTAAACTCACCATGTAATGAATAACCGATCTGTCACAGAAAAACGAAACTCATGTGCAAAAAGGAGGAGGAAAAAAAAATAATGTAACCTATAGTACGTATGCTCAGTATGCTCAGTATGTAACAATCATGCCATGCTTCCCTCAAAATGCTGTTCAAACACACATCGTTAGCCGAATAACCTTAAAAAAAAATTACAGTAATCGATGATCATGGAACAACTTATGCAAATCAATGAGCCACAGCTCTATCACACCATCCCGTAACTGCGGAAAACCAAAATTGTATTTCGATCTAACATAGAAAACTTTAAATTACAGATTTTTTTTTTTCTTTTTTTTTTTTTTTTTTTTTTTTAGTGGAAAAAAATAAAAATTTAATGAAAATATGAATCAAAATGAAAGTTCTAAGTATCAAAAGAATATGAAAAATAATTTAAATATGAGGAAATATGAAATGGGAAATAATTTAAGAAAACGCAAAAGACAACTAAAATTAATTATAAAAATACTTCACCGCAACCGCAACTCTGAGGGTGTCCATATTTATTGCAATTCCACTTTTATATAATACGTACGACCTTGGTACGACTGGAGCTCGAGGTTAGGTTAAGCCGGTTGGCCTAATCCGTAAATTTCAGCAGCAACGATCCTTTCTGTTATGTTTGTGCTTAATCATAACACGCAATAATTGATTGTTAACGCATCGATTTATCTGGTTAACAATTTTGTAGCCAACCAAGGTTTAAGAGTTTTATGGATCACAATCACAACAACTATTAGCACTGTGTAATGGAGTCTTTTTTTTTTCACCACAATCAATTACAACACCAATAAAAATAACCCCTTTTTTTTTTTTATTTTCGTGAATTAGCTTAATCACATATTATATTATCATAACAAAAAAAAAATAAGTACAAATTGTTTTTTTTCATTTTATACAAGAAATTAGAATCTCAATGATCATTACAGTATACAGTGAATACAGTAATTTATATTTTCGTCATTACTTTATTATTTATGCAATTACATAATACATTGTTTATTTTTTTTTTTTTTTTTTTTAACACCATAATAAATTTCTAAAGTGTTCTAATTTGATCTTGCGCCACATAAAAAAAAATAATCGTCATTCATTTGCACTACAATTATTCCATGTCACTCAACAAACTGTTATTTTCCAAAAATTTTTATTTTTATATATTTTTTTTTTTAAATACAAACACTTACGCTTGCAAAACAAAATACTTCAAAAACGAACAATAAATCCCGATCCGTTCGTTAAACACGCCACAGGACTTAATTTTATTCACTTAATTTATTTTCGGCCATACTAATAAGGTTTCTAGCATCGTCCAACAAGAACTTTTACACGACCATTTGTCTTGACTCTTGTTTCTGACCAAAAAAAAAACCCACTTAATTCAAGCTTTATATACTGACTGCCGACTCCTATCATTTTTCCCCCAAATCAAAAATTTTTCTTTTCAACAATTCACCATACTACCATCTCATTCTATGGTCCAATCTACTCCTATTACCGTACTGCATAAAACAGTAACACAATTGAACCATAATTGACTTAAGCATTACCATAATTTGGGTGGTTTGAGTACAAGCTACGTGTGGACAAAAACGACGTTTCTATTTGGCCGATAGATATCGACACCTAACAATCTACAGAACAAAAAAACAAAATTTTAAATAATTCAATCAGCAAAGAGTAAAACAAACACAACTACTCTGATCGCTGAACCTGGCCGGTACCACAATTAGCCAACCGTTACAATCCTCCAGAATTGCTGGTATATTTGTTGTATTTGCTGATATCGTTTTAGACGATTCGACTGAGTGTCAAGCACTGATGGTTCTGGAATAGTGATGGGTGGCTCTCCGATGAGAAAGTGGCCGGGAGTGAGTGTCGTATAGTCCTCGGGATCATCTGACATAGGGCACAATGGCCTCGAATTGAGGCAAGCTTCTATTTGGCACAATAACGTTGTCATCTCTTCGAATGTGAGTAGTGTATTGCCGATGATTCTTCGAAGGTGGTGTTTGACGGACTTCACCCCTGCCTCCCACAAGCCTCCGAAATGTGGTGAAGCGGGCGGATTGAAGCACCAGACCGTGTTGTCTTGAGCTAACATTGTGGCGACCTCAGGATTTACATTTTTTGTGCTGTTTTGGTGAAGAGTCGTTAGTTGACGGTTGGATCCAATGAAGTTGGTGCCGCGGTCGCTGTATAGAGCTTGGACTTTACCTCTTCGAGCGGTAAACCTTCTGAACGAAGCGATGAACGCGTCTGCGCTGAGATCTGACACCATCTCCAGATGGAGCGCCTTTGTTGATAGGCACACGAATAAACAGATATACCCCTTTGTTGATTTTACGCCACGGCCTCTGCTTAATTTGATCGAGACCGGACCCGCGTAATCCACTCCGCTGTGCAGAAAGGCTCTCGATGGAGTGACGCGTGGTGATGGAAGGTTGGCCATTAGTTGCTGTCCGGTGGTTGAGCGATAGCGAAAGCATGTCACGCAATGGCGAACATGCGTGCGGACTAACCTCTTAACGTTGATGATCCAGTAACGGCTTCGAAGATGTGCCAACATTAATTGTTGACCACCGTGAAGTGTGGTTCGATGTGCCTGTGCGACGATTAAATTAGTGAGTGGACTGTTTTTTGGCAGAATTAACGGATGCTTGTTTTGATACGGCAATAACGAATGTTTTAGTCGTCCACCAACTCGTAAGATTCCCTCATCATCGGCGAATGGGTTAAGTGAGCGAAGCACACTTTTGTTCAGCAGGTTTTCTCTGGATTGGCATCGTCGGATTTCATCAGCGAAGTGAACCCCTTGTACGAATCGAATCCAAAAGCGGAGTGACCAATTCATCTCAGGAACCTTGATGAAAGTGTCATTGTGATCGAATTTGAGAGTACGAAAGTGTTGGATGAAGCGTCTACAATAGGCTGTGACTCTGAGTAGTTTTTCGAGAGTGGAACAGCGACTCAGGAGTTGGTAAATCCCATCAGACTTTGATGTTTCGTTTAACTGCGTGGCGACCATGGATACGATTCTGCATTCTTCCGATGGGGTGAAGCATTCGTTGATTTTGTGTGTTGGCCAAGTGTCCGAGTGTTTCGACAGCCATTCAGGACCTCTCCACCATATGTGATGATCGTGAAGTAACGAAGGTTCGATGCCGCGAGATGCACAGTCTGCGGGGTTGTGTCGAGTATCAATGTAACGCCATTCGCTAGGCTTTAGATGATCGGTGATTTGCGAAACGCGATTCGCCACGAAAGTTTTCCATCGGCTGGGAGGACTGCGAAGCCATCCAAGGACCACTTGTGAGTCGGTCTACGCGAACTGTTGTATGTCGTTGAGGTTGAGTGACTGGACGATCTTGTTCATGAGAGTGGCCAGTAGCAGACTGGCGCATAGTTCCAATCGCGGTAGGCTGATGGCTTTAAGTGGGGCGACCTTGGTTTTCGCCGCCAGAATGGTAACTTTTATTGATCCGTCTGTCGACGTGGTGCGAGCATATACGACCGCAGCATATGCCTTCATGGAGGCATCACTGAAACCGTGGATTTGAAGATTGCTGCGACATGGTTGATAATCCATCCAACGAGTGATTTTAATTGATTCCAACGATTTCAGATTCTTTCGATATCTTGACCATCTTTCGGCAACTGATTCCGGTACTGACTCGTCCCACGATAGTCCGAGCACCCATAACTCCTGAAAGATTATCTTTGCGATGACAACAGTAGGGGACAACCAGCCGAGCGGGTCGAAAATCCTTGAAGCCTCTGAGAGGATGATTCGTTTGGTGATCACCGGAAATTCTGGAAAGTCCTTGATTTGAAATGCAAAATAATCTCCCGAGGGTGCCCAATGTAAACCAAGCGCCTTGACCGACTCTTCCCACTTTAACTCCCGCAATGGCCGATGTTCATGGTATTCTGATGACACTTGATCCAATAGGGTTTGGCAATTTGAAGACCATTTTCGAAGCTCGAAACCGCCTCGCTGAAGTAAAGCCACCATTTGTTGCTGGATTTCAACCAATTCCTTGACTGTGCTTGTGCCCGTCATCAGGTCGTCTACATAGAAGTCCGTAAGAGCGACCTTCGTAGCGATGGGAAATTGATTGGATTCGTCTCGTGCCAATTGGTGGATCGTACGTATAGCCAAATACGGAGCACAGCTGGTACCATAGGTTACTGTGCGCAGACGATAATCTTGAATTGGGTCCTCAGGCGTTGTTCTCCAAACAATCCGTTGATAATCTTGGTGCTCAGGGGCCACCAGAATCTGTCGATACATTTGTCGAATATCTGCGATAAATACGTATCTGTGTTGTCGAAATCGAGTGAGGATGTTGAATAGATTCTGTTGAAGCTTAGGACCGATGCGAAGGTTTTGATTGAGTGAAACTCCAGAAGTCGTCTTGTGTGAGGCATCAAAGACCACGCGTAATTTTGGCTTGGAACTCGAACCCTGTATCACGCCATGGTGTGGAAGATAACACATTTGATTTGTCGGCTCTCCGTCGTCGGATGGCACTGCCTCCATGTGATTCTGCTCAGAATAGATTTGCATGAATTCTCGATATGCGATGCGTAACTGCGGATTCTTCGAGAATCGGTGCTCCATGTGCTTCAACCTCACGATCGCGCCTTCTCGAGATGTTCCGAGTGGCACTGGCTGATCAACAAAAGGGAGTTGCACGATATATCTTCCCTCCTTGGTTCTGGAGTGCGTTGATTGGAAATGCCTTTCACATTGAATTTCATCTGCAGTAAGTTCTCGGGATGCTGGCACGTTTTCAATCTCCCAAAATGACTTCAAAATGTTGTCGACGTTGGTGTAGTTCTCGATGATTGCAGTCGTACTTAAAGAGTGTGTGATTGTGTTGCGATCGAATCTACCAAACAAAATATGTCCCAGTCTGGTTTCTTGTGCGAATGGGGAACCGTTGAGAGATTTTATGCATCCATCCATATGAAGCATTCCGAGGACATCAGCCCCCAGCAGCACGTCGATTTTGTGAGGTCGATTGAAGTGAGGATCAGCCAATTGGAGTTGATTTAAATGTGTCCACTGTTGTGACTCGATATGTTGCGATGGCAATACGCCAGTTATCCTTTCGACGACTACTGCTGTGATGGAAATTGAGAATCTCGGATCAACACGTGATTTAAGGACAAATTCGACGATCGATTGTGATTTGGCTGCTTCCCTGGCCCGATTCCGTTAATTGAAATCGAAGCTGGCTTTCGTTGTAGGCCAATTCGAGTTATGGCGTTTTCCGAGATGAGATTCACTTGTGATCCAGAATCAAGCAGGGCACGAATGGTGAATTCTTGGTTTCCGTTTGCGACGATTCCAACTGCTGTTGCGAGTAAAACATCTGTCAGTGGCGATGTGGTATGATTGGAACTGGCGTCATTTGAGTGATTGGTGATTGGCGAAGTGTTAGCCGGTGTTTTACTCGTGTTGGTGCCTGAGTCTCGACTTGACCCATCCGATATGTGTAATAGGGTGTGGTGTCTGCGGTTGCAGACTTGACAGGAACTTGACCGACATTCTGCGCTACGATGTCCCTTCCGCAGACAGTTGTAACATAGATTCTTTTCACGAATCTTTTTTGATTTCTGATCGAACGTTAATGATTTAAATTGGCTGCATTGGAACGCACTGTGCTCCTCATTGCAGAATGGGCAATTCGTCGATGTGATTGAAGTCGATGTAGCGACGAACGAATGTGATGGTTGCATGGACGATTCATGCTTCGAGCTCGGGCGTGATGACGAAAGTTGAACTGTTGATGGTGAACGATATCTTGTTGGTTCGTTTCCCCGGCGCATTGATGAAGCGATGGGCTTTGACGAATTTGATTTGTACATGGAAATCATTTCCAACGATTGCCATCGAGCCTCCAAGAAATCCATCAGCTGTTGATATGTGGGATACTGCACTCGAGTTAGTGTCAATTCCCATTGACGATGAGTTTCTGTATCAAGTTTGTCGACGATAATATTGACGAGGATGATATCCCATGTGGCCACCGGAACTGCCAGAACTTTCAGACTTCGAATTGTGTCTCTGGAGATGTCTATGATGTTTCTCAATCCGATTGCGGATTCATGAGTGGACGCGGGCATATTTCGAAATCGACGGATGTGATTGTCGATGATGAAACGTCGATGTTTGTACCGATCGGTGAGGATCTTCCATGTCTCGTTGTAGTTAGCATCGCTGATTTGTACCGTTCTCAATAGGGTAGCAGCTTCACCAGTTAAGTTTGCTTTCAGGTAATGGAGCTTCTGTGAATCAGTCAATCTTGGATTTTTGTCGATCAAATCAGTGAACAAACTTTCGAATTCCGTCCAATTTCCATAATTGCCATCGAATACAGGCACTTTGATGCGTGGTAACTGAATTTCGACTGGCTGCTGTGGTGTGGTAGCATCGACTGGAGTTGCCTTGGCATCCTGCATTGGAGTCATCATGGTAATTCGTCTCAATAGAGTTTTGAGATTTGAACTTGCTATGAAATAATATTCCTCACTCTGCTCCCGATTTCCAAATTGTTGTTCCAATTCATTCTCGGCACATACGGCCTCGATCTTGTCTTGCGTGTCGCAGAATTCCCTATACCGTTGCTCCAGGTGAGTGAGCTGGATTTCGACTGTCTCTCGTGTGACTCCTGGATCCAAGCTGAGCTCCTTGCTGCGTTTGAGGGCTCGTTCCAGACTCTTCTGGAGCGACTCCTGCTTTACCCGCATGGTCATGATGCACTGATTTCACGTGATTGATGTATTGGAATTGTGAGATACGCACGCGATTGATATAAATTGAATGCACGAATTATTTGATGATACACGAATTATTTCTTATGTTAATGTCTATAACAGTCGATGATTGAAAACACGTGAATGCTTTTGATGATAATGTGCAACACTCGAACACTGCACTGGATACGATACACGAATTATGTTTGTGATAATGTGTGTCACACTCGACGACTAATTGAATAAATCACACGTGAATTTCTATGATAATTGACGATTGATTCGAAAGAGAAAACACGTGAATGATTTCGATGATAATAATGTGACACACATCCGGCTCGAAGGACCAATTTTGTTAGCCACTACAGCTTAGCGGATTTTGCGGATGTGTTGCGAGAGTATTCACCACAAGCGGCACTCGAATTAAAACACTTAAATCAATTATATTATACTTTATTGAGGTTAATGCACTTCTTCGTTCGTATGTTTATTATGAAATTTGCTGTTATGATCTTGATGTTGTTTTATTAATTGTAGTTATTATTGTTGAGAAAATGGCCACTGTAGTTTTGATGAACACGATGTGCGATGTTGTTAGGTTGACGATCGACGAGAGAAGAGGAAGAAAAATGGTTGGACATCGTGTAGTTTGACGTCTGTATTAATTCGCTGTGTTCGCCACAAGGTGATGTGTTTGTTGTGGTGGCGCCAACAAGATATGTTACATAAATGGAACTCTTGTCACATGAGAAGTGAAACAAATTGGCGAAGACTTATTTATGTATTGGTTTATAAAAAAATATTCGTAATGTGTACACCTTTTACGTAACATTTATGAACTCATATGGGCGTAACGTTTATTAGCCTTCTAAAATGAACATTACGTACGGTTTGAGTATTATTCCGCAATTAATTTTGAAATAATAATGAAAACAACGTATTTTGTTTTATTTTTAGCAAATATATGATTTTATTTATTTGATTATATCAATTAATTATTAATCATACCTATACTAAATTTTAACACATTTATTTTTACTTATTCTCAATTTTAGTTATACTTTAAGTTCAACAAATTCATTAAGATATTAAAATAAAATAACATAATACGAAAATAGAAATAGCTAATAATGTATTGTATTTATTATAAATGTCGTCGTCACTATCATTCACTAAATTGTATTTATAAACAACAAAAATTCAAAATCAAATCAAATTAAAAATTTACTAAATATTAAAATGGCGCACCACGCTTTACTTTATCA
Organism: Tipula vernalis; assembly: GCA_958295665.1. Lineage (NCBI taxonomy): Eukaryota > Metazoa > Arthropoda > Insecta > Diptera > Tipulidae > Tipula > Tipula vernalis. The sequence continues at coordinate 246,161,915 of OY282560.1, read as the reverse complement.
AAAATCACATTCTGTTTAGAGATGGAATGAAAAAAACTACACGGTTTTGTAAATTCATACATGAAATCTGAAATTGTGAAGTAGTAGTAGTGCCCATATAAGAAACCGTTCGTAAACTGTTCGTAAGTGGTACATTTTTTATGTATACTTTTTTGCGCCTGCAGGGAACAAACGAAAATATGTCAAAAAATACAAGTGGGTTTTAAAATATTTGTGAAGATTTTAGACGGCTCATAAACGTTACGCCCATTTTAGTTCATGAATGTTACGTAAAAGGTGTACACATTACGAATATTTTTTTATAAACCAATACATAAATAAGTCTTCGCAAATTTGTTTCACTTCTCATGTGTTAAGAGTATCATTTATGTAACATTTCTACTCATTTTTAGCGTAACGTTTACGAACTTTATTAGAAGAGACTATTCGTAAAATGAACGTTTGCGTTACGCATGGCCGGCAGGGTAATGATTTATGCCATTTTTTTTGACATTAGATTGATTTATTTTGCCCAATCGAACTCCACATTATTCATTTATTTTTGATTTAAATCAATTTTGACAAATCGAGATTTTTGCAAGATTTACCAATGCCAACAAAAAAAAAATGTCAATCTCAAATTGAGAATTTGATTTTCAATTGACGAGTGTCTGATCAAACGTCGCTAAAGTTTTTTTTTTATTAGATCACTTTCTAGTGTCGATTTCGATTCACCTTTTACCAAATCTTTAAAAGATCACTTTCTAGGCTGTATGGTGAATCGAACAGTTGCTCCGTAATATATGTGTGTGTTTTTGACGCTTATATAAACAGAACCTATAATTTTTATAAAAGATCGATACTCTATAAAAAATAACTTAACATATTCCACTGTTATAAACATAACAACAAATTAATTCTTTAATATAAAATATTTACATAAAAATAAACAGAAACACTGTATATAACACAAAACACAAATGACACTTTCAAAATGACAGTTCTATTTGTGTTAGTAAATCTGCCAAAAAATCGAGATTCGTAAACCAACAACAATTTTGCTCGACGAGCGACTTTTCTTGACGAATCGAACAGTTTGACAGCAGAAAGAGCAAGCCGGCTTGCTCTTTTTTGGTGAAACGAAAACCACATAAAATAGCCCAAAAGTGGCTATTTCCAGAATGAAGCAAAAATTGCCAATTTCTCAATGAAAATTATCCCTAAGATTCTTGATTTTGGTCAAAAAAAGCTATTTACTACAAAAATGTAAATATGGATCAAAAAGTAAGATTGTTTGTTTTTTAGTTTGTTTAGATCAGATCTTGCAATCCATATGACGAGTGATTCGGAAACAAAAAGTTGCAGAAACTTTTCAGGGGAAGTTCTAGAGGGCTGCATAAGATGTTAATAAAAATAATGATGATACTAATAATAATTTGACATCTTATTGAAGTAAACAGAAAAATTAATACCAAAGCAATAAAATTGCATGCGCACATACACTGTAGCAAAAAATTGTCCGTACAGCACTCGGTTAAGAAAACATTGATAAATAAAACGATTAGGAATCAAACAAAAAATTCAGTTTCAATTTTTTTATAACTCAAATTACATTTAAGAACCTGAAAATAATAATAATCATAATATAAATTAAGTTACTTTCACGTTTGATAAGATTTACTATTTAAACCGCATAAAACGATCTCAAATAATTGTCCGTACACACAAAGAAGTTGAGGGAATTTGGTAAAAAAGTTAGGTCTAATATTTCGTGTTGTAACCTATTCATGAAATGACACTTTGAAAATTTCTTTTCATTGAGAAAACCACCTTCCGAGTTATTTCGGGAGGAATTTTTGGCCCATTCCACCACAATGATCCGTTTTAATTATTCCTTGCCGCTAATTTGGTGTTTACGGATCTTTCGCTCCAAATAATGGCACAAATTATCAATGGGGTTGAGATCTGGTGGCTGGGGAGAATGAGGAAGTATTGACTTTACATTGTACAATAACCATTCCTTTATCAGCTTTGACGAATGCTTCGGGTCATTGTCATGTCCGGAGCGAAAATCTTGCCCATGTCCCATTTTCTCAGCACTTATTAACAAATTGCCCTTCAAAATATCCAAATAATTAAACCGGTTCATTATGAAGGTCAAATGTCATACACCCCTTCAGCTAAAAGCTCTTCAAACCATTATACTTCCGCCACCATGTTTTACTCAAGTTCAGTGTTGGGTTTCCGCCACACCATAGCTTGTCCATCTGAACCAAAAACGCTAGATTTTCTTCCGTCTGAGGGAATAACATTTTCCCAGTACTCTTCGGGCTCACTCACATATCCCAATGCATATTCCAAGCGCTTTTAATATTTTTTTTGTCGGCAAATACATTTCTTGCGTGTCGCACATCGACGATACTCTTGTTTATGCAAAATATTGCGTATTGTCTGAGGTTCTATCGCCCCTTTTTTGCGTTGATAAACTTTGGCAGCGATCGTTGGAGCACTAAGCTTTCGATTCTGTTTTATTGCCTTCTCTATTAGATGTATTTGAGGTGTGTTCAGCTTTTGGTTGCGACCATGCCCAATTCCATCTCTAGTGATTTGGTTTTTTGGGAGTACTGGATGATATATTGAATCGAAAATCGCGGGCGATTAGTTATTTTGGAAATTTCCTGTAAACTTTTACCTTCACTCTCCAATTTAATGATCAATTTTTTAATTTTTACACTATTTTTGGTAAGAGAATAACACATTTTTAATTAACTGGACAATATTTCATTCATCATGAAAAAAGTACGATTAATTAACTTTTATTCAAAATCGTAATTTACGGTTAGTTGAAAATAGGAGTACAACAAATAATAAATTGTTAATGTACTAGTGTTAATTTTCACAAAAGTGCAAGTGTACGGACAATTATTTGAGATCGTTTTAGGGTGTTTAAATAGTAAATCATATGAAACGTAAAAGTAAATTAATTTGCTTCATGATAATTATTATTTTCAGGTTGTTAAATGTAATTTGAGTTTAAAAAAAATAAAAACTGAATTTTTTGTTTGATTTGTAATTGTTTTTTTCATCAATTTTTCTTTAACCGAGGGGTGTACGGACAATTTTTTGATACAGTGTATATTCACCAATACAACAATGAAATAAATCATGCTGTTTGTGCGTGCGATTGGGCATCAAAAACTTGGCTTTTTTGACAATCCCAATCGAACTCAACATTAAGGACGTGTTCGAAGTTCGTGATAATTATTCCAGCTGTAATAATTATGACATTATTTTGTACGCAACCAAATTATCACCGCCACTTCGTGTTGTAAATTTGACACTTCTGTAATAATATTCATAAAGAAAAGCGCGCTGGGCTAGCATTGGTTTTAGCTGTCTCAGTCAAAGTGGCGCCATTTATTTCTTGGTGTGGAAATAGTAATAACTAAAAATCGATGTTTATTTAATTAAAAAAACATTAAATCTTCCTTTTTTAAAATTTGCAATCATAATACACAATTGAATAAACATTAGTAAATTCCTATTTTAATTTAAAAACAAATTAAATCTTCCTTTTCCAAAATTTGCCACCGTCGCCTGTCAAGTGAGACAGCTAAAACCAATCCGTGCCATAAAATATGGAAGACAAAATTATTTCACTTCTGTCAAAATTATTACAAAAACAAAATTATTACAAACTTCGAACACGTCCTAAATAGTTTTTAATACATATATTCACGAACAGTTTCTTTTGCATAAACAACAAAACTTGATGAAAATATTATTATTTTCAAATTTACCAGGGGGCTATTTGTGAATTCGACTCTTCGAAGGATAAGATTCGTATTTGATTTTAAAAAGAAACAACGAACAATTCAAATAACAATCCAATTCTTTGGAGACTCGAATTCACAAATAGGCCCCCCGACTAAGTACGAACCTTGAAATATATGGGGCTGTGTCCTGTGTATTTAATTCGAACGATCGATTCGAATCTTCGAAGTATTGGATTCTTATTGGAATTGGGTCAGATTCATTCGTTTATTAAAATCAAATAAGAACACGCAAAGATCGAATACGTTCGAATCGAATTCAAAATTAGCCCCCCAATCCGAAACAATTATAAATTGAAAATTCAGAATAAATCTAGCTGAGTATTTTAAAAAAATAATCCTTCACATTCGTAATCATAATCATCAATCAACGGTGATGGGTGATCTACCATAATTGACAACCTATAATAAAATTCAAGGTTTTTTGATATATATAACAGTAAACTTGTGAAAGTTTAGAAAACACAACATTCTCTGATTTCTGAGAGTTGTACACGTCAAACACTAAAATAATTGAATCGGAAAACACAACTTTAGGTTAAAATCCCTTCCGTAACTATTTTGAATTTAATAATAAATGATTTGTACTTATTATTAATAAACGAAGACAATTTTTTTCTGTTGTAATGCAAAAAATTATTTCAGCAATAAAAAATTGCATAAAAAAATGTAGGAAATACCTTTAATATTATTGCATACTGACCTATTTATTTTTTTTCTAGATTTTATTAAAAACTGTTTGAACTACAAAACGTTTTATTAAATAAACATGTATATTATTAATTAAATTAAATTATGTACTTAGTTTTTTTAAATATTTCTTTCGTGTCTTTGACTAAATAATTTTGTAACTGTATGTAATGAAAATAATATTGTATTCCAAAAAATGGCGATTAACTTCCTATAAAACTGTGTGACGGTAAAGCTGACAGTCGAGTTCAACCTTCTTAACTTCAATCCTACCAAAACTATTTGTGTAGAGTTGAGTTGTCTAAACCCTAAAAGCATTTTCCGAATTATACCATTTCACAGAATATTTTATACCGATTTTCCATTGTCATATACCCATTTCCCATCGTCAATAGTATAATTGCCGCCTTAAGTGCATGCCACATACAAATGAGAAAACGGACAATTCGGTCGGATTATCAGTTTACATCGCCACATTCAAAAGAATTGTCGGACTGCAAAATGACATCACCACCCAAACAATTTATTTAAACAAAAGTTTAGTAAAATTTTGTTTACAAATATAATGTTCTTACCGTATTCATTTTAAAATATTATTGTTACTACAGCACAACATATAAAGGAAAACGCCATTTATTTGACACTGAAACCAAAATCAAAGCCGACAAAAAAGTCTGGTGAGAAATGATGGGTTCGTAAAACAGCAAAAATGCGTTCTTTAGCCGACAAAAATTATACCATTCAAAATTTTGACGGACGGATTTTATTTTGTCGGCCGGCAAAATATATCATTAGGTTTTTTTGAATGAAATTGTATTAATTTTATTAAAAATTTCCCTGAATGTAATAGTTATCATCAATTCCAACATTTTTTTTAATAAATATTATGTTGTAAGTTTTCTCTTTTTGTCAAAAAATGGATTTGACGGTTTCAAATTATGCAAATTATGCTTAAAATAAAAACCGAAAATAATTTTCTGTTTACTCTTGCCAATTGACATTAAAAATTAAATAAAAGAACAAACAAAAATTTCAAAATTATTACTAGAATAATTCTATACTAACAAAAACTTGGTTTGAAACTATTCATTCCGGAATGAAAATATATGGCATTGTTGTTGTAAAATTCCCAAAGTAAGACGGCAAATAGCATAATAGTATAATACTATTATACTATTATTCCTTGTCGGTTTTCGATCGCACGCGATGAAGTTAGCACCAATTATAGTTTTTTTTATGTGAACGTAGGTATAATTCCTATTTTGAAAATTTTAACGTCTATTCATAATAAAAAACAATTAAAAATAACCAAGCATACGCATTAGTTGTGTTTTTAAAAAATTAATAAAATGTATGGACTATGCAGGTACCACCAAAAAAAACAAAAAAAAATCGAATGGTAATTTAGTGAATTGTCAAAATAATATACTGTCAGATAAATTTACAATGTTAAAAACACAATTTGCTACCTATTATATTTTTGATAGCTAGTGGTCGTGTTCAATCGGGCAAAAATGATAAAAAATATCATGATATTTTATCCCACCCTAACTTCCTTTCGTAATGCTGTACGTCAAACCCGATTGAACAACCAAAATTGAAAAAAAATGATAAACTGATTTTAATGGTACATTTTCTTTTAAATCGCTTTGTAAATTCAATAAACTCGTTTTGTCGTCAGGTGTTTAATTAAATGTTATATTTTTTAATTATTTCTTTTTTATAAATTATTTTGATATTGATAATATTTGGTTTTTATCCAAATATTGGAGACACAAATAATTTTAGTTTGAGTTTCGTTGTGTTTGTGTTCTCAAAAACTTCGAAATATAAATTATTATTTATATTTAAATAAATAGGTGACGGTGTAAATACTATATAAATATTTAAAAAATCAAATTTAATTTAATTTAAATACCGAAAATATCATAAAGAAAATAAATTCAAAATTGACAGCTGGAACCAAGAAAAAAGTTGGTTTTTTTGTGTGATAAATGAGTGCGTTTAATGCCAAAAATGATAAAAAATATCATGATATTTTTTATCATTTTTGCCCGATTGAACACAAGGAGTATAACAAAATATTATATTTATACTATTATACTATCAACTTCGGTTTTCCATCGTCGTAGTATAATAGTATAATACTATTATACTATTATACTATTACCGATTTTCCATCGTCGTAGTATAATAGTATAATAGTATTATACTATTATACTACGACGATGGAAAACCGAAGTTGATAGTATAATAGTATAATTATAATATTTTGTTATATCCCTGCCGGCGCAAAAAAGTATACATAATAAATGAACCACTTACGAACAGTTTACGAACGGTTTCTTGTATGGGGCACTACTACTACTTCACAATTTCAGATTTCATATATGAATTTACAAAACCGTGTAGCCCTCCAGACCAGGTGTATCATAAACGTACGGTTTACGAAGACTTTGCTATACTAAGGTGTTCGTAAACGTTACACTAAAACAGTACGAATATAGTACGTAATGTGTACTTTTGTCACATGAGAAGTGAAACAAATTTGCGAAGACTTGTGTATGTATTAGCATGTATAAAAGTGTTCATAATGTGTACGCTTAAACGTAATGTTTACGAACTGCTTAAGCGTAACATTGACGAACGGTTTAGTGCGAATTGCCCCATTTAATTAGAATAAAACAATTTTTTTAAATCAATCTTATCTTTTATTTGTATTTTTCTTCAAATAAGCCGCAACACAAGACACAACGTGCCAAATTTGTTAATTAATCTTTTTCTGAAATGAAATAAAATGTTTCAATCATAGATGAAGTACTTCGAGTATTATTTAAATACCTTTCAAAATATTCATTATAATGATTTTTATATGATATTATGGATATAGTGCTGCTCTTGAATGCCACGAAAAACTAACAATAATTATCAGAAGTTTTTATATTTTCACAATACGACAACTTTAATTTAATTTGTACAAAAAAAAATTGAAACTAAAACAAAGCCGCAATATATAATAATTGACAGCACTGTGTATAGAGAATGTAAATGTAGCAGTGTATTATAAAAAAAAGCGTTCGTAAACTGTTCGTACGCTGTACATTTTTGCTGTATACATTTTTGCGCCGGGAGGGAGTTTTCTTCATTCCATCTCTAAACAGAATGTGATTTTTGATAAAGTAAAACGTGGTCCGCCATTTTAATATTTAGTAAATTTTTAATTTGGTATTAATTTTTGTTGTTTATAAATACAATTTAATGAATGATAGTGACGACGACATTTATAATAAATACAATACATTATTAGCTATTTCTATTTTCATATTATATTATTTTAAATATATTATTTATTATATTTGTTAATCTGAAAGTATAACTAAAATTAAGTATATGTAAAAATAAATGTGTTAAAATTTAGTATAGGTATAATTAATAATTAATTGATATAATCAAATAAATAAAATCATATATTTGCTAAAAATAAAACAAAATACGTTGTTTTCATTATTATTTCAAAATTAATTGCGGAATAATACTCAAACCGTACGTAATGTTCATTTTAGAAGGTTCATAAACGTTACGCCCATATGAGTTCATAAATGTTACGTGAAAGGTGTACACATTACGAATATTTTTTTATAAACCAATACATAAATAAGTCTTCGCCAATTTGTTTCACTTCTCATGTGACAAGAGTATCATTTATGTAACATATCTACTCATTTTTAGCGTAACGTTTACGAACACTTTAGTACAAGAGACTATTCGTAAAATGAACGTTCGCGTTACGCGTGGCCAGCAGGGTACTAGCTATCAAAAATATAATAGCCCTCCAGACCAGGTGTATCATAAACGTACGGTTTACGAAGACTTTGCTATACTAAGGTGTTCGTAAACGTTACACTAAAACGGTACGAATATAGTACGTAATGTGTACTTTTGTCACATGAGAAGTGAAACAAATTTGCGAAGACTTGTGTATGTATTAGCATGTATAAAAGTGTTCATAATGTGTACGCTTAAACGTAATGTTTACGAACTGCTTAAGCGTAACATTGACGAACGGTTTAGTGCGAATTGCCCCATTTAATTAGAATAAAACAATTTTTTTAAATCAATCTTATCTTTTATTTGTATTTTTCTTCAAATAAGCCGCAACACAAGACACAACGTGCCAAATATGTTAATTAATCTTTTTCTGAAATGAAATAAAATGTTTCAATCATAGATGAAGTACTTCGATTATTATTTAAATACCTTTCAAAATATTCATTATAATGATTTTTATATGATATTATGGATATAGTGCTGCTCTTGAATGCCACGAAAAACTAACAATAATTATCAGAAGTTTTTATATTTTCACTTTACGACAACTTTAATTTAATTTGTACAAAAAAAAATTGAAACTAAAACAAAGCCGCAAGATATAATTGACAGCACTGTGTATAGAGAATGTAAATGTAGCAGTGTATTATAAAAAAAAGCGTTCGTAAACTGTTCGTACGCTGTACATTTGTGCTGTATACATTTTTGCGCCGGGAGGGAGGTAGCAAATTGTGTTTTTAACATTGTAAATTTATCTGACAGTGTATTATTTTAACCATTCCCTAAATTCATTCGATTTTTTTTTGTTTTGTTTTGTGGTATTTGCATAGTGCATCAATTTTATTAATTTTTTAAAAACACAACTAATGCGTATGCATGGTTATTTTTTATTGTTTTTTTATTATGAATATACGTTAAAATTTTCAAAATAGGAATTATACCTACGTTCACATAAAAAGAACTATAATTGGTGCTAACTTCGTCGCATGCGATGGAAAACCGACAAGGAATAATAGTATAATAGTAATATACTATTATGCTATTATACTATTGACGATGAAAAATCGGTATATGACGATGGAAAGCCGGTAATAGTATAATAGCAATACCACTACAACACAGGCCAGGCCGACTTATAGAAATGTTGTTAAAGTGTGAGTAATCGACTAACAAAAAAAAAGTTCCCATTCAAAAATTAAAAATTTATATGAAAATATTTCGTTTTTTATCGTTTTTCTCGACTCGCATTTAATAACTTTTTAAATAAGGCATAAAACGATTTTCCGAGGAAGCCACACTAAACTATCATATTTAATTATTATATTAGATAAAAAAAAATAAATTTTTATCAAGATTTGGACTATTTGCAATCAATTCTGTTCACCTAGTTTTTTAAATTTTGAATCGTACAACAACAAGACAGCAACAAAAAAAATAAAAATTAAACAAAACAAAAAACCAACGCCACTACATAAAAAGCCATGACACAAAAATGTGTGGTAGTATGTGTTAAGGGGATAAAGATTTTTATTTTCCTATGAAACGTAAACAAAATCATATGGGATTTTCAAATACATTTTTTTATATCGTCTTTATTTTCAATTTAAATGAACATTTTAATTCGCAAATATAAATAATTTGATACCAAATATATCGAAATGTAAATTGTGACCAATTTTAATTGAAATTAATAATCATTTATTAAGTAATTTTGCATTTTTATAAAAATATTTTTTTCTCAAAACATCGTCGTGCTTCGTGTTCCTATCATTTCATTTTCATAATAAATTTATTATGATTAGAGAAACACGAAGCATGATACCCCAGGTTTTTTTTCGCTAAAATTTGCGCTTGGTTCCTATCCAGGAGGGCTAGTGCAATGCCACTACATAAATAGCCGTGACATCAGTCTAAAAAAGTCAAATCACTAATATATAGAGGGGAATAATGCGTGATTTACACGTTCCAACAATGTTTTTCCAACTTTTTTTGTTGAGACTTAGAGCTACACGCAATAGAAAATATTTACATGCGATAAAAAGAGAAAAGTATAAAACGAAAATGTCGGTCATGCTATAACTTTAAGGCGGTATAAAATTTACGATGTCGAATATAGGGCGATAATACAACTTTATGTTTCAAAATTACAACTTTTCTGGCTAAAATAAAACTTTTCGAAAGTAAACTTCCAATTTTATACAAAAATTTATAAAAAAATAAAACAAAAATGTCGGGCTTGCTATAATTTTTTGGCGGTATAAAATCGACAATGTAATTTTTGACGAATGCCGCAGCGATACTACTTTATTTATCAAAATTACGACTTTTCTTGGCTAAAATGAAAATTGATCGAAAGTAAATTTTAATTTTTAAATAAAAATTTTAAAAAATAAAAATAAAGCGCTATAAAAATTTTACAAATCGCCATTTTTAATGTGTTTGTTGTTGTTTGTTTCCATAAAATATACTCGGGTCGAGTATATTTTATAGTCAAAATTTTTTTTATGGAAACAAAGTTGAAAAAACAAAGAAAAAAAGTCCAACAAAATTTTGTTTGTTTATATATTGGTTCTTGTCTTTCAAATGGAATTCGCGATATACTAATCTCTTCATTTTTTGTTGGGAAACATTGTTGGAACGTGTAAACCACGCTCACGGGGTATTTTAGAACTAAATTGTTTTAAAATTTTATATTTTTAACAAAGCAGTACCGTTATTGTATCGAAAATGCATCGAAGCGAAAAACGTGATGTTTACAACATCTCACCCCTGGATATAGAAATTTATTTAAAAAACAAAAAATTGAATGCAACCAAAACTGCTGTAAAATAATTTCGTGCATGAAACCAAATTAAAAAAACTCGATATATTAGAGAAAATCTTAGTAGTACGTATTGAGGGTACTTATAAAATTTTAAAATGTCCTTTATATATTTTTAAATCTAAATAAATTATTCGTTATACTTTTTAACAAATTATGTAAGTTATGCGAGTAAAATTTCCATTCATATTTCTAATCCTGCTACTATGACGATACATATAAGTACATAATTTAAGAATACCACTGGATTATTTGATTTTTTAAAATGCTACCTTTGCTAAAGTTTTCTACATTAATTTAGTCAATTGCTTGAGGAGCATTTTCTGTTTATTCAAGGTAAACAAATGCCTCACTTTTTTTTTGTAATTTCATAATAATAAGTTAAAATTTGAATTCCGTTTTACCCTTAAACTTTCACGGATAAACAAAAATGTTGGTGGATCTGCTGAGACAAACGTTAATTTTTCATATAAAATTCAAGAATTTAAAACAGTATGATACTTTAAATGAGTCAAAATTAAAGTCAAACGATGTTTTGCTGGGACTAGTACTTAAAGATAAAATTTTAGCTGCAATTTCTGTTGTTTTATTGGAAAGTTCCATTTTATAGAATAATTTTATTTAAACGATATGTAGAAGCATTTTTGTTTGATGGCATATGCCAGTATATCCGCAGAAGTGCTAATAATATTTGCTGCACATTGGCCAAAAGATTTTTTCAACTCTCATATTAGATACCTAAAATTTAATCAATATATTTTTAATTGGAAAAAATTAAAATCGCGCAAACTGAAAATATCTGCGTCTGATCTTTATGCCACAACAATTTTTTCAAAACGTCAAAGTATTTTGTAAACATAGCAAAATGAATAAAAAATACACAGCCGTCTGCTGTAAAAAAAAAAAAATTAGAATTGAACGTACGTTTTTCTAGCCAACTACAATAAATTTATATCGAGGTTTTTTTTCGCTAAAATTTGCGCTTGGTTCCTATCCAGACCAGGATAGGAACCAAGCGCAAATTTTAGCGAAAAAAAACCTCGATATAAATTTATTGTAGTTGGCTAGAAAAACGTACGTTCAATTCTAATTTTTTTTTTTTACAGCAGACGGCTGTGCATTTTTTATTCATTTTGCTATGTTTACAAAATACTTTGACGTTTTGAAAAAATTGTTGTGTCATAAAGATCAGACGCAGATATTTTCAGTTTGCGCGATTTTAATTTTTTCCAATTAAAAACATATTGATTAAATTTTAGGTATCTAATATGAGAGTTGAAAAAATCTTTTGGCCAATGTGCAGCAAATATTATTAGCACTTCTGCGGATATACTGGCATATGCCATTAAACAAAAATGCTTCTACATATCGTTTAAATAAAATTATTCTATAAAATGGAACTTTCCAATAAAACAACAGAAATTGCAGCTAGAATTTTATCTTTAAGTCCTAGTCTCAGAAAAACATCGTTTGACTTTAATTTTGACTCATTTAAAGTATCATACTGTTTTAAATTCTTGAATTTTATATGAAAAATTAGCGTTTGTCTCAGCAGATCCACCAACATTTTTGTTTATCCGCGAAAGTTTAAGGGTAAAACGGAATTCAAATTTTAACTTTTTATTATGAAATTATTTGTTTACCTTGAATAAACAGAAAATGCTCCTCAAGCAATTGACTAAATTAATGTAGAAAACTTTAGCAAAGGTAGCATTTAAAAAAATCAAATAATCCAGTGGTATTCTTAAATTATGTACTTATATGTATCGTCATAGTAGCAGGATTAGAAATATGAATGGAAATTTTGCTCGCATAACTTACATAATTTGTTAAAAAGTATAACGAATAATTTATTTTGATTTAAAAATATATAAAGGACATTTTAAAATTTTATAAGTACCCTCAATACGTACTACTAAGATTTTCTCTAATATATCGAGTTTTTTTAATTTGGTTTCATGCACGAAATTATTTTACAGCAGTTTTGGTTGCATTCAATTTTTTGTTTTTTAAATAAATTTCTATATCGAGGTTTTTTTTCGCTAAAACCCTCCCGGCGCAAAAATGTATACAGCAAAAATGTACAGCGTACGAACAGTTTACGAACGCTTTTTTTTATAATACACTGCTACATTTACATTCTCTATACACAGTGCTGTCAATTATATATTGCGGCTTTGTTTTAGTTTCAATTTTTTTTTGTACAAATTAAATTAAAGTTGTCGTATTGTGAAAATATAAAAACTTCTGATAATTATTGTTAGTTTTTCGTGGCATTCAAGAGCAGCACTATATCCATAATATCATATAAAAATCATTATAATGAATATTTTGAAAGGTATTTAAATAATACTCGAAGTACTTCATCTATGATTGAAACATTTTATTTCATTTCAGAAAAAGATTAATTAACAAATTTGGCACGTTGTGTCTTGTGTTGCGGCTTATTTGAAGAAAAATACAAATAAAAGATAAGATTGATTTAAAAAAATTGTTTTATTCTAATTAAATGGGGCAATTCGCACTAAACCGTTCGTCAATGTTACGCTTAAGCAGTTCGTAAACATTACGTTTAAGCGTACACATTATGAACACTTTTATACATGCTAATACATACACAAGTCTTCGCAAATTTGTTTCACTTCTCATGTAACAAAAGTACACATTACGTACTATATTCGTACTGTTTTAGTGTAACGTTTACGAACACCTTAGTATAGCAAAGTCTTCGTAAACCGTACGTTTATGATACACCTGGTCTGGAGGGAATTTGCGCTTGGTTCCTATCCAGGCGTAACATAAACGTACAGTTTACGAAGACTTTGTTATACTAAGGTATTCGTAAACGGTACGCTAAAACTGAACGGAAATGTAACGTAAACGATAATTTTGTCACATGAGAAGTGAAACAAATTTACGAAGACTTGTATATGTATTAGTATAAATAAAAGTGTTCATAATGTGTACGCCTTAGGCGTGACATTTATGAGCCTCATGGGCGAAACATTTACGTACGGTATCGTGCGAATCGCCCCATTTATTTTTAAAGAATAAAACCAATTTTTATAATTAAGATTTTTTATTATGTTAATCAAAAAATTTAAAAACACAGTTCTGTTTGTTTTTTACATGCATACATATAAAATTAACCCTTCCCCGTGGAGTGCCGTACACATGTACGTCATGCGTAAAATCATCTCTACTGCGGAGTGCCGTACACGTGTACGTCATTACAAAATATGAACATTAATAAGACACCATGAATTATTTTAGATGATATTTGTATAAAGTACATTTAAAAATTTTCGTTTAATTTCCTCCTCCCGCAACTCACATAGTAATTGAAACTTTTAATTCCCACGCGGAAGGGTTAATTAATATTAAGAACTTTATATTCTGACTTATAAAAACCACAATTATTCATAATTGTACTAATGAACTACATAAGTAAGAAGAGACTTTCTTTAAGTCTGCCTTATCAAAATATCACGTAAGACTAAGGACTTTAAATTCTGCCTTATTAAAATAAGTATGTACATTAGTATACTATATGTATTTAAAAATTCTTATATTCTTCTCGGCGGGAAAAAACATTAGAAGTAATTTCACAGAAGCACTTTCTCGAATCACTTTTGCGCTATCGCAAATATTAATAATTCCATTCCTTATTGATCTGTATTGTTTTTGTTTCAACATTTTTCTATTTTATTTAAAAAACAAAATGTTTATATATACGAATTTAAACACAATTAAGATACAGAAAATAATTACTATTTAAATAAATTCACATAATATACACACCAGCTTAGCTTTTAAATAGAAATAGAATGAAACAAAATGTTTATTTGCACGTAAACACAAAATTTAGATACTGCTGATTTGTTGTTAATTATTTTATAATAAATTTTTATAAAATGCGCACCAGTTTAACGTTTCATTTGTCAACTTTACTTATTAAAATGGTGGACTAGAATTCTATAATCTGTAATGGACATGGCTGTGTAAGTAATGTGCGTGTAGTAGTTTATTTAATAAAAAAACGTTCGTAAACTCTTCGTATGCTGTACATTTTTGCTGTATACATTTTCGCGCCGGGAAGGAGCTATCAAAAATATAATAGGTAGCAAATTGTGTTTTTAACATTGTAAATTTATTTGACAGTGTACTATTTTGACAATTCACTAAATTACCATTCGATTCTTTTTTGTTTTTTTTTTTTTTGGTATCTGCATAGTGCATACATTTTATTAATTTGTTAAAAACACAACTAATGCGTATGCTTGGTTATTTTTAATTGTTTTTTTTTATTATAAATACACGTTGAAATTTTCAAAATAGGAATTATACCTACGTTTACATAAAAAAAACTATAATTGGTGCTAACTTCATCGCATGCGATGGAAAACCGACAAGGAATACTAGTATAATAGTATTATGCTATTGACGATGGAAAATCGGTATTAATCACTTCCTTTCCATACCTAGTTTCCGTTCCTTTCCATTCATTCGGTCTATGTCGCTTTTTCTATTGCGATATCAGTCAATTATTTTACCCCAAACACATAAGCGGCGCTCTACGCCTTACCGCTTCTCTTCGTCTTTGTGATTTTTAGTCTTCGAGATTTTTTTGTACAATTGTCTTTCTCATATGGCCCTTTGGGACGTGTCCGATTTCTGTGCGAAATAATTTTTTTTGTGATAAATTTGACATTAGTGAAATAATTTTCTCTTCCATATTTAAAATAAGTTCATTTGTTGTCCGAATAATAAATATAATAAAATTCACATTTGGAACATTCTTTCTCGAAACTTTATTGTGTGAGCGTCCTTTTTTAGTGAAGTGTTTATAAATTAAAATTTTCATTTAATTTAATTAATTGTTTTTGAATTTAAATAATATCTTAATAATTTTATTCTGTTTTGTTTGTTTATTTTCGGGTAAGTCTTTTCATAGTTGTTTTTCCATCCACAAAATAGTGAATCCATCCAATACAAGCAAGGAGGGGCAAAGTACGCAGTACTTTGCACCTCTGCCAATTTCCGGTGATTTCTCCGACTCTGATTCTGAAAATGTAATAAATAAAAATAAAAAATCCAAAATCGTCATTAATAATAACATAATAGAAAACAGTGAATATAATAATATGCGTAATAAGGACTTGAAAAGAAAACAAATTAATAAGCAAGTCGCAAATGCGTCATATAATGAAATAACTCCCACTTTGCCTACTTCAGATATATCTATGGATCAATCTAATATTTCAAACATGACGCTTAACACCGAAACCAAAATCAATTTATATAACAAATTAGACCTCGGCCCATTTGCCGTTTTCGTGAGTAAAGAGAATTTAAATTTAGTTTTATTAGGTAAAGCAATCAAATTTAACAAGTTCAATGACGTCAAAAATATCTCAATGGTTAGTAAAAATGTGGCCAAAGTTATTTTCAACAAATTTGAAGACGCAAATAACTGTGTCAAATCCGAAGCTTTCCATAAATTTGATAATTATACAACATACATACCAAAAAATTTCACTTCTTCAATCGGTATTGTTAGGAATATTCCTATTATACTCTCAATTGATGAAATTAAAGAAAATATTAAATCAAAATATAATATCTCAAAAATAGAAAGGATGACTAGATGGAATAATACCACCAAAACAGCCGAAGATATCGAATCAGTTAAAATCACTTTCGATTCAGGAATTATTCCACACAATGTCTCCCTTTACGACAACATCTTATTAAAAGTTGATTATTTTATTCCTACCCCGTTATTCTGCAAAAAATGCTTGAATTACGGTCACACAGCCACTAGATGCAGATCAAAAATTAATAGATGTATTACATGTGCTAAAACTATAGAGGCCGACCATGATTGTGGCAAGATAGTGTCTTGTAAATATTGTGGAACGGGCCATGCTACTAATTTTTTCCAATGTAACGAAAGATTCAGACAGAAACAAATTAGAGAGCACATGATAATTAACAAGTCAAGTTATAGAGAATCTAAAAGCCACCTTTATGGTAGTCAACAAAATATTCCAAAACCGATAGATTTCAAAAACGACATAAGTAATAATAATCAAACTTGGCCCAATAATAATTTAATGAATTTTGAAGCTAGGAAAATTAATATCTTAAATGAATTAGTAAAAGAGTTAAGAAGTCAACTAAGTGAAAGAGATTCAATCTTTAATGACGTTAAATTACTCTTAGATAATTCCGATGACTTTAAGAAAAATCCGGCTAACATAGACTCTCTAAAAATTAAACTAAATACACTTATTAAAAAATAAATTTTTCTTGCCATTTTCGTTTTCTTTTCATTTATCCATTCATTATGCAGTCTTTAAAAATTTTACAAATTAATATTCGTAGTTTAAATAGTAACAAAGATTTACTATACCATTATATTCAATCCAATCACATTGATATCGTTATTTTATCCGAAACATGGACAAGTCCAAATAGTAATTTAATTTTTAATAATTACAATCTCATTACTGATGACAGACCAGATGGTTTTGGCGGAGTAGGTTTTTTAATACATAAAAAACTTTCTTGGAAGTCTATTAATTTAAATTTTCATTACACCCGTTTTCAAGCTTTCAAAATTAACATCAAATTTAAAAATATTGATTTTAATATCTTATCTTTTTATAATAACTCGGTTATTAGGCCGCAGGAAATCATTAATGAATTTGAACACCTCATCACTCAAAATCTAGATAACTGTTTAATAGCGGGAGACATAAATATTCATAATAGTCTTTGGGATGGTTCATTACCCCCTACTCACGACAGAGTCGGCGATAAAATTGCAGATATAATCACTGCTAATAACGTCTTTTTATTGAATGATGGATCTCACACTAGACAAGATCTTTACAGAAATAATTCTTCAGCATTAGACATCACTTTGTGCTCAACCAGTTTAATCAGAAAACTCTCATGGAAAATTGATCCCATCAATTTAGGAAGTGATCATCTCCCAATACTTATTGACTATAAACTAAACTATTATCAAAAAAAACAAATCACAAACTGGTCAAAAGTATTGAGAGATTTTGATCTAAATAATATTGATGATAAATGCAATGTTGAAGAATATCTAGAAAATTTAATTTCTGAAAACACTTCTATCATCACAAGTAAAAATACATTTAAACCTAAACCCTGGTGGAACGACCTTATCCAGAGACTATGGACCATCAAAAAACACAAACAAATAATTTACAATCAAAACAAAAATATTTTTACCGCTATTGAACTAAAAAAATCGGTACAAAAACTTAAATTAACAATCAGAAGAGAAAAGAAAAAATCTTGGAACATTTTTTTGATGAGTATAAATCATAAAACTAACAATTCCGATCTCTGGAACAATATCAATAAAATTAAAAATAAAAAACAATCCAATTATAGAATTCTAGAAGACCCTATACTAGCAAATAAATTATTAAATTATAATTTTCCCGTCTCCTTTGAATCTCATTTTAATCTCTCTAATAATTTCAATCCTATTAATCCTGCGGAATTTAATAACTCTGAAATTCTTGACATTATTAAAAACTCCAATAATACTGCTCCAGGATATGATAAAATCTCATATAAAATCATTAAACAGTTAATTTCCACTAATCCTGACTTAATCAACATTATTACAAACCATTTTAATAACATCTGGCATAATCAAATTTACCCAGCTAAATGGAAAACTTCTTATATTATTGCCATTTTAAAAAAGGGGAAAGATGATCGAAACATTATTAATTACCGTCCTATTTGCCTGTTACCAATTTTCTCAAAAATCTTCAATAAACTCATTTTAAAACGAATTAATGACCATTTAATCTCCCATAACACTCTCAACTATTTTAATTTTGGTTTTAGGAAAAATAAAAGTATCACTGATTATTTTGTAGAAATGTTTAATTTCATCAACTCCCTTAAACAAAAACAAAAAAAAATTGTTTTAATTAATATTGATATTTCCAAAGCTTTTGATAATGTAGATAAAAATATTTTATTAAACACTTTTAAAAACTTCAATTTCCCTAATAACATTACTCATTGGATTTCTCAATTTCTCACAAATAGAATTATTTCTATTCAAAATATCAATCAAGCTTCCATTCATTACACTAATAAAGGCATTCCTCAGGGTAGCTGTTTGAGTCCTACCCTTTTTAATATATATACCACTTCTTTACACGACATCAATAACCCCTATTCACAAATTTTTCAATATGCCGATGATATTTGCATAGTAATTTCTGCTGATAACCATGATAATTTACAATTAATAGCAAATTCTACTTTACTCTCATTAACTGATAAATTACAATCTTTAAAACTACAAATTAACACTGATAAATCTCATTTTTTAAGACTATTCACTAACAAAAATAATTCAAAATCTCTAAATTTAAAAATTAATAATATCAATATAGAAGAAAGATTAACTACTAAGATACTGGGTACAACTTTAACAAATAGACTTTCATTATCAAATCATTACACAAACTTAAAAGCAAATATTTCCAATTCCATTAATTTACTTAAAACCCTCACCCATTTTAATGGAGGTGTAAATCCCGAAACAATGATCAATATTTTTAAAGCAATAGTTAAATCAAAACTTGAATACACTTATGTTTTCACAGACACTAAATATAAAAAAGATATTAATATCTGTCAATCTATTAAAAATGCTTGTCTGAGAGCTTGTTTAGGCTTCTTAAGAACCACTCCGATTCCGGCTATTTTATCCGAATCCCTAGAAACAACCTCAGATCTAGATTTTACTAAAAAATCACTAATTTACATTACAAAAAATCTGTATAATAATTCCAAAATCGGTAACGACATTAAAAACAATAGTTCTCTTCCTAAACTTAATGACTTATATTCTAACTATTCTTTTCTTTCCAAAATTAAACCTTTTCATATTAAAAAAACTTCTCCTTCTAATTTTAGCATTATAACAAATATTGATGGAATTACAAATAAAAATTTCATAAATCATTCGGAACAATATGCCTTATCCATGGCTGAAATTAACAAATATTATAATTTCGCAAAAATTTACACAGATGGCTCCATAATTAACAATAAACCAGGAATTGGAATTTTTGTTGAGGACAAAAATTGGAATTTTGCTATCCAACTAAATAACCCTACTTATATTAAAAATATCGAAACCATTGCTATTAAAATTGGAATTACCATATCTCTAATCATCAAAAACAAAAATATCATCATTATTACTGACTCTCAAAGTTCTTGTATCTCATTAAAAACAGCTCTATTACACTATACAAATAGACACTATGAAAACCAAATTATTGATACTATCGGCCATAACCAAATTAAAATTTTTGTCATTCATTGGTTCCCGGGTCACTGTGGCTTAAAAGGAAATACTATAGCAGATAGTTTAGCAAAAAAAGCAGTTTTTTCACCTACTCACTTTCTTAATAATGAACCTACCCTCACAGACCTATTTAACGATATCTCCAGGTCCATAAATAATAAGTGGAAGGAAAACTACACATTAATGTGTAATTCATCCGGCCACTTTTATAAACAAATTTGTCCTTCTCCAAGATCATATTTCCTATTCAAAGACTCCAACTTTACATCTTGTCAAACCAGGTTAATTTACAGATTAATCTCTGGTCATACAGTTAACAAGAAATTTAAATTCCTTTTGGGACTTGAATCTACATCTAATTGTGAGATTTGCAACACCGTAGAAGATAACGAACATATTATTAACGATTGTGTTATATATAACAATATAAGAAATAACTACCCTCTTTTATACAGAAAATCCTTATTAGACATCTTAAAGGATCAAAGAATGGAAGAGTATAAAATATTGTGTGATTTTGTGGATGGAATAAATTATAAACTATGAATTAAGACTACACTTTTTTATTGACTTTTTTCACACAATGATCTTTCTTTTAGAATCATTTCATTTTATTTCATTTTATTATAATATTAAGATTTATGAACTTTGTTTAATTTAATATAAACACTTTTATTATAAAAAAAAAAAAAAAAAATTAAAATCAAAATCAAAAAAAAAAAAAAAAAAAAATTAAATTAAAATTAAAAAAAAAAAAAAAAAATTATGAATTATAAACTTATTTTTAATTTCAATTCTTTTATTTTTATGTATCCTTTATTTTCTCTCTAATATTTTTATTTAATAACTTTAATTTAATCTAATTTAATCATTAAACTTTGTTTTATATAATTATGTTTTATCTTATTTAATTTATAAATCTAATTAATTTATGTACACTTCATTCAACCCTCCAGAACCTCCCCTGAGTGGTCTCTGGAAATTTTGGGCTGTTCTCAACTCACTGGTCTTATGGATTGAAAGATCTGACCTGAGCAAATTTAAAAGACAAACAAACAAACAAACACATTTGGAAATACAACAAACGACAAATTGTACGTAGAGAGTTATTTAAAAGTGTTTATATAAAAATGATAGAAGCAGAATTTGATCCAAATATGGTATTATTTCTATTAATTTCGGGTTACATATGTGTAATGAGAAGAACACGGAACTTTGCGCGACCTTATAATGGATCTCCTAAACTCCCAGGTATGATACAATTAAACTTACAGGTATGTATTTTAGGTATTGCTCCCTATTATTTATAAATATTAACAAAATTCATTCTTTGCAGCGATCAATAATGTACACAATTCCCTCAACAAACAGTATTGTTAATTCAATAATTCCCTCAACAAACAGTATTGTTAATTCAATACTTACTTCGTATTTAAGGACATCGTCTAACACTTTCATCGCTATTAGCGAATTCTAGCCCAATAAAAACCATGGTTGGGGACCGGAAATGGAACTAATGATATTTTTGCAGTGGCTGACAAGTGGGACTAGTTATAGAATTGTAGGTGCAGCAATGAACATGTCAAGATCCACAGTTTGTGATATTGTTTAGTTTAACCTTAATTTATCACAAACAAATTATTTCGCACAGAAATCGGACACGGCATTGGTTGTTATATTCAGCTAAAATTAGAGGTTTCCAAACATTTACTTTAAAAACAACAACAATAAATAAAAATGTCATTCATCACCCAGCAAACGTGAGTTCACTAGTTTTAACAATTTTTTGTGTGCAACCAATTTTTTCCGCATTCGATTGTAAATAAGGACGTGTCCGATTTCTGTGCGAAATAATGTTTTTGTGTTAAATTAATGTTAAACTGTACGCAACCAAATTATCACAGCACCGGTGTGTTATAATTTTGACATGTCCGTAATAATTCTTGTTTCTGTGCCGGTGAAGTAAACAAAATAAGTTTTATATAATTTAATTTTATTTTATTTATATAATATAATAAGTTCCAGCATTTTCTAGTGTCCAGCATTTTTTGAACAATATCACAAACTGCGGATGTTGTCATGTTCATTGCTGCACTTACAATTCTATAACTAGTCTGTCTTGCCAGCCACAGCAAAAATATCATAAGTTCCATTTTCGGTCCCCAACCATGGTTTTTATTGGGAAAGAATTTGCTAATAGCGATGAAAGCGTTAGACGATATCCTTAAATGCATTCTCGTCACCGGATCATTATAACTAATTGAATTAACAATACTGTTTGTTGAGAGAATTGTGTACATTATTAGTCACTGCAAAGGATGAATTTTATTAATATTTATAAATACCCAGAGAGCAATATCTAACATACATACCTGTAAGGAGTTTAGGAGATCCATTATTAAAGGTCATGCAAGGTTCCGTGTTTTCTCATTAAACACAATGAACCCGAAATTAATAGAAATAATATCATATTTTGATCAAATTTGGCCTCTATCATTTTATTGATACACACTTTTAAATAACTCTCTACGTACAATTTGTCGTTTGTTGTATTTCCAAACGTCAATTTTATTATGTCAAAATTATTTCAGTATTCGGACAGCTAATGAACTTATTTGAAATATGGAAGAGAAAATTATTTCACTAATGTCAAATTTATCACAAAAAAATTATTTCGCACAGAAATCGGACACGTCCTAAAGCGAAACGCAATTACCCTCCAGACCAGGTGTATCATAAACGTACGGTTTACGAAGACTTTGCTATACTAAGGTGTTCGTAAAGCGTGATTTCCATGAGAAAATCTTACTGACCAGTAAAAATAAAGCGAGATAAAAATATAGATTTAGTTGAGGTGTGAGAAGGAATTTTTTTTTTCAGTACTCGAAAAAAATTGGTTTTACTGTGCTATGTAACCATAATTTACTGGTGTATAACCATAATTTACTGAAGAAAAATATGAAGCGAAGTATATTTTTTCAGTACTTTACAATACATCTACATACAGATTGTGTAAGGATAGACAATTTTTCTCGCACACTGAAGCACTAACTATAAAATAAAAATATTTCACCCCATCCGACATTTTTATGGTATATAGTAAATATAAAGTGACGTTTGGTGTTAAATTCGATTTAAAAAAAAAAAAAAAATTAATATCCTGTTTTCATATATATCTCTACGTAAAATAAATATATAAAAATATAATATACATACGAGTATTAAATACGTAATAAATTAAAATTGATGAATTCAAATATGAATAATTGGGGTAAGTTTGTGTGCGATCCAAACACAAGAATTTTGTTTGATGCTATTATTTTATCTTAAAGTTTTATTTTATTCAATGTTGTTATAATTTTAGGAGCAAAAAACATTGTTGTGCTGCAAAAAGTTCCAGCCGAAGTTGTAGAGTGCGAAGACATTACAAATCCCAATATATTGGAATGCTATGTGAATGAAGACTATGAAGATGAAAACATTAACTCAACAGAACCCGATTCATATTTTCAACAGTTTGACAACAGTTCATCATTTGAGCCAATTTCGCCTGCGCCAATAATGAATGAATTGGAGCTGCATTCCGGTATGTCAAACGATTTTTAAATATTTTGTTATTAAATTCTAACCTTAAAATTTTTTTATTTTAGAATTAATTATTGAGGCTGTGCAGAGCAAACCAGCCTTATGGAATATTCGCGACGGTGGGTATAAGAGTCGTGATATTCGGGCGCGACTTTGGGAAGAAGTTGTAACAGAATCGAGTAAGTACCTAGTGAACATTTTTAAAAATTGAACAAATTAATTCAATTTAATATACGTATTACTATAGATTTCCCAGCTACTCGTAACAATGTAACGAGAGTGAGAAAACACTGGGAAACAATAAAGGCCACCTATAAGCGCACCAAAAATCGATCTCCGAGTGGTTCAAAAGGCGGGTATCAAAAGCCCTATAAATTTGCCAAACTTCTGTCATTTTTAGATAACACGAATGAGCCAAGAAGGTATACGGATATTGCCCCTTGCCAGTAACATTTATTTTTATAATTCTTTTTATTTAATTTTTCTATTTAGATCTATTGAGTTGGGTGGGGACACTGGGGACACTGAAAGTACTGTCGATTTCAACAGGCTTGATGATTTCGAGAAGATGATCCCAAAAAAAAAAGTAAGTAAACATAATGTGATTGATAATAGTTAAATTATATTAAATTTATTTAATTCTAGAGCTAAATTACCAAGGAGAGACACACGATTTACAGCGCCGGTACGTGGAAGCGCTCGAAAGAAAGTTGCCAGTGCCACCGAGTACTGTGGCCACACCACCGACTCCCGATTCAATAGATATGTTTTTGGGCTCGTTAAAACCATATTTGGAGTCGCTGAGTTTGACATCCCGGTTGAAAGCGCAGCAAAAAATGATAAGCAGCCTAATCGAATCGCTACAGGAGGAAGAGGAGAAAACAAAATTGAAGATAAAGATAAGTATTGTTTCATAGTTTCAAATTTTTTTTTTTATATTTTATGATTTTTTTTGTTTTTATTTCATGGTATTGAAGACATGCGTTCACCAGCCGCTGAATTATTTAAAATAATATTTATATTATTATTATTAATTTATTATTATATTTTTTTGTTTAAAAATCAATTTTGTTTAATCAATTTAAAATTTTAAATGTTTTATTAAATGGCTTGAATGAAATTTACTCCTGATTATTTCATAATAACATCTTCTACCTCCGCTGCTAAATATATTTATGACCTTTCAGCTCTAGAGATAACATCGCTCAATCGAATCAATTTTTTTTTGTAATATTTCGGCAGCTGCAAACAACCATAATAAGCAGAATTTCAAAAAAAACTTCAATATTTTATTAAATATATGAAACAATACTTATTTTAGTTTCTTATATGTTGACTTCCTGTCATTTGGCCGCATTATATTTTGCTGTCTTGCCATTCCACTTGTCCCTCCCCACAAAAATATTCGGCAAATTGCTCCCGTACTTTTTTCGCAAAATTTGTTGAATTCCTTGAATTGTTGGTAAGAAGAGGCACTAAGTTGTTTTCAAGGTTATTCCAGGCGCCTAAAATTTTATATTTTTAATAGATTAAAATATAGAATAATTAAATTTAGAATTTGAATATTTACCTGGTACTACAACTCCTCTAGCTTCATGATTTATAAGATCTGGTGTGATATAATTTTTATTTTTTTGCCTCAACCAATTATGTAGGCAGACACAAGATTGGATGATATCCTCGACTAACACCAAATCCGCAATTATTGGCGTTTTAAATATTCGCCATTTGGCACATAAAATTCCAAAACAATTTTCAATTATCCGACGAGCTCGGCTAAGTCGGTAATTGAAAATTTTTTGTTGTTTGGTCTGCTTCGTTGTATACGGCTTCAACATATTTTCCGTCAAAGCAAAGGCGTCATCGGCAATGAAAACATACGGAACAGCTTTGAAGCTATCTCAAACATCCCTTGGATCAGGAACGCTGGAAATTTTTTTTTTGAATATTATACAAATACAAGCTTTCAAAGTTTTAAATTCACTTAATAATTACGGAAGAGTTTTATTGTAAAATCGTTTCCCAAAACTGCTTTCTCTGAAAACTCCTCCATCACTCTGGCGACCAGCAGCACCAATATTACACGTAATAAAGTTGTAGTCGTGGTCACTAATTGCCATTAAAACAATGGAGGAAGTTTTCTTGTAGTTGTAGAATTCGGAGCCGGAATTCTTTGGTGCCTAAGTTAAAACAAAAAATTGTACACATATAATAATCAAATATTGTTATTTTACATACTTGAATTGTCACATGCTTTCCATCGATTGCCCCTATACAGTTGGGAAAGTTCCATTTATCTTCAAATCCAGAGGCAACCGTCTTGAAATATTCCGCAGTTATTTTGGGAAATACGATTCCTTTTAGCGCTGCTGTTATGGCCTTAGTTGTTTCCGTCACAATTCGGTGGATACTGGTTGGTGAACATTTATAGGCTATAGCCAAGCTAGCTTGCGATTCACCCGTCGCAAGATATCTATTTCACATAATAAGATTAATATATTTTAATATGATTTATTTTATTGCTTTTATTTATTACCTTAACGTCACCGCCAACCTTAAATTATGACTCAATGGTTCTCTTACCACGGTTTGTTTTTGAATTAATGGCGCAATCATGATTAGTAGCTCTTCAAATTGCGCAAAGTCCATCTTAGTATAACTGTAAAACAACTGCGGGTCTTTTTGCAGCTCTTTAAAAATACAATTAAATCCGCCAGTTCTATCTCGCTCCAAATAGTAAGGCCGCACCCAATATTTCCGTTTCTTCTTTGAAGCTTCATTTTGTAGAGTTTCTTCTGGCCGCATATTCATGATGTTTAAGGGATCCAAATAATCAATTAAATCTATTTCCAAATTATCCATCGCAAGTTTAAGTTAATTTTTTTTCACAAAAGTAAATAATTTTTCGAAAATACAAAAAAAATGAAACCACACTCAATGAATCACGAAAAATTATGAAATTTATTGGTTATGTTAACAAAAATCTGTCAAAATTCAACCGTTTAGTTTTGCTATAAAAAAAAATACTGTCCTTGTCACTCTAATGGAATTTTTGGTTGTCTTTACTCCTCTGTATTTTTCAGTAAAATATACTGGTCAGTAAGAATTTCTCATGGAAATCACGCTTAAACGTTACACTAAAACAGTACGAAAATAGTACGTAATGTGTACTTTTGTCACATGAGAAGTGAAACAAATTTGCGAAGACTTGTGTATGTATTAGTATGTATAAAAGTGTTCATAACGTGTACGCTTAAACGTAATGTGTACGAACTGCTTAAGCGTAACATTGACGAACGGTTTAGTGCGAATTGCCCCATTTAATTACAATAAAACAATTTTTTTAAATCAATCTTATCTTTTATTAGTGTTTTTCTTCAAATAAGCCGCAACACAAGATACAACGTGCCGAATTTGTTAATTAATCTTTTTCTGAAATGAAATAAAATGTTTCAATCATAGATGAAGTACTTCGAGTATTACTTAAATACCTTTCAAAATATTCATTATAATGATGTTTATATGATATTATGGATATAGTGCTGCTCTTGAATGCCACGAAAAACTAACAATAATTATCAGAAGTTTTTATATTTTCACAATACGACAACTTTAATTTAATTTGTACAAAAAAAATTGAAAATACAACAAAGCCGCAAGATATAATTGACAGCACTGTGTATAGAGAATGAAAATGCAGTAGTGTGTTGTAATAAGAACCTTTCGTAAACTGTTCGTAAACGAAATACTTTTGCTGTATACATTTTTGCGCCGGGAGGGTATGTAAAAGTTATTTAAATAACTTTTACATACCCTCCCGGCGCAAAAATGTATACAGCAAAAATGTACAGCGTACGAACAGTTTACGAACGCTTTTTTTTATAATACACTGCTACATTTACATTCTCTATACACAGTGCTGTCAATTATATATTGCGGCTTTGTTTTAGTTTCAATTTTTTTTTGTACAAATTAAATTAAAGTTGTCGTATTGTGAAAATATAAAAACTTCTGATAATTATTGTTAGTTTTTCGTGGCATTCAAGAGCAGCACTATATCCATAATATCATATAAAAATCATTATAATGAATATTTTGAAAGGTATTTAAATAATACTCGAAGTACTTCATCTATGATTGAAACATTTTATTTCATTTCAGAAAAAGATTAATTAACAAATTTGGCACTTTGTGTCTTGTGTTGCGGCTTATTTGAAGAAAAATACAAATAAAAGATAAGATTGATTTAAAAAAATTGTTTTATTCTAATTAAATGGGGCAATTCGCACTGAACCGTTCGTCAATGTTACGCTTAAGCAGTTCGTAAACATTACGTTTAAGCGTACACATTATGAACACTTTTATACATGCTAATACATACACAAGTCTTCGCAAATTTGTTTCACTTCTCATGTGACAAAAGTACACATTACGTACTATATTTGTACCGTTTTAGTGTAACGTTTACGAACACCTTAGTATAGCAAAGTCTTCGTAAACCGTACGTTTATGATACACCTGGTCTGGAGGGTTGCATCTCATTCTTGTAATATAGTTGCTTGTTGGACTGTGCTTGTTGGAGATATGTACAGTAAAAGCATTTGAAATACAGTTCAGTGATCATATCAACCTTATGGCTGTATGATACTCACTTTTTTTCAAGTACAATAAAGTGCTGCAAAACTAGTAAAGCGAAACAGAGAAGGGTAGTGTAGACAATACTATAGGCAAATATTTTGAAGTTTCGGATAAACAAAATTTGTAAATAGAATCAACATTTTTTTTGTGTTGGACCATATTATTGAATTAATTTGCATTAGCTGCCGCAATTAATTGAAACGAAATAATTTATATGTTTAGTTAATTTTTATATTTACAAAAAAATGCACGTTTCAAATATTTTGGCAAACAATTAACAATGCAAACCCAAAATTGTATTTCAGTATCAAAAGAAAAATCTAAAAAAGGGGGAAAAAATCATAACAATAATGGCGAACAAAAATGGAAAAATTGTTTACTAAATTTATTTTAAAAATAAGCAAATAAATTCTCTTTGGTATACAAAATACAAATATTTTCTCTAATATTTCGGAAATGTCAGAAAAAAGTATGTAATGTCAAAAAAAAGAATCAAATCCAATTCTTTTTTTGCTATAATTGCTCGATTAACTGCTAGAAAAGTTGAGCTACCACTTTTTTTTTGACGTTTCTATATTTTTTCCAAATCTATGGTGTATACACTCACTCTCACAAATATTTTGTATATTTATTTTTTATCTCACTCCGTTTGTCTTACCTAGTCACTGAAAAAGTGGGAAAAAAAGTGAGTATCATACAGCCATTAGTTTTATAACATGTATAGTGGCACGTACAAGACGTGTAGTGTAACAATTTTCCATCAAAAGACAGATCATCGTTGCAGACTTACAAGAAGTTACCTGTTGCAGCTGTTTCAGCCGGCTAGCGTGCAGCGCGTGGGGTGGTTTATTATTTACAGGGCTTCTTGAAAGCTTGAATTGCTGCGGATCTTAAATTTAAAATGTTGTCACGGGTGCATTATCACTTTACCTACCTATATTACAAAATAATTTAGCAAAAGCTCATGATATCTGGGTGGTCATTTTGTGGTGCTATATCACACCTTTATATCACTAGTGGAGACTTTTTTTGTGTGATATAAAAAAATGGAGAAAGTCTACATACCCATCCCTGCAAAATGAATTTTAAGGGGAAAATGATGAATCAAAGTGATAAGTTGACGTTTCCACATAACCTCAAATGACATTATATGAACATTTTATACGAAGTGCTATTTGTGCGATGATAAAGTAATACTTGCATTCTTTCTCGAAACTTTATTGTGTGAGCGTCTCATTTTAGTGAAGTGTTATAAATTTTACAATTTTCTTTTAATTTTAATTAATTTGTTTTTTATTTAATTATATCTTATAGTTTATTTTGATTTGTTTATTTTTATCAGTCGGGTAAGTCTTTTCATAGTCTTTTTCTATCCACAAAATAATAAATCCACGTAACACAAGCAAGGAGGGACAAAGTACGCAGTACTTTGTACCTCCAACATTTACTTCTACTGATTTCTCAGATTCCGAAGATGAAATAAATACTAAAAAATCAAAAATTGTTTTCAATAATGAAATAATAGTAAACGGTGAATTTGATAAAAATCCCAATATGTTAAATAAAAGGAAAATTAATAATAATAATAATAATAATAATAATAAAACTCACGTCGCAGTTTCAAAAAATACAGTAACAACTCCTACATCATCTTCAACTTTATCTGTTGATTCATCGAATAACTCAAATATGCCGTCAGTTACTGCTGAAAAAATTAATCTATATAACCGTTCAGATAATGGCCCATTTACGGTATTTATCAGTAAAGAAAATTTAAATCTCGTTCTTTTAGCTAAAGCCCTTAAAATAAATAATTTTAAAAATGTCAAGGAAATCTCTAGCGTTAGCAAAAATGTTGCTAAAGTTATTTTTAGTAATTTTGAAGACGCAAATAATTGTGTTAAATCAGATATTTTTAAAAAATTTGATAATTATACTACATACATTCCTAAAAATTTCACTTCTTCTATTGGTTTAATCAGGAACATTCCTATTGGGCTTTCTAATGAAGAAATACAAGAAAATATTAGATCCAAATACCCTATTTCTAAAGTAGAAAGAATGACTAAATGGAATAGTGCCACTAAAACAGCTGAGGAAATTGAATTGGTTAAACTTACTTTTGAGTCTGGAACTATTCCATTCAACGTCATTTTATATGATAATCTTTTATTGAAGGTAGAATATTATATACCTAATCCTCTTTTTTGTAAAAAATGTCTAAATTATGGACATACAATTTCCAAATGCAAATCTAAAATTATTAGATGCCTAACGTGTGCTAATACTATAGAAGACGAACAAAAACACGTTTGTGACATGAAATTTTCTTGTAAATTTTGTGGAACGGGTCATGTTACTAATTTTTTCAGATGTAATGAACGATATAGGCAGAAACAAATTAGGGAACATATGATTTTAAATAAAACTAGTTTCAGAGAATCCAAAAGCCACCTTTATGGTAGCCAACAAAAAGTCCCTAAACAAATAGATTTCGCTAATGATATCTGTGTTGAGAATCAAGCCTGGAAAAATAACTTAATGAATTCTGATGCTAGAAAAATTCAAATCCTAAATAAATTAGTAAACGAATTAAAAAATCAATTAAACGAAAGAGATTCTATTTTTAATGATGTCAAATCACTTTTAAATAATTCCGATGACTTCAATAAAAATCCAGCTAATTTAGACTCACTTAAAATTAAATTAAATAAATTTATTAAAACATAAACTTTTTCTTTTTCCAGTTTTTTATTTTTCATTTTATTCTTCCATTATGTTACCTTTAAAAATTTTACAAATTAACATTCGTAGTTTAAATAGTAATAAAGATCTATTATATCATTATATACAATCCAATCATATTGATATCGTTATTTTATCTGAAACCTGGACAAATCCAAATAGTAATTTGACTTTTAACAATTATAATCTTATTACTGATGATAGACCAGATGGTTTTGGCGGAGTAGGCTTTTTAATACATAAAAAAATTTCTTGGAGAATTATTGATTTAAATTTTCATTACATCCGTTTTCAAGCTTTCAAAATTAACCTCAAATTTAAAAACATTAATTTTAATATCTTATCTTTTTATAATAACTCGGTTATTAGGCCGCAGGAAATCATTAATGAATTTGAACACCTCATCACTCAAAATCTAGATAACTGTTTAATAGCGGGAGACATAAATATTCATAATAGTCTTTGGGATAGTTCATTGTCCCCTACTCACGACAGGGTGGGTGATAAGATTGCAGATATTATCACTGCTAATAATGTCTTTTTATTAAACGACGGATCTCATACAAGGCAAGATTTTTTCAGAAATAATTCTGCAGCACTAGACATTACTTTGTGCTCAATCAATCTAATTGAAAAACTATCATGGAAAGTAGATCCCATTAATTTAGGAAGTGACCATCTCCCAATACTTATTGACTTTAAACTAAATTATTATCAAAAAAAACAAATCACAAACTGGTCAAAAGTATTGAAAGACTTTGATCTAAATTCTATTAATGATAAATGCAATATTGAAGAACACCTAGAAAAATTAATTTCTGAAAATACTTCTATTATTACAAGTAAAAATACTTTTAAACCTAAACCTTGGTGGAACGATCTTATACAAAGACTATGGAACATAAAAAAACACAAACAACTCATTTATAATTTAAACAAAAACCTTTTTACCGCTATTGAACTAAAAAAATCTATACAAAAACTTAAATTAACAATTAGAAGAGAAAAGAAAAAATCTTGGAATATTTTTTTAACAAGCATCAATCACAAAACTAATAATTCTGATCTCTGGAACAACATCAATAAAATTAAAAATAAAAAACAGTCTAACTACAGAATCCTAGAAGATCCCACACTTGCTACTAATTTTATAAATTACAATTTTCCTTTCTCCTTTGAATCCCCTCATAATCTCTCTAATAACTTCAATCCTACTATTAATCCTGCGGAATTTAATAACATTGAAATTCTTGATATTATTAAAAATTCAAATAATACTGCTCCAGGATATGATAAAGTCTCATATAAAATCATCAAACAATTAGTATCCTCTAATCCTAACCTAATCAATACTATTACAAATTATTTCAACAACATCTGGCAAAATAAAATTTACCCTACAAAATGGAAAACGTCATACACAATCGCCATTTTGAAAAAGGGGAGGGATGATAGAAATATTATTAACTACCGTCCTATTTGTCTGTTACCTATTTTTTCAAAAATTTTCAATAAACTCATTTTAAAACGAATTAATGATCATCTAATCTCCAATAATATTCTTAATTATTACAATTTTGGTTTTAGAAAAAATAAAAATATTACTGACTATTTTGTAGAAATGTTTAATTTCATCATCTCCCTCAAACAACAACAAAAAAAAATTGTTTTAGTTAACATTGACATTTCCAAGGCTTTTGATAATGTAGATAAAAATATTTTATTAAACACCTTTAAAAACTTCAACTTCCCCATTAACATTACACATTGGATTTCTCAATTTCTTACAAATAGAATTATATCTATTCAAAATATCAATCAAACTTCCATTCATTACACTAATAAAGGCATTCCTCAGGGTAGCTGTTTGAGTCCTACCCTTTTTAATATCTATACCACTTCTTTACACGACATCAATAACCCCGATACAAAAATTTTCCAATATGCCGATGATATTTGCATTGTAATTTCTGCCGATAATCATGATAACTTACAATTAATAACAGATTCTACTTTACTCTCATTAACTAATAAATTACAATCTTTAAAACTACAAATTAACACTGATAAATCTCATTTTTTAAGACTATTCACTAATAAAAATAATTCCAAATCTCTAAATTTAAAAATTAATAATATCTACATAAAAGAAAGAGTGACTACTAAGATACTGGGTACAACCTTAACAAATAGACTTTCATTATCAATTCATTACACAAACTTAAAAGCAAATATTTCCAACTCCATTAATTTACTTAAAACTCTCACCCATTTTAATGGAGGTGTAAATCCTGAAACAATGATCAATATTTTTAAAGCAATAGTTAAATCTAAACTTGAATACACATATGTTTTTACAGACACTAAATATAAAAAAGATATTAATATCTGTCAATCTATTAAAAATGCTTGTCTGAGAGCTTGTCTAGGCTTCTTAAGAACTACTCCAATTCCAGCTATTTTATCTGAATCTCTAGAAACATCTTCAGATCTAGATTTTATTAAAAAATCACTAATTTACATTTCAAAAAATCTATATAATAATTCCAAAATCGGTAACGACATTAAAAACAATAGATCTCTTCATAAACTTAACGACTTATATTCTAATTATACTTTTCTTTCCAAAATTAAACCTTTTCACATAAAAAAAACGTCTCCCACTAATTTTAGCATCATAACAAATATTGAGGGAATCACAAACAAAAATTTTATAAACCACTCTGAACAATATGCATTATCTATGGCTGAATTTAATAAATATAATAATTTCGCAAAAATTTACACAGATGGCTCTATAATTAACAATAAACCAGGAATTGGAATTTTTGTTGAGGATAAAAATTGGAAATTTTCCATTCAACTAAAAAACCCTACTTATATTAAAAATATTGAAACCATTGCTATTAAAATTGGAATTACTATATCTCTAATCATCAAAAACAATAATATTATCATTATTACTGACTCCCAAAGTTCTTGTATTTCATTAAAAACGGCTCTATTACACTTTACAAATAGACACTACGAAAATCAAATTATTGATACTATCGGCCATAACCAAATTAAAAATTTTGTCATTCATTGGTTCCCGGGTCATTGTGGCTTAAAAGGAAATACTATAGCAGATAGTTTAGCAAAAAAAGCAGTTTTTTCTCCTACTCACTTTCTTGATAATGAACCAACTCTCACAGACCTATTTAACGATATCTCCAGATCTATAAATAATAAGTGGAAGGAAAACTACACTTTAATGTGTAATTCATCCGGCCACTTTTATAAACAAATTTGCCCTTCTCCAAGATCATCTTTCCTATTTAAAAACTCTAATTTTACATCCTGCCAAACCAGGCTAATTTACAGATTAATCTCTGGTCATACAGTTAACAAGAAATTTAAATTCCTTTTGGGACTTGAATCTACATCTAATTGTGAGATTTGTAACACCGTTGAAGATAACGAACATATTATTAACGATTGTGTCATATATAATAATATAAGAAATAATTTCCCACTTTTATACAGAAAATCCTTATTAGATATCTTAAAGGACCAAAAAATGGATGAATATAAAATATTGTGTGATTTTGTGGATAGAATAAATTATAAACTATGAATTAAGACTACATTTAATTTTTATTGACTTTTTCACACAATGATTTTTCTTTGGAATCATTTCATTTTATTTTATTTTATTATAATATTAAGATTTATGAATATTATATAATTTAATTCTAAATTTAAAAAAAAAAAAAAAAAAAAAAAAAAAAAAAAAAAAATAAAAAATTTAAAAAAAAAAAAAAAAAAAAATCAAAAAAAAAAAAAAAAAAAAAATAAAAAAAAAAATTAAAAAAAAAAAAAAAAAAAAATAAAAAATTATGAATTAATGAATTATAAATGTATAATTTAATTTTTAAAAACTTTTATTTTTATATGTATCCTTCATCTTCTCTCTAATATTTCTTTATTTATTAACTTTCATTTAATCTAATTTAATTATCAAACTTTGTTTTATATAATTATGCTTTTATTTTATTATTTAATTTTTAATCTAATTTGTTTTTGTACACTTTATTCAACCCTCCAGAACCTCCCCTGAGTGGTCTCTGGAAATTTTGGGCTGTTTCTCAACTCACTGGTCTTATGGATTGAAAGATCTGACCTGAGCAAATTTAAAAAACAAACAAACAAAACAAACAAAGTAATACTTTAATGCAAAAATGTTTATTATTTAAATAAAATGTTAAAAATATAATGATCAGTCCTTTGTCAATCAACAATTTTATTTTGCACTTGGTTTCATGATAATTTTCATTCATTTTTTTAATATCCCAATTTAGTTTTTTTCCATCAAACTATTTGGAGTTTGATCAAAAACAACAAAATTAAAGTTTCAAAAAAATGAATGAAAATTATCATGATACGAAGTGCAAAACAAAATTGTCGATTGAAAAAAGACCAATTAATATATTTTTAACATAACATAACTTGAAAAGCCTTTGATTTGTTAGAATTTGATGTTTAAACATTGACCAATATTTGCATTTTGTTGGGTTATGTCAGATGGTTTATGTTGATTTTTGTTTAAGAATATTTTTTTGTCCTTTGTGAGCTCCCGAAGAAATTTGTTATTCTAGGCAACTAGAATGTAATTTTTAACCAAGATATACAGAAAATAAAGGTACAATATTGCGCATGCTGTTGCTATACTTTTTCGCAATTTGACGTCACGTGTTTTCAAAAATGCTGATATTTATATGGAGTTTCGTGATATTTATATTAATTTTTTAAATAAATGGAAAATAAATGATTTTTTTTTATTCTTGCCATTAATTGTTTTTCGACTTTATGTTAAAATTAAACATTTCAATTTTTATTTTAGTTATATACTGCAATACTTTTGGAATTAAATCGTGAAAATAGGCATGTTTTAATATTCGTGTCTAGAGCAGACTGTTTGAGCACATTGCATAACAAGTTTCGGAATTTATGGGTAAAATTTGTTTGTTAAATTAAGAGAACGTTTAGATTTTAATTATTTAATTCAAAAATTTGGGAGTGTTCGATTTTAAATATCCTAAATTTGAATAATTCCTATTGCAACAAAACTATCAGTTGTACTTCTGGTTCTGATAAGAACACATATAGAACACTAAACAGTGAATGGGTGTATTGATTTATTTGTAGCGAAAACCATAAGACAATAAATGAATTAATTTCCTTTTTCTAAACAATAATTTGTGAACTGAATTTTTATTTAATATATTTTTACATTTATATTTAACGTTGAATATGAACATAATATTTGAATAGGTACGTGAATACCAATAATTTGAAGCCAAACGAAAATAGATGGCAAAAATTTGAGTATATAACGTAAAGAAATAAAAATTTTAATAATTGGTACGTACATATGTTCAAATGACCAAAAACATTTAATAATTTAATTGTTTTATGTTATGTACTCATAATTTTGTCTACCCTTTTTTCCATTTATCTTAGACATTATATACTCGAATGAATTATTTCTCAAATATTTGGACCATAAAAGAATATAAAGCATAAAAAGGGTCTCGGTAAACTATCATTATCAATTGTAAATACGGTTTGTAAAAAAAAATTACGATTATTCTTGATTTATTTAAAAAAACTAATCAAAAAACCGCCAAACTTCATATACAAATATGTTTTTTTTGACTACACGTGACGTGATGCGCAAAGAAAGACAAAAATGAGACACGGGAATATACTACCTATTTTTTCTGTATACCTTGATTTTTAACAAATAATTTACTACACAAAATTAAAATAATTGTTAATTTTTGTATTTCCTTTTTTCTTGTAAATTTAACAATAACCCATTAATTTTATTTCAAAAATATATAAATGATCATTTTGTTAATAAATATTCATTTATATTTCGCGTCAATGTAAATTTTATTCATTTGTTGGTATTTTTATTAGAGCTTTTTTTAACTAAACTCCATATAAAACAAATGTAAACAAGAAAATATTTTTTTTTTGTTCCACTTGTAAAAGTAAGACGGAAGAAGTTGTGGTCTTTTTCATTTAAATCATTATGCGACGTGACGATATTCATCCATGACAACACCATAGTTAGCTACGACAATTTATTTTTCGCACATTATCGCCAAATGTGATATATTACCACAAAATGACAACACTGCAAAATGAATTTTAAGGGGAAAGCAATGAGTCAAAGTGATGATTTGACACGTAACCTCAATTGTTGATTTGTATATTACTATGTAATATAAAAATCAACAATTATTTTAGTTTTGTGTAGTAAATTGTATGCTAAAAGAACCATTTTAGTAGTGTATAATAACAAATTTCACAAAAACAATCATCCTCCTAACAGAAATGGACAAAAAATAAGCAATTCTTAACCGAAAATCAACATAAACCATCTAACATAACCTCACAAAATGCAAATAATGATCGGTATTTAAACATGAAATTCTAATAAACGAAAGGGTTTTCTAGTTATGTTAACTTAAAAATATAATAATTAGTCTTTTGTTAATCAACAATTTTGTTTTGCAGTTCGAATCACAGTAATTTTCATTCACTTTTTTAAGTTGTAATGGTGTATATCCATTTTGCTTGTGTATATTTTATCACTTATAAATTTATAATAAAACAACTTAAGTTATTTTTAAATAATTTTAATTGAAAAAAAATTTTCCTTATAGTAACAATATTTTATAAAATTTTTTAGAAGATCGATTTCGGATTGACTCTTTCTTCGGTTCTTTTTTAACAACTATTATTTATTCTTAAAATTACACTATTTATATATGTTTTAGATGCGGTGTTATTTAGCTCCTCCTACTTATGAACATATACATTTAATTTAATTGTTTATTATTTATTCCCTTCTACTTTGTTAGTATTACATATGATGAGGCAAAACCAACAAAAATGTTTATAAAAGCCGTCTCGTTCGCTCCTTACACAGATCCTATCAAAAAAATGTACACTATATTTATTATGATACTATCACGTATACTTATTTGTTTTGTGTATATATACTTTCTGATTTATTTTATCGCATCACTAATACTACGCCTTAACGTACTTTTTTATATCTTAAGTGTTTGTACTGTTTGGCTTGTATAAACATTTTTGTTGGTTTTGGATGAGGTCATAGATTTTATTGGTTTTTGCAAAACCAACACTAATGTAATACTACAAGCCTGATTCAGTGATGAAGCACGCAGATACCCTCTTACATTTAATACCTTATAGTTGAAAGTGTTAGTGCGAAAATAGAATAAAAATTCTCTCATCTAACCAATAACAATTAGTTTTTTTCATTGTTAACATACCCAATTCTCCCTCCACAATTCGTTTGTTTTGTTTTATCTACAATTTGTATGTTTTTCTCACTCATTTATATAATCTGTCGATCACCAACACTTTCATGTATAAGCGCAAAATAAATTTCTAATATTGGTGACAATCAGGCTTGTAGTACATTAATGTTGGTTTTGGGTTTTTGTATTGATTTTATCATTCAACAAGTTGTTGTTGTCTTTGTTTTTATATATTTCTAATTCCTCCTATATTTTCAGGACATAAATTTTGGTCGTCTCATGAGTCGGTGAGGCGAGAATTACCGGATCGTAATGGTATTAGTTATTGTGTGTGGTCGAATGCTCTTTTATTATTCATGCTCTTCATGCTCTTTTTAGTTTTTCGTATAGTTATTTTGTCTCCTTTGTTGAGATTAGGGTTTAGTATACGAATGAAATTTTTAAAGGGACACGAAGATGACAATGTTTGAAAAAAAAATCAATTACTAAAATGCAAAATTGTGTATTAAAATTGTATTAATTTCAATTATAATTGTGTACAACCTGCAATTCGATATATTTAATTTCAAATTATTTATATTTATAAAAAAAAAATTTCGTTTAAATTGATAATAAAGACGATGTAAAATAATGAATTTGAAAATCCCATATGATTTTGTTTATGCATATAGCATTGGAAAAATGTATAAAATGCATGTAGTAGTTAGCAAGATAAACAGAAAATAAAGGAATAAGAAAAAAGAGTAAAGTACCATACATATGTATGTGACGCTGTACGTAAAAAAGGTTTCGTAAAACATCATTATCAATTTCAAATACAGCTTGTTAAAACAAATTGCGATTATTCTCCATTTATTTAAATTTATCAAATTTTCAACAGAATTTTTTGATGGCTGTAATATTAAAATTAATTAAATCAATCAAATATTGTGAAAGTACAGTTTACATTATGTATTTTGAATGTATTTGAGTGTAAGTATTTTTAGTACCTTTACGTAGTGTAAACTGTACTTACACAATATTTGATTTGCAACACGAAACCTAAAAAATTAATAAACAAACATGTTGAGTTAAAACTAAAGAAATAAATTTTTAGTGTGAAATTATGAGATTTCTAGCTCAGTAGCTGTCATTTAGGGGAAATGTAAACATTTAGGGGCAAGCTAGCATTTAGGGGTAACCCATCATTTGGGTCACAAAACACAAAAGTATAAGAAAGATTATACCGAAATAAAATGTTAAGCCGGTGCGAACCTAGCGCCACTCTTTGAATATTATTTTTTGGTACTAACATTAGGTGTCTAGTAAGGGAAACAAATTCATTTACATATGATATGAAATTTTGTATTTTAAATGGAATATATATTCCCTTCACTGTAAAGCATATTCTCAATTTCTCATGTATTTTTCATTCGTTTTGACTTCGTTTTTGTATTTTCGTAATTATGTACATAAAATAAATTATATATATGTATATATATATATATATATATATATATATATATATATATATATATATATATATATATATATATATATATATATACATATAGCTTAGCCATTCCATTAGCCACATTTGGTATGGAGAAGCGAAAGAAAACATTTCTACATAGTTTTGTTTATGTTTATTTTTTATGTATACATATTATAGTATGCACAAATACATAACACAATATATATTTTAGATATTTTCGGCATCGAACTATTTAATTTATGAATGAAGGAATTGAAAACGTAGAAAATATTTCATTCATGGTTTTATCTAATTTTGTGCTACTTCTACGAAATTTTATTTATTTTTCCTTGCATTCAAAATATGCAAATAGTTTGTGCAGGCTAAACTTGTATTACAGCGTAACCCAATCCTATGAAATTCAAAATAAATCAAATAATAATTTTTTAAGATTGTTTTTATTTTAAATAAATAAATAATCTAAGCTTTTTAATTCAATACAATCTAAAAATGAAAGTTTAAAAAATCACAAAATTTTGATTTTCAAAACGAATAAAAAATAAAAACATTTATTTTAGAAATTTGTGCAAAATGCATTTTGTGAAGCAAAATTCAGATCATCAGTTGCTTTTTATTTACTCAATAAGAAGTAAATAAAATCAACTGATGATGCGAATTTTTGTTCACGATATGCACTATGCATACATTTTTAAAATATGTAAATGTTTTTACGTATTTTGTAAACCAAAATTTGATGGTTTTTTAAACTTTCATTTTTAAATTGTGTGTGATTTACGGTATTCCTAAATTAAAGAACGGTTTGAAATTCAAAATCATTTTGGAAAAAATCAATACAATTTGTATTAAATTTTTATTCTAGAGAAAAGTACAGATGATATAGTCCAGTTAATCTGTAAAAAAGGTTAAAAATGAGAAATCGATTAGTTCGGAACACCCTTAAAATGGGAAAACTCTCTTCATTTCTACCTACTTTTTAATTATTTTACAAATTGTTAACTTTTTCAACATAGCATTTTTATTTAACTAGGCCAAATATGAAATGTTCAACTTCTGGTGGAAACAATGAGCTTTCCAGGTTAAACATGAAAAAAACGATTTTTTTGCTAATTTACTTATTTTATTTGTTTAAATTTTTAATTCAATTATTTCTTTCGGTTATTTAACCAAATATAATTATTGAACAATTAAATTAACAATTTGCAGTTTATTTTAACATTTAAAATTATGACAATTAGTTTTAGATTAATTTGAAAAAAAAAAAACAAATATTATAAAATTAAATATTTAATTAAATAGTTAAAATATTTTTTATGTATACTATATTAAATAATATTATAATATATTTAAGATATTTGTAGTTAATAATTAAAATAGTTATAATTAAAATAGTTGAACAAAGATTTCTATCGGTTTGTAATATTACAATACTTTTATTACGAAGAGCGAAATTATTAATAATTTTACAAGTTCAGTTTCGATCTGAATGAGAATTGTGAAAAATTTAATTTGTTTTTCCATCTCATGCTATAGCGACTTAATTGTTAATTGCAGATACATTTATTAGTGCATTAATACAAAACAAAAAGATAACCAATACCAAACAGCCAACGCTTTTTGGGCACATTTTTGCTGGAAATGGGGTGATTTCGAATTCCGAGTTTTAACTTAAGCGACAAGTTTTCAATAATATTTAAGCCCGGTGATGTGTGGTATTTTCATAACTTCGAGACAATTATACAAAAGTCATTATTGGACGATATAAGATGAACGTATCGGATCGTTCTCCTGATAAATTTCGAAACAATCTTTAATTCCAAGCTTTTTAACACTCCAAGGGTTAAATAGCTTGGAATCAAATTTTCCTTGAGAAATCGGTCCATGTTTCCATCTGATATATACCCCCACGCCATTTCATCATGCCCACATTCATGTTTCACTGCATATTTTACGGAACTTTATTTTCGGCCGAATTCAGTTATTAATGCCAATCGATAACTAATAATAAACTATATCAATAAAATTAACAAAAATAATTACATAAAACTAGATTAAGAAACGCTTAAGAAGAATAGTTTTCAATTTTGGTGCAGAATATAATATTTTCAAAACTTTTACATCGATTTTCCCAAAATGCGTTTTCTCTCGTTATGTAAATCAAGTTACGTACGGCAGCGTTGAATTGATTGAATATTATTTCATCATTCCATTTGGGATTCGAAGCCAAAAATATTAAAGCTACTCTCATCTGAGAATATAATATAATGCTGAAGTAGTACACCTTAACCGTGTTTTTTATATTATTGTTATGAATAAGTTGTTTTTATCTCGCGTTTCTGCCATGGAAATTTGCACCTCGTAAAGACCTCGCACGGTCTCGGCATGAACTTTTCAGCCATACAGATTTTTCTAACTCAACTCATACGAAATTACGAATTTCGTTAATATACAATATGTATTTTTATATTTTTAAATGATGCGAGTTGGTTGAAGAAAATGTGAACTCATGAATTTTAAATTTTGTAATGATTATTTCCTTAAATACATTTCCGGATTTTCAATTGAAACATTAATTTAGGTATGGAGAGATTTATCCCTAGGATAACAGCTTCAAGTACAAAAAAGGAAACGTGGCATAATAATGACTTGATAAATCTAAAAATAGAAGGGGCAAGGCTCACAAAAAATATAAATTACATCCTAATTACGTAAGAAGTATATATGGGCTTATCCATTACTTTTTAAAAAACCGGGCGCATGCATTTTACTGCATTCACCGATTTATCTGTAACTTTTTTACAGAAAATTAGTCGATGAAAAATGGATTTGCCCAAAATTTGACCCCTTCCTGGCCCACACTTCTCAAGCTATGATTTTTTGAAGTTAAGAAATTGAGTGATTTTAGGATAATAGATAGGTAACCATTCTACTTAGGTTGCTTTGTTTTTAAAGGTATAGGCCTCATTCTCTCCGTTTTCTCGCCCCACTACGTTATAATGTTTTTAAAACACCTAATAGCTCGTTAAAAAAAAATCAGAAGTGATAACGTACGTTTTAATTCAGTATTTCACAAATATCTCAGTTTCTGTTTATCATATTAAAAAAAAAGTATGTACCACTTTATTTATTATGAGTTTGCCTTTAAATCTAACATTTTTAAAATTATAAGTAGGGGTAAGTTTAGTAGTAGATACAAGTTAATTTGCACCTTTTTTCATCAAGGGGATCACAACTGTGAATTTTTAACAGTGTTGAACCTTCTACTGAGCTTTTCCTTATGCTTCTGAATTTTGTTATGATCTATATAAAACCAAAATTGATCTGAGAGATTTTAATTTGTTTACTGTAATATTAAGTTAAAAATGTTCGATTTAAAGGCAAACTCAAAATAAATAAAGAAATACATACTTTTTTTTAACATGATAAACAGAAGCTGAGATATTTGTGAAATACAGAATTAAAACGTGCGTTACTACCCCTGATTTTTTTTTAACGAGTTATTAGGTGTTTTAAAAAATTATAACGCAGTTAGGATCTCAATATCCAAATAAGTATTTCATGAGGTGTTGTGAGGATAAAACGAAGAGCTTCTTTCCAAAAGCTAGTGTCGTTCAGAGTAAAACGAGAAAAGTTTCAGAGGTGTGAATATTACGATTTCCGAAAAATTGGGTGCATTCAAACGCTTGTACCCAACTT
Organism: Tipula vernalis; assembly: GCA_958295665.1. Classification (NCBI taxonomy): domain Eukaryota; kingdom Metazoa; phylum Arthropoda; class Insecta; order Diptera; family Tipulidae; genus Tipula; species Tipula vernalis. The sequence continues at coordinate 246,117,904 of OY282560.1, read as the reverse complement.
TAAAAGTGTTTGAAAAAATTAAATGTGGTTCAAAAATTTGTAAAGGTCATGTAAACATGAAAAAACTGAGTCTATGTGTTTTAGTAAAAATTCACTGATTTAGCGAAAATTTTAAAACATGCCATTTTCTAATAAAAAAATAAGATTGTACCTTTTGGTGTCGCATTTAGCCAATATTAAATATGAGGCTGAAACTGACTTCAAATGAAAGTTCAATAAAAAACGAAGAGAATGATGCCTATAACATTAAAATAAAGCAACCTAAGTAGAATGGTCTTAACTTCCAAAAAGTATTACTCGTGGAGGGGGAGAGGAGGGGCGCTGGAAAGAGCCAAATTTTGGGAAACTCTATTAAAGAATATATATATAAATATAGTATATATGTACATATATATTCTTTACAGCAGTTATATTCTGGAGCTTGCATCATCAACTAAATCAAAGCCGAATAACTTTTCGCATTTTGTTAATTACAAAAACAAATCTAATGGACAACTAATTTGTTGGACATTGTATATAATTCAAAATCTATGTATTTTGAATAATGTTGTATGGGAGTCAAAATATTCTATGTTTCGTCTCGAAGTAGATACTATTTTATCCGAATGGTCAATCCTTGATATTAATGAAAGTTCCGGATTCGATTGTATTCCACTCATTTTCTAAAATTAGCCGGTAGTGCAATTTCTGGCCATATTTCCCTAGTTGCCTCTCTCTTCTATGGGAACACTTACTTATTAGGCCAATTTTTAAATCTGGATCTTGAAGCGATGTCGAGAACTATAGAGGTATTTGCATTATTTCAGTTTTAACAAAGCATTGTGTGTAACTAGTTAAAGGGAAATTGTGGTTTCATGTTAAGATATTCATTTCTCATGGATTTTCACAGGATAGCTTGAATTTTTCCTTGATAGGTCAACTGTAACTAACTTAGTTTGGTTTTCAAATTGTATTTTATATGCTCTATTAAATGGTAATTTTGTACAGGTCATTTACACTGATTTGTGAAAGGCCTTTGATAAGGTCGATCATGAATTGCTGCTGCGGAAACTTAACTCCTTGGATTGAACCTGTTTTTCCGATTGATTGGATTAGGTCTTACTTGGAATTTAGAACTCAAATAGTGAAAATTGGTATAATTTCACTTCAAGAGTTCTTCAGGAGCCCATCAAGGTAGTCATTTGGCTCCATGTTTTTTATTCTTTTCGTAAATGATGTGGTAAATTGTCTGAGTAATTTATGCGGACGACATTAAAATTTTCACAACTATTTCTTGCGCCAATGATGCAATTGACTTTCAATCGGATCCGACAAACTTCAAAGTTTAGTGTACATCGCATAATTTGATGCTATAGATCTACAAATGCAAAACAATCTGCTTCACCCGATTACACTCACCCGCTAGTTACGTTTACTTTTTTGACGATTGCATTATTGAAAGTGTCGATAAGTTTAAGAATTTAGGTATACCTTTTACTTCGAATCTATCATTTCATAAGCACATTGAGGGTTGCATTTCTAAAGCGAATTCTATGCTTGGGTTTTTTAAAAGGTTTTCCAAAGATTTTCAGGATTCTTACGTGATTAAAATTTTATACATCCCGTTTGTTCGTTCATTGTTAGAATATGGTGTTGCCGTATGGAATCTGTTTTATAATAACTACTCAGATGGCATAGATAGAGTGTAAAAGCGCTTTTAAATGTAAGCTCTCCCAAGGCTACCTAGAGATGTAAGCCTGCCTGCTTTCATACTTCCAGCATATCGAGGTAGATGCAAATTAATAAATACTGAGCCCCTCTTTTTTCGTAGAGATCCATTTAAGAAATTGGTGCCAAAGCATCTTTTAGATTATTGGTAAATTTTGAAAAAAAAAATTTTGAAATATTTTAATGATATGATTTTATTAAATCTTTTAATAATGTAACCAGTTCGTTATAACTATATAACCAATTAAATAAGTTGGTTATAAGGATAACTAAATAAATAAATAAATTCACAGATATTCAGGAATTTAAAAAAAAAAAAACAATTACAAGTAGTTTACTACTGAAAAATGCGTGTCCATTTTCACAATATAATGAACACTGTACCACATATCTCTACCGGAAATTAAGTTCAAGTATATTAGTTTGACCCTATAGGACTTTTAAAATAAAGAAAAAGGGTGAAGACGGAATGCTTCTTCAATTTTAAGGGTGTCCCGCATTAAACAGCGTACACTTTATATTTTGACATCATGTACGGCACACAATCTATAGGAATTCAAAAAATATTTCCTTTAAAATCGATTTCATTGTAAAATTAGAGAAGTTGGTTGAACTAATAATAAAGCTTAATTCAAAACTGCTTAAAATATGTCTTCAAATTGTTTGTGCATATTAAAACTTAAGACAAAAAAGCAGAAGATTGTGAGACACGACCTTTAAATGTAGAACTACATACGCCTATAGTATAAAGTAAGAGGTCACATAGAATAGGATAGTTTGGTAGTATATGAATTAGGATAGTTTGATCGTTTCATGCAAATTAAATGGTGTTGGTTGACTAAAGGCCGTCCAACCCTTACCGAGATATAAATAATAAAACAACGCGCGGCTCGGCGACCTTAAATGAGAGAAATATTTTCTGCGATTTTCAAAAATAAAAATTGTTATAAAGAGGTCGTCGAACCATGTGAAAAGGTTTTTGTCCCGTTAACGGCCGTTCATCCATTATCGAAATATAAATAAAAATGTGAAGAAAACAAAAAAAATCAGTTTTTCTTTTTTTCTCCACTTTAAAAGGGACAATTTACACAAATAATAGTAGATTGTTCTACAAGTAAAGAAAAGTGAAAGTTTTCCAGTGATTGTAATTGTTTAATTTAGGTATTTTTCGTCAAGTATACAACAAAAAATGACATATTCGACGCGTGACAAAAGTGATTTACCGCATGCTTGAGAAATTTTACACTCGCTGGAAAACTCACTTTTCTTTATTTGTAGATCTACTATTTATAAAGAACACATCATGTCGCGAGTAACTGTTTGTTAATTTAAATGTGTTTTTTTGTCTTAATTTTTAATTTGCACAAACAATTTTGAATAAAGCTTTATTAGTCCAACCAACTGCTAACTTTATAGAGAAATCGATTTTTTGAAAAATATTATGTTTGAATTCCTATGTAGGTTTTGGGCCGTATTATTACGAAACAAAATCAATTTGTTTTCATTCATATTAGACGAAAAATGGGTATTTTAATTAAGAAAACCCATAATTCATCTTTTTTATTTCGCGATACAAAAAATCGCACGACCGACGTTCATAAGTTTTTTTTCTAAACTAAAACTAATCGACAACATCGACTCAATTATGTACGTACAAGATAATATACAGACGTACATCTACATAATATACCAAAAAAAAAAAACAAAAACAAGGAAAGAAAAATGTTCGTAAAAGCAAGAGAGAGGTAAATTTTTTTTTTTTTTTTTTGTTTTAAAGAGCAGATTCAGTGAAGGAAATAAATATTCCATTTCAAATAAAGAATTTCATTACGTTTATAAAAAACTTTGTTTCCCTTGGTGGACACCTAATGTTAGTTTTATTTTCGGCCGTACACATTATTCGTGCGCTGATTGAATTTCATTGTTGTATGCGCTTGAATTTTCTTATACTTCATTATTTTATGGTCATTATTAAAACATAAACAAATTCAACCACAAGGTAAACAAGGTAAATTTCATTATTAAATTTAAATCTAAATTAATTCAAGTTTAGTTTGATTTGGGTTTAGTTTGGGCGAAACCCTTCATCATCACAATTAAGTACCATGCTTTTTAAAGTAGAGAAGTTCAACAATTTTTTGCTGGCGTTCCATGTTGTATTAACTGTGTGGGGACACAAACATCTAATTTTATTTATAATTTTATTTTTTATTTTATTTTTTTTTTTTTGATGGCGGCGCGCCGGCGACCACGATTGCTTGCATTCCATGTTATATTAGCAGGACATACAACACTGGATTAAATTTATAACTTGGATGAGCGCTGGCAGCCCATGTTATACTGGCAGCCCATGTTATATTAGCAGCCCATGTTATACTGGCAGCCCATGTTATATTGGCAGCACATGCAATACTAGATTTAGTTTTTGATGGTTCAGAAGAGAGAAAAAATTTGATTAAATTAAAAAATATGATATAAAAACGATACAACAGAGTTTTATTTTTTCAGTTTTTGATTGGCTTCTACATGTGAAAGAGTTTAATAATAATAATAATAAAAAACAAAAGCGTCAATATGGATAAACTAGAAAATTCTAAGATGTACAAAGGAAAAAATAATAAAAACAGACATAATAGCAAAACTCTCTTATATGGACAAACAAAAAATCAATATATCGATAGTATATAAAAATAATTCGATAGTATGAAACTATCGATATATGATATTTACATTTTCGATCTTAACTCAATAAACTCTCTCTAGGAGTTGGTTATAGTAATCATCGCATTTATTAAAAACATTATATTTTCAACTGGAACATATTTTGTATGAAGCCGGTATTCCATTGTGAAAAAATGTTTATCAGCAAAAATATATTGAGATAAAAATATAAAATCGGTGGTTGTGTGAATGAGACACCCAACTTCGTCAGTAAACATTTTTATTACAAAAAAGTTGTGGCTGTGTTAGTGTGATGCCATAATTATTGACAAAAAGTATCAAATGGAGTACTTTTTATTGCAACCCTCTAACACATCTACATAAATTTTGTGTACGGATGATAACATATTTCTCGCACACAATATTAATTTTCATAGTACGTCATTTTTATGGTAAAGATATTTTTTATTTTTTATTCTGTGACGGAAAATAAATGAAAAAAAAATAATTCTGATATGGGTGAAAATAATATTTAATTTTTTAGATAATTTTGAGAGGTGAAAATATACGAATTAAGAATAACGCATAATTTTGTTCATATTTGTTGGTTATGTTTTTGTTTGCTGTCAAAATTTATCCATACAATTTTGCTATAAACTAAAAAATAAAAAAATTGTTTTTTCTTTGTCACTCTAATGTAACATTTTTTTTTGTCTTCTTTTATTTTTTCCAGCAGTCAGTAAATTTTTCATAATGGAATACCGGCTTGATGCTGCGCTTACGCATTCGTAATTACATCATGATTGATGATAATCAAATTATATTTCTGACCTTCACAATTAAAATTTTATAGTCGAGGGGAGTAACGACCTATTTTACAATGTGAAATAAAACCAGATGCCTTAATTTAATATTTCTGACCTATACAATCTAAATTTTATAGACTAACAAATGGAATATTTTAGAGAAATAAAGAATTAATTGTTGCGCACATCTTGAATGAATTAACTATGTATATAATATTTCACTTTTTATTTTGCGAAAATAACAACAGACTAAAATCCTTGCTATTATTATTATAGCAACGATTTTGGTGAAAGTTCATTGACTCCATATAGAAATGACAATAAATCGTAAAATAAAAAATTAAATAATAGATGGCAAATTCATTCAAGATGATCGAAGAGACAAGTTAAATATTTTGGTATATTAAGGGATAATTGGAGCTCATTGAACATCTTGAATGAATTGTGGAAGTAAATAATCTAAGGGTATAATATATTCCCAGAACTATTACGCAAGCGCAGAAACAGTTGTGTATTTATATTCTAATATATTTCTATAAATATAACTATACTTAAGATATAAATTTAGTGCTCCACAAGTGTTTCAACTGATTAAGACGCGTTATTTGTGCAAGTAATAATGTCTTAACTAAATAATTATTTGACAAAAATAAAAATTTATTTTGTTATAACTTAGAAGTGGAATGATCAAACATTTACAATAAAATAAATTGTGAAAGTGAATAATTTCTTAAACTAAATAATAATTTTTGTAAAAATAAAAACATAAAAAAAAAAAAATAATAAAAAATTTGTTATAACTTAGAAGTGGATTAATCAAACATTTAAAATAGATAAATTAAAGTTGAAGTCATAAGTGAAATTGATTGCGAAAAACTAGTAGTGAATAAATAATTAATAAAATAATTGATATTATTATTAATGTAATAATGGTTAATATTCATCAATTGATTGCAAACAACAACAATGCGTTATTAAACGCCAAAGCGAATCCAACGCTACTAGAGGATGCGATAAAAGATTGTGGTAAGGACTTAAAAAAACTAAATAATTTATTAAAAAATGCTACAACTGTTGGAATGAAAAATCAGTTAGCAAATGGGATATGTATGTTAACGAGTTTCCACGCACAAATGAAAATGTTGAGGAGCCAACCCTCAGTTCGTCTACCACAACGTGTGAAGTGGGAATGTATGTAGTCGGATTTTAATAATCGTATGCGTACTGCTACATTAATTAATTTATCACATACTGACGTTAGTAAATTTTTAAAAGATTGTCAGGTTATTTTTGCACGTCGAATTAAAACTGAACTGAAAAACGAATTCGCCTTAAAGATTAATGCCATCTTTTGTGGCGAATTTATTAACAAAACAGGTGAAACTGATGCTTTTGATTGGAAATATATGCATACAAAAAATCATATTATGTATAGAGATACCAATATCGAGGAGTGGTTTAGAGATAACATCGAAAATATTATCCTAAAGGACATTGAGGAATTCATAGAAAAAGATAGTGGATGGGATTTATCAGCTATAATTAATTTAGCAGTTAATATTAATAAATATAGCATGCAATTAGGGTCATCATATATTCCTCTACCTGAGAAAATTAGTAACAAAAAAGCATGCATCAATGTTAAAAATGATGATAATGCGTGTTTTGCGTGGGCTGTGCTATCAGCTTTATATCAGGCTAAAAAGAATCCGGAGCGTATAAGCAATTATCAGCATTACTTTGACAAATTAAATTTGACAGAAATTCAGTTCCCAATTACGACAAAACAAATTCCACGATTCGAACTGCAGAATGGTATATCAATCAACACATATATTCTAGAAAAGCGAAAGTTTGGGGATTTCATAACTCTTCCAGCATATTTAACGAAGAATAAACTAGCGAAACATATTAATCTGCTCATGATACAAAATGAGTATTGGGGAAAAGATGAAGAAGAAGATGATGAGATAAATGAAATGCAGGATCCAATCAGATACCACTACATATGGATCAAGGACCTCTCACGACTGCTTTCAACTCAACTGGGGGCTAGACATGGACGAAAATATTTCTGTGATAGATGTCTGCACTATTTCTATTCGCAAGCTTCACTCAATAAACATGAAGAAGCATGCAGCAAACAAAATAGCTGCAAGATTAGATTACCTACAGAGGATCAAAAAAATTTACAATTTAAAAATTATCGGAACAAAATGCCTGTACCATTTATTGTATATGCAGATTTAGAATGTATTTTGAGGAAAACTAATAATATAAATAGATATCAAGATCATGAACCATGTAGTATAGGTTATTTCGAAAAATGTTCATATGATCCCAAAAAATCGTACTATAAATCATATCGTGGTAAGGATTGTGTGCAATGGTTTACTACAGAGCTTAAAGTATTTGCAGAAGATCTAGATAATATTTTGAATAATCCTATAACGATGGATATACTAACCGAAGATGAAATGTTTTTATTTAACACAGCTCGTACGTGTCACATATGCGAGAAACCTTTTCACTCAGATAAAAGAGTTCGCGATCACAATCATTTTACCGGGAAATTTAGAGGGGCTGCCCATAATGATTGTAATATAAACTATAAAGACTCTCATCTAGTACCAATTGTTTTTCATAATCTTAGTGGATATGATTCACATTTTATTATTGAAAATATTGCTTCAGATATCCCAGGTAGAGTTGATTTACTTCCAATAAATAGAGAAAAATATATTTCATTTACCAAGCATATAACAAATTCTATAACACATTTCCGATTTATCGATTCATTTAGATTTATGGGGAGTAGTCTTGACATGCTATCATCATATTTAACTTCTTTTCCAAACTTAATGTCTGAGTTTTCCACACTATCAGTAGATAAATTTAATCTTTTGAAAAATAAAGGGATTTATCCATATGATTACATGGATTCAACTGACAAATTTTTTGAAAATTCATTACCGCCCCGCGATCAGTTTTATAATAAACTTAATGAATCAAATTTAAGCGATGAACAATATATTCATGCTCAAGAAGTTTGGGAAAAATTTAATTTAGAAAATATGGGGGAATACACAGATTTGTATCTGAAAACTGATGTGCTGTTATTGGCTGATGTTTTTGAGCAATTTAGAGCAAGCTGTCTAAGTACATATGCACTTGATCCAGCTCACTATTATACACTACCAGGTTACACTTGGGATGCTATGCTTAAGTATACAAAAATTAATCTAGAATTACTCACAGACATCGATATGATAATGTTTGTTGAGCGTGGAATACGAGGCGGTTTAAGCCAATGTACAAAACGATATGCTAAGGCCAATAACAAATATATGGTAGATTATGATTCAGAAAATAATTCTATTTATCTAATGTATAATGATGTGAATAATCAGTATGGTTGGGCGATGTCACAATTTTTACCTTATGGTGAATTTAAATGGGTTATGGATTTTCAACATTTTGATGTTAATAAAATTTCGGATGACGCTGAAACAGGCTACATTTTAGATGTGGATTTAGAATATCCATGTAATGTACATGATGTGCAACAAGATTTACCTTTTTGTCCCGAACATAAATGTGCTTCAAACTCAAAAGAAACTAAATTAATGGCTACACTTTATGATAAAAGGAACTACATTATTCATTATAGAAATTTGAAACAGGCTCTTAGAAATGGGTTAAAAATATCAAAAATCAACCAAATTCTACAATTTAAGCAATCTGATTGGTTGAAATCCTACATAGATCTTAACACTTGTTTGCGAACTGCTGCAGCAAATGAGTTTGAGAAAAATCTTTTTAAATTAATGAATATTGCTGTATTTGGGAAGACAATGGAAAATGTTCGAAAACATTGCATTGTGAAATTATTAACCAAATGGTTTGGTAGATATGGTGCCGAGGCATATATCTCAAAACCACAATTTAAGGCATCTACGATTTTTAATGAAAATTTGGTTGCCATTGAATTAAATAAATCAGAAATTTATTTCAACAAACCAATTTATGTCGGAATGTGTATTTTAGATTTAGCTAAAACGACTTTATATGATTTTCATTATGATTACATGGTTCCTCAGTTTGGAAATAATTGCAAAATTTGTTATACAGATACGGACAGTCTAATTTATGAAGTTATTTGTCCTGATTTGTATGATTATATTAAAAGAGATTGTCATAAGTACTTTGATACAAGTGATTATTCACAGGATAATATATATGATATACCTCGTGTAAATAAAAAAGTACTAGGTCTCATGAAAGATGAAAATAATGATAAAATTATGACTGAGTTTATTGGGTTAAGATCGAAAATGTATACATTCAAAGTGGATGGTGTTGCAGATAAAAAGAAAATAAAGGGTATTAAACGAGATGTTGTGAAATCTAGGATAACTTTTAATGATTACAAAGAATGTTTAAACAATGAAACAACAAAAATTGTATCTCAAAACTTAATTCGTTCGAGAAAACATGCAGTGAGCTCTGTCAGGCAATTAAAAACCGCACTTAATCCTCATGATGATAAACGATATCTTCTCAAAGGTAGTTATGATACGCTGCCATGGGGCCATTATAAAATAATGGATTAACTAGACATCCACTATTTACGATTTTGATTGAATGAGTATATTACCAAAAACAAAAAAGTAACCAATTGAAATTATTCTTATTATTAATAGAGAACTTAGACTTCTTCATATTTCTAATATTTAGTTTCAGTTTAACATTTATCATAATTAATCTAAAAATTTCAAATTATATAATTACTAATATACCTATATAATTCAATTAAAGTAAAATTAAAAATAAATGTAGGAGTAATAGATATCACATATGTTTATTCATAGATTATTGTTTTATGTAATTTAAAATATTTCTACTTAACTATATATCATTAATTGGTAAATTGAAATAATAAAATAATGAAATATTAATGATAATATATAATATAACAATTTTAATCTTAAATAAATTTGAAAAATTAATTTGTATAAAATAAAATTTGTAAATAAACGTTTGTACCTACTAACAATATTGGCATTTATTTTTATTATACTTCTGTATTTATAAAATATTATTTCCATATTCAAATTAACTATTTCCAGCGTGGTACAACATCATGAAAAATTAAATGTTCCTACAAAAAAAAATATTCAAGTACTAAATCAAATCCTGTGTTGGATGCCCTGCTAATATAATATGGGCTGCCAGCTCCAGTGTTGTATACCCTGCTAATATAACATGGAATGCCAGCAATCATCGTCGCGCCCCCTCAAATGCGTAAGCAACACATTATACAAATATTCATACAAAAATATTTTTACATTATATAAGTTGGGTGTAGCAGTAATCACAATACACATATGAAATTTATAATAAAATGCATAAAAGATTTTTAGTAGTTAGCACGATCTCATTTTAGTACTACATAAAAGATTATTATCCATCAATTTTAGTACTTAGCATGGACTCATTTTAGTAGCATGATCTCATTTTAGTACTACATAAACGATTATTATCCATCGATTTTAGTACTTAGCATGGACTCAATTTAGTACTTAGCATAGACACACATCATTTTAGTTAATTGCATCTACTGATGAATAGTAAATTTCACCTAAATGCGGAAATGTACACTACAATCTACCGGCGAGTAGTCAAACAATTTCCCCTAAATGTTGTTATTTCCCCTAAATGATGACCTTTAAATTCCAAGATAACAGTCATTTCCCCTAAATTACCGGTAAGTAGTTAAATATTTCCCCTAAATGTAGTTATGAATAATTCACCTAAATGTTGAATTGTGCCCCTAAATCGGGTGCCTCGAAATTACACCCAAATGATGGATTACCCCTAAATGCTAGCTTGCCCCTAAATGTTTACATTTCCCCTAAATGACAGCTACTGAGCTAGAAATCTCATAGCTTCACTACTATTTTTTTATTATACAATAATAGAACTTTACTAAAAATAGAATATTCAAAAAATACTTACAACGAACAACACAGTATTGTTAATTCTCCTGCTTCATAGCAAGTGAAATATTCTTACACGTGAGCATAAGCATCAAAAATTTTTCCCGATTTCAACCGATTGGCTTATTTTTGATACTTACCGTCACAAAACGATACACTAATACAAACAACGAAAATGACAGAACACAATAACAAAATGTATCTTATTCTCCTTGTACGTATACAAAATTCTCATGAGGCAGTGAAGAAATTTGGGACCAAAATTTTATATACAGGTTTGAATTGAAATCTGTATACGTATGTTTCTCTGATTTTATGTGTTGTGCGTAATTGGATTTGGGTGTTTTTCTAATATCGCTAATGTGTTCTTTGAATCTCTTTTCGAATGATCGGCCAGTTTGACCAACGTAGAATTTGGGACAATTATTGCATTTAATTTTGTATACCCCAGTATCTGTTGGTTGTCCTTGTTTATACTATTTTAGTTTTTGTTCTATTTTATTGTTGGTTTTGTAAGCGGTCTTGTATCCTAGCCTCTATTGAATGTTTTGTGTATTATGTTGTTACGACTGGCATACGTCTCCACTTCATACAGAGGAAAAAGAAGTTTTTTTTTGCGAAGATTCCAAACGCTCAAATAATTTGAACTTTTTTTTGTCGTTATAAAATACCCTGACCACCATGGTGTTTATACCTATGCTCGCTTTTATGATTTCCTTATTTAAATTTAATATTCCCTCCGATTGCTATGTAAACATATTTTAAATTTTTTTTTGCATTTACTTGTTTTCTATATTGTCATGTACAAGCATACATATCTCTTGCGAGTTGGTGTGTGTACATGTATTGTGTAGTATGAGATGGAATGTTTGCGTTATTAAAATGTTCAATCTGGAATATTCCATTTTTCTTTCTTGTATCATTGGCTTAAATTAACGCGTGATATTTGCTCTGTGTGAGGAACAAGCCGATCGGTGTATTCAACATGAATCCGATGCGGCCGTACAGATAAGTATGTACATATGTTCGTCGTCGTTGTTCGTCTTATTCGTTGTATTTGTGTACATAAAAAAAAATACATAAATACGAATAAAGATTTTACAATAATAAAAATAAAAAATAAAAAATGATGAAGATGTGAACAAATACAACGAATGGGACGAACAGCGATGCGAAGTGGAAAATAGGAGGGGGAAAAAATTTCTGATTTTTCTGATTGATGTAAAATATTTTTTTTTAGATTTTTAGTCTAGTTTTGATTTTTGCTAAGTTGAGTCTCGTTTAAAAAAAAAAAAAAAAAAAAAAAAAAAAAACAAAAAGTTTAGTTCTGATATTTGATCAAGAAAAAGAAAAATTGATCAAAAAAAAAAATTCTTATTGGATACGGTCTGAATCGGACCATTTTTTTTTTGTAATATAATACTAAATTTTGATTACCAATTTATTGTAATAAATTAATATAAACAAAATTTTTTTTTTTTTATGAAGTTGTAATGATACAATATAAAATTCAATTTTCAAGTTGTTGGTACACTATTTAAAATATGTAACGGAGTTGAATAAGGCACGCACACTAATAAGACAATTAGTGGCGATATTCAACAGTTTTAATGTATACATTTAAATTTGAATAAAGACTGAAGTTAATATTATCAATTTTATAAAAATAATGAGAATTTTAATTCTGTACCATATATACAAAAAAACAAATAATAAAAAAAAAAAAATATATATAAAAAAATCTGTTTTGAGTTGGTGGTTTTTTTTGTGTGACGAACATTGCGAGTGACCTTAATATTGGGTGATTTAAGCAACAACAAAAAAAAATTTTCCTGTTATGAAAATATTTCCTTCACCACATAAAGTTGTTTTAAATCATATCAAAGTGCTAATTAAAAAGAACATAATATTCTATTGTGGTATATAAATAAAATGAAAATAAATAAACAAACAAAAAAAAATAAAAAATAAAATAAAAAATATTTATAAACCCGAAAAAGTGATAAAAAGGAAACTGGAAAAACAAAAAAAAAAAAAATATATATATATAAAAAAAAAAACAAACAGAAACCACAAAATTATTTTGAAGCGTATTCCCGCCCGTGGGGGCAGGGCAACAAGTGTTTGAGGGGGATCCTGCGTCGGCGCTGTTTGCGGTGTGGTCGGACGGGCCTTTAAAAACAACAAGGTAAAACAATCAAGGGATAAACAATCTGGCTAAGCAAATTTTAGTTTCTTAAGTCTGTAACAGTTTGTTTCTCCCTCGCTATTTTTCATTATATTGTACATATATTACTATTTTTACCGTTCGTTTTCGGCGTTTCGTGGTGGTGCACCGATTTGGTGAAAACCCCACTCAGAGCAAAGTATTGTCAGGTTATATTTTTTTTTCCGTCATTTTGATTAATTGTGTTTGGAATTTCCGTTTTTTTTCTCTCTTCGCTTTGGCTCGGTTGTCCGTTTTGGGTGTGGTTCGACCCCATAACGGTTCATTTCTTTCAGGTATTTTTGTGTTTTTCTTAATTTTCTTAAAACAGTGATAGTGAAAGTGAAATTTAACATTAACGTAGAATCAGTTTTAACGTAATTTATCTTGCTTAATTTTAAATTTTTTCTCTTTTACCGTAACCTAAAAATTTTTCTTTGTATCCTTACTGTAGTGTGCTACGCCGCACCATGTGCGGGTAAACAAATAATTGATCGGATGATGTGAGGTGTGGTCATGTGATGGGTCGGTCTTTATTCCACCCTGTTCCGTGCGTGCCGTTCGTTCCTCCAGGACAGGCTGTGCTGGAGGGCGGCACACCATATGAGTTGATCGCGTCGGGGTGACGGTCTCCGTTCCGGGAGATTGTCGCTGGGATTGTCATGCGGGCGTCCCTCCCTCATAGTGGCATCGGGGGCCGTCGCGACTGGGAAACAGCATCCCAGTAGGCGGGCCGATGAGGGGAGGCCCGTGTGGCAGTCACGGCGGTGATCGCCTGGGATTGAGACGGTCACTCCGAAACGATCACTCCCAGCTTATCATTTTCTTTTTGCCGCTGAGGCCGTGGCAATATAATTTTAATTCCCATTTGCCCCTCTAATTTTGTTCTTCATGCGGTTATTCAAGCATGAGAATTATGTCTGAAAACCCCCATGCCGCACCGTGAGCTCTAGCCAGCTACTATACCGCATCAGACCGCTATTCTCATGTCTGTTAACGCAATCCCTTGGGGGATTGCGTTACAGTGGCGCGCAAACACTCGGCTAAAATAAATTCAATTTTGTCTTTTAATTTTTCAGATTTTTTTGTTCAAAACTTGTTGTGAGCATCACGTACAAAGTCCAACGCTTGCGTTGTTTGATCTGTACGGATGCTCACATCAATGTTTCCCTGTCCGGTTGGCACCCGCATCTGTACTGTAACCAGCGTAAGCTGTTTGATTGCATACAGTTGTGAGTGTCAATCCCTATTCTCAGTTCATCGGTTGAGTGGGTCTACCATTTCCGCCATGTGGCGTTAGATTGTGGTTAGACTCATTCTTCCTTTGTTCTGAGTTTAGCTTTCTTCAATTTTTTATTTTTCTATTTGCAGATCTACGTACCTTTAAGTAATTAACTTCAATTTTTTCAGTTAAATTTAATTTGTTCCAACTACCTTCATGGGGAGCGATCCAAGCGAGTTCTGACTTCGAGTCATTCGACCTCGCTGGATCGTTTGCCATGTTGGTTCCGTGTGCCATGAGCATTGAGATCGCGAACTTGTTGTTTCCACCAATGTGGTGTTGATTGGACAGTTCGTGGTCTCATTGGTCAATGGCACATCCTTAGTTCATTCTTTTTGTCAATTTTCTTATTTTTTTTTTTTATCTTCTTTAATTAAAATTATTGGACCTCAGCGGTTTTATTATTATCTTTAGCAGTACCCCGCGTCTCATGGTGGAGCTCTAAGAGTGCGACTGTGAGGCCAACGAGGGAGGAGACCAACCATTTTTGTATTATTATTTTACCACCGGCCCAACGCATGGCCGCACCGATCATCATTCGATCAACTCTTCTTATTTTTTTTTTCACTTTTTGATCAATTTTTTTTTCACTCCTCACTGTTGTGAAAATTTTATTTTTATTATCTCGTCGTCATTTTTTTTCTCTTTTCTTTCTTCCTTGCAGCTTAGTGGAGCAGTTAATTCCTTACTTACATTCGCTTTATATATCGATTGATTACATTTCTGTTTTCCTTTATTTTTTAATTCATTTAAAATTAATTAGTTTAACTCTCGTTAATAAATTAAGCCAATTTATTTTTGATTTTTGATTGATTTTTTTTTATTATATAAACATTTTTTTTTTGTTACGAAACTATTTCAAAATTAAATGAACGCCAGTGAATCATCGTGTGATAATCCTTCAAGTACGGTTGTTTGATCAGCGTTTGAGTGAGCGGCAGTCAACAATTGACGCGAGTGAGTCCTTGTGACAGTAATAATATTCTCGTAGCTCCTCACGTTTCCCGACTTGTGGATGTCCACGTTATTATTGTAGTTCTAATTTAATTTTGCGGATTTATTTAATTAATTTAATTTTTTTTTTTTCAATAATAAACGTAATTTGGTTTCATAGATTAACTTTGGATTTTTTTTTTGTTAATTAATTTTATTTAACTTTGTCTAATTAATTCATTTGAATTTCGTTTAAATAGTTAATTTAATTTTCGTGTAATTAATTAATTTAATTTTATTTGGTAAATAGGTATAATTAATATTTTCTTTGGGTTTTGGGAAATTTTATTTTTTTTATATAATTAGGAATTTTGATAATTCATAGACGATACCAACGCTAATTTATACAAATTGTTTTTTTTGGGGATTTGGGAATTTTTTGGGAAACGCTAATTGATAATCACACTTTTTCTAATTCCATTTATTAACTTCTGTATTTTCGTTCTGGTTGTGGAACTTCTAAGTTTAAGTCTTTGAATTCATTTAACGCTGCTAACGTATAGCTTAATTAAATTAAAACATTTTTTTTCCTTGCATTATCTCCTACATTTAACATTTTTAAATTTTTGAATTAGTATATCAGCAAACTGACCACTATTTAAACATAGCTTCAACTTTTATCCGTATGTTTAAATTGTTTACATATAATTTAATTTTTTTCTCATCCCTTAACAATGAATAATCCAGAAATTACTATCGAGCATTTAAAGGCCGACGAGCTGGAAGTCGAATGCGTAATTCGCTCTATTCCCAGCTACTCGTGGTGCGATGGACCAGTTGAGAAAGATTTTGTCGGAAGAGGCTAGTGGTATTAGTGAACCTCCAGGCCAAATGCACCCACGAGCTAAACAAAACCCTGATAGAGAATTAACGGTGTGCAGTACTAAGTTGCAAAGTCTTCAGGAGACTTTTGAGAGAATTCCCGATTTACAGCTCGATAGGCAAGTAACCTCTGTACAGGGACTTCGGTCTCGATTATTGCATGTGCAGGGAAGATTGAACCGCGCTATTGGCTCCCCATCTTATGGTGGACAAGCGAAGTCCATGCTGGAAAACAGTAGTAAGTTGCTAGCCGCGATGGACCAATTTTTGGGCGATAATACTTCTTTGAACCAGTCCATAAATTCGGCCAAACAGAGTGGATGTGATCGAATGATCGAGTTTGAAGATAAGGGTCAAGCCGGAAAGTCTGATGTGTCCGATAAATTAACGTCCACCCTGAAAACCTCTCCAGAGGTTGCTTCTGGTAAGATTGCAGTCCCTGCTGGTGACCAATCCGAAAGCATACAGTCATTACAGGCGCAGTTACAAAGGCTGACCGAACAAATGCAGTCAATCCAGGCTGCCTCTACATTAACTAAAAAGGATTTTGAAAATCCTCAGCAAGTGAGGTTCCAAAGTCCTCCTGCTTTAGTAGAATCCCAACCGGTCCCTGATGACTTCCTGCGTTTTGACATTCCTTCGGGAGCTCCTGTCTCTAAAGAGCGTTCATCTCTGGAGTCGGCTACTCCCTTCTTAAATAAAACCCCTGATTTTCATAATAGTACGTTAAATCCCGTTCATATTCCTCCTGGTTCTAGTAATCCGGTATCTGATAGACGCTCTCTGTTTCGATGCGGAATTTCCTACAGTGGTTCACCTGCAGGAATTACCGTCGACATGTTCCTATTTCAATTGGATTCCGTCGTGGCGTCAACTAGAATATCATCTGAAGTTCTGTTGCTTGATTTACATCTTCTCTTGAAGGATGTGGCCTTGCAGTGGTATTGGACGTATCGTCGTCACAATCCTTTAGTCTCCTGCGATCATCTGCGTAGAGCGTTCCTTGAGCGTTTTAAAGACCGGCGAACCCCTTATGAGATACGCCGTATGGTGGAATCTCGTAAGCAAATGCCTAATGAATCCTTTATTGATTACTATCATCACATGTGGAGCTTGTCCCTGCAGTGCCACACTCCTTATAGAGATGATGAATTTATCCAACTCCTGATCAACAACATGAAACCTGTATTACAATACCATCTAACTAACTGTGTGCTTCATCACTGAATTGAACTAAAGTTAAAATCATGCACTTAAACAAGAAATCAATAATTTTGATTTCTTTATCTATAAATATAAAACATTGCCTGATAAATGCATCCCGGTGCATTGCATTTTCCAAAAATTCACTTCAATTATTATTACACTTACACTTTAATTATTATTAGACTAAAATTGAATTCAATTAGGATTAAAATGTATATACATATGTATATAAAGTATATACATAACACTACACTACATAAATAAAACAAAAATAAAGACAAAAATAAAATTAAATTAAATTTTTGAAGAGGATAGAAAAAACACGTCTATCCTCTTTGAATGTTCGCACTCGCCTCTTATTTGTCTCGTCTCTTCGGAATGAATTGAAAAAGATTATATTGGTTACTTTTAAGATATTTCATTTAACAATTTATTTTGTGTTCTTGGTTGAAATTTCAAAATTTAATTTAAAACCTATAAAACATAAAATGATATACGAGTACCATATTCAACATTTTTCTTTTTTTTCTTGTTTTTTTTTTTTGTAAAATCATTAACATTGTTGACAAGGAGACGAAGCAACAATACGATTTTTTTGACGATTGGTTTTGGCCCTCAAAGGAAAAGTAATTTTCAATGAGGTAAGCTTTGAATTTTGGTTGGACTTGATCACCACGACCTACATATATCGATGGAAAACAAGTGGACATCAAAAATTGTATTCGAGTTTGTATTCTCCGGCCATGAGTTTGGTTGCTCTGTGACATACAAATTAATTTTAGGCGGGTGTTTATTAAATTTTTTCTATTTTTGTACTGAAAGACTCATCTCTAATATGCTATGATCTTTGGTTTTAGTGATTGGATACATGAAAAATATTGAATAAGCTAAATGTTGAAACCAACTCGCTGTTATTGGAATTTGATAATCAGGAATTTGAATATGCAACAGCTTTTGAATTTAGACAATCAAACAATTGGTCAAAATTATCAAAAAGAATCAAGGTGGCAGGTACTTTATTTTTGACAGACGGGTAAAAAACCAAAACAACATAAACACAATGAAAATTTCGTTAAATATTTTTTTTTTGTTATATACATATACATATGTATCTACAACCAGAACCGACTGTAAAAATATAGAAACGAAGTAAATAAATAGGGATATCTTCAATTTTATTATTTACATGGTTTGGATTTGAAAACATTTGAATCCAATTCATTTTATAAAACAAAAACGGTTTTGTTTGGTACATTCAAAACTAAACTAAAATAATTTTCTTTTACTCCTTTCTAGCTGCTTTTATTTAGTGTCTCGTTTTCGTGTGTAAGTTGAAACAAAAATAATTTCTATAAGGATATGTGTTCAATATCAACACAATTTTACAATTGTTTATGTATTGTATTTTTTATGTTGTTAACTTGGTCGTCACTCGTCCGTATATAATAGCGACGATCATCGTAGTTCCAAAAATTGGAATATGTTGTGTGTCGCTACAAAAAAATTACCATTCAAGAAATACACCACTTGAATTATCTTATATATTCCCATAATTTCTGATAATATCCAATTTTTCAAGTTTTCGAATAATCGTTATTTCAATCGGCAAACCCAATATGAAATTTTACAGATACGAAAAATTACAGTGAGTAGTGAGATGTTGGCCGATAGAAGAAAGTTTTAAGATATTGAATTTCTAAGACAAGCATAAGATCCAAGTTTTCGAATAAGTCATATTTCAATAAGAAAACCTAATATGAAATTTTAGGCGATATGCATGATTAAAGTACACACATATGCTTATCACAAAATCATAATGAAATGTTTGATGATAGAAGAATGTTTTGAGATTTTGATTTTCTTAAACGATTACTTTTTTCAAATTTTCTCAATAAATTTTGTGTTTTTTATTTATGTCAAACATTGTCGATTAATAGGTTAATGCTTTGATCCGTTATCAACTTTAAGGGGATTGACTTTGTGAAATCCCAAAAAGTTTAAATCTTAATAAATTATGTGTATTGGGATTTTTTTTAAATTTAGCATTAAGTTCAAATATTTGATTTGAGTGAATTTTTTTTTTATACGTATAATAAATTCGCCCGAATTTATTCTTTTTTAAACATAAACTCCTTTTGTTGTTGTTGTAAAATCTAATATTAATCTAGGATAAAATTCATTCGCATACATCATACATGCATTTCTATTTGTCTAGTTGTATTTCTTTTTATATTTTGAAAATATGTAGTTAAAAAGGATATGTGTTTTGTTATTTACAGCACAATGTTGTCATTTAGAATGTACGAGTATAATATTTATACACTCATTTTAGAATTTGCGCATTTTGATTGTTTTGTTCTTTCCATTTTTTGTTGTACATATTATTTGTTGTATAGTAAACTATGTACAGTCAGTCAATAAAGTCTACGTACACTTGCAAAATTTGAGTTATATAGCAAATTACACATATTAGAAATATATTGAATTTATTTTATTTTTGTACTATTATACATATAAATATTGTTATAATAAAAATTCATATAAAGTCATAATTTATAAAAAATTAACAAAAAAAAAAAAAAATAATGTCAATAAAGTGTACGTACACCTTAAACAATTTGTAATTATAAATAAAACATTTGCTTATTACAATATTTTTTTAATATTTTGTAGGTCCTCCACCAGCATCAATTACCGCTTGAAGACGGCGTGGCATTGAAAGCACTAAATTTTCCGTTATACTGGGAGTTATTTCTGCCCAAGCCTTCTGAAGTGCTTCTTTTAGTGACTGGCGGTTTTTCACGTTATATTTTCGAACACGCCTCTCCAATTTGTCCCAAATATGTTCGATTGGATTGAGGTCCGGCGATTGGGGTGGAGAACAGAGTTGTTTAGGCACGTTATACAATAACCATTCTTTAACAATACCAGCCGTATGTTTCGGGTCATTGTCTTGTTGAAAAATCCATCGATTTCCAAGTCCCAAACGTTCAACTGATAATGCCAGATTTTCGCGCAATATATCGAGATACATAAACCTATCCATTGCTCCCTCAATAAACACTAAGTTTCCCACTCCACTTGCAGCCATAGCTCCCCAGACCATTACATTCCCACCACCATGTTTAATAGTGGGGACTAAATTTTTTAATTTCATTTCCTGATTTGCTCTACGCCAAATTTTGCCACGACTATCTGCCCCGAATATATTAAATTTACTTTCGTCAGTGAAAATAACCCGTTTCCAATATTCTTGATCTTCATTAATATGCTCCTTTGCCAATTTTAATCGAAGTTCATGGTTTTTCTTAGAAATCAATGGTTTTTTTCTAGGAACCCTACAATTGTAACCAGCTGATCTCAAAACTTTACGTATGGTTTCGGGGTGAACGATCTTATTTGTTGAATTTTCAATTTCTATGGCCACCTTCTAGCACTTATTTTAGGGTTTTGTTCCACTTGTTTCAAAATACTACGAACATCTCTTTCACTTAGAATTCTAGGGCGGCCAGATCTATGTTTATTTTGCACAGAACCTCGTTTTATAAAATTGCTTATTATAGTCTGCACTGTTTAGCGTGGTAATTTAATTATTTTGGATATTTCACTGTAAGATAAGTTGTCTTCACATCGAAGTTTTATTATTAAATTTCGAATTTCTGCTGTTATTTCTTTTCTGGCTGACATTTTTGATCAAAAAAACATTTACATAACTTATACCTCCAATTTTTGGACTGAAACTAAAACATTATATTTTATTGTATGTATTTTTTGAAAAAATAACGGGATTCAAAAACAAAGGATTACTCATTTATTGCAGTTGTTTTATTACTATAATAGCCCACATAAGTGTATGTAGACTTTTTTGATATGTATTCCTTAAAGATTTGGATTTTGTCGGGATGTTAAGTAGAATTATTTAGTTTTATTATGTTAAGCTTAATTTTTTATTAAATTGAACCATTTGATAACAAAGGAAAATTGTTGGCTTTTTATTTTTTTAAATATGGGAATTTTAGTAGGCGTACGTAGACTTTATTGACTGACTGTATGTACAATGTATATTATTGATTTCGTAAATGTGCGCAAAGTAGATAAGGAGAAAATAAATGAAATATTTTATTTCACGTCATGATTTAACCTTAAATTTATTAAATAAAACAAAATTGTACTAAACTTTCTTGCTCAATATTTTTCAGAACACTGTCATTATATCGTATAAAATCGTAAACAAATACCAATGCACAAATGTATAATCACTCATTGACATTTTATTTATGTATTGAGCTTTTTATAAATGGCGCGCACAGTTTTTCTCTAGTTTCGAACAACTGTAAAGATGGAGAAGAGGAAACACAAGCTTTTAGGTTTCGGTTTTCCATTTTCTTTTGTTTTTTGTTTCTTTTTTTCTTCAATTATTTCTATCAGAATTGAGTCAGTCGTGGTAGTAGTCGGTTTAAATACGAACGTTTTTGTTTTTTTCTTGAGTTGTTAATATAAAAGATAGTCATTTTATTTTTATTTTTGCCATATAATCTAATTATACATTTTGTATTGGCAAACAAAAGAAAATTATTTATTGTTTAATTTTGTACTGCTGCGTGGTCCTAAAAACAAATACGTGGAATGTAATAAAATAAGTGATGTAAATCCCTCAGTAAATTTATGTTTTTTTGGGCAAAAATTCTGTTGCCCAAAATATTTTTCTTGTAGTGTTTGGAAGTATATTTTTGTTGTGGTATAGTGAAAAAATAGTATTAATGTATTATCAAAGAATGGATATTTTCGAATAATTTCATGTTAAAGTGCTTTTTATGTGCAATTTCTTCTTTTTCGTGTGAAATAATGAAAAACTAAAGACCTCTGAAATCTTTTTGGAAAAAACTTATTAACAAAATAGGTAAAGAAAATTTTTTGTAATGCCCTTGAAAACAAATAAAAAAACAGTGTCTTGCTCGTTTTGTTTTAAAGCTCCGAAAAATCTACTCACTACAAAATAATCCGAAATGGATTTATGTTTAGCGCGAGTGGAGACTTGGAGAGGTATGAGGTCGCGTGTTTTAACACTATTACGTTTTTTTTTTGTTTCATTGTATGGATATAAAGTTGCTGTTATGTTGTTATTGTTGTTTTCAGTGTTAGTAATAAGAACTATTATTTTTAGAAAATCTAAATAAATTATACTTACAAGAATTCATTTTTTTCGTCCACGAAT
Source organism: Tipula vernalis (assembly GCA_958295665.1). Classification (NCBI taxonomy): domain Eukaryota; kingdom Metazoa; phylum Arthropoda; class Insecta; order Diptera; family Tipulidae; genus Tipula; species Tipula vernalis. Next base: position 246,095,007 of record OY282560.1, on the reverse strand, counting down.
ATCGTAATCATGTGATATTTTCCTTTCTCATCTTATTTATTTTTTTTGGATGCTTTTATTTTATTGTGTAAGGTCGGATTAAAAATAACTGAAATATTCAAGTAAATTTTCATATTAATTTTGTTGTTTTTAGGGAATTTGTTTAAGCTAATGTTAATTAATTTGACATGAATTAGATAATAAGAGAGTTCCGGTGTATCGTGTGTTATTATTTTAGAGCTATTCGAGCGGAAGTTAAAATGATAGAAATTGTTAAATTTGTTATAAAATATTTTTTGATGAGCCCCTATTTTTTGTTTGATTGTGAAATTTAGTTGGTGCAAAGAACTGGCGAGTATGAAATTACTTCACTAATCGTAAGGATAATCATCGTAGGGACAAGGATTCAATTAATTTGGTTTGTCCTATGTGATCAATTTGTTCTGGCAATCAAAGCACTTCCACCTCTTCCGTAGTGCCTTTCCGTTCTAAGACAGATTTTCAAAGGGAAATATCTTAAATTCACTCATGAGATGTCATAATAAATATTTGATTTTCTACTTAATTTGTAAATCGTTTAAGGGAATTGTTCTCATTTTCGTGTAATATTTATTTAATCCAAAATTTCAAAATTTTTCATACTCTTAGCAATAGCATTCTGGTCAATTTGAAATACGAGCTTACTATAACGTGTGTGGTTAACTGTCAAACGAAGTAAATTGACAACTGAAGGCGTAGGCCAAACATAAATATTGATTTTTTTTTTCGGTGTTTTATGCAAAAAAAACCGTTTTTTGCAGTCAATTTAACTTAGAAACACGCTTATAAAATAATGTGATGTTATTTCACAAACAATAATTCGTGATTAATTAGAATACAGCAATAGTTGTTATTTGTTTGGCCTATATGACGTCATGAATTTAGCTGTCAAAATTTTTGGAGGAAAAAGGTCTATTGATACGTTTATCAATGATCAATTCAATTCAATTTCGTCTATTTGTTTTGTATTGGTGTGAGTTTTATTTTTATTTTGTTTTGTCCGCGGTAATGTGAATTAATTTGGGAATAATTATGTCGTGTTAATTAGTTTGTGTTGTAATTTGAAGTGATAGTGTTACTCAAAGCCAAAATGCAGTTTTTTTATATCTTGCTTTACAAGGCAAAAACGTAACGACGGGTATTTTTTTTTAATTCATTCCGAATATTCCGAATGTTCTATTTTGACATGAAATGTTTTTTAATTCATTCTTTATATTCCGTTTCTTCTGTTCTATATTTTTTTATTAATTCTGTATCACTTATTCGCTTTCCTACTTTAGCTGCTGGACGACTTAGTGAACCGCTCTTGTCCCGTAGATCTTTAGCTGTTCGCACCATATGTTGCGTTGCGTTGAACTCGCCCTGAATTTCTTGAACAGGTACGCCTGTCAAGTAAAAAAAATCAACCCCCCAATAAAAAAGGGAAAAACCACATTTTATTTAGTCTTTTATAAAATAACCTAAGAAATAAAAGGGATTTATGGTACCATGACTAACTAATTTTTAAACGATATAAACCAGGGGGTGGAAAATTCTAATTCGGTGACTCATATTTAAATGCATCACAAAATTATATATTTAATAATAAACAAAACAAAAAAATTAACTTAACTATCTTTTCTGTAAACAATTCCAAAACACTGAGAAATATCTATTCAAATATAGTTTTTCCATATAAAAATGAAATATTGCTCTTACTAAAACGTATTTTGCAAGAATACAAAAAATAACGGAGTTCCAGTTTTTTGATATGTTGTAAAATATTAATTGTCGAATTCTGTAAAATAAAAAAAAAAAAATGTGTTTTTGAGAAAATTGAAAAAGAACATTTTGGCGGGAAATTTAAAGAAGAAGAAATTAAACAAAATACTATTTTTATATTTTTTTATTAATAATAATAATAATAATAGATTTTTTATTAACGAAGTATAAGTATTAACTTTTTTACAATCGTGCATATTACAATAATAACATAAAACAAAACAATATAGAATATGAACAATAATTAACATAAATAAAAAATTAACAAAAATTAGATATATGTATATGTACAAAATATACAATAAATAATCAAAATTTTAATTTTGAGTTATAAACTTAAATGATTTTTTTTTAAAACTTTCAATAGAACTGATATTTTTCAGTTCTAGAGGCAAGCTGTTCCAAGTGACAATCATGTTCATTAAACAGGAGTTGTTATAAATATTGGTCCTACTCACAGGCAAGCTGATGTTTCTTGTACGCAATGACAATGCAAAATTTAATTTATCATGCAAATACAACGGGATACCTGACTTAATAACACGGAAAATGAAAACTGCAGTTCTGTAACAGTAAAATTTAAACAAGTCACATCCAATAATGGAATCTTTAAATTCGGTGATATGATCAAATTTCTTAAGGTCATAAACATACCGGATACAATTATTAAACGTTACCTCAAGTAAACGCTTTGAGGAACTATCACTATTATAAAATATCACATCACAATATGAGAAAATGGGTAAAATCAAACTTTTAAGCAGATATATACGTAATTCAATTGGACAAAACTTTTTTATTAATCGAAGCGAATATAAGCTATAATTAACCCGCCGACATAAGGAGCTTATGTGGTCATTCCAAGTAAGTTTTGAATTCAAAATAAGTCCCAAGTTGTTTACCGTTGGCACAAATGAGATGATATCATTGTCCAGACGTAACACAGGTTCAATATTGTGAGAATGGTTTCTAGATAGAAATAATGCTTTACTTTTGCTGGGGTTAATAGCAAGCGAATTATTTTTAGCCCATAACGATATATTTCTCAAATCATCATTAAGGTACTTGACAATCATATCTAATTCTGAAATATCACCACCTATATATAGTTGCAAATCATCAGCATAAAGATGAAATCGACAATTCTGGATATGCCAAGGCAAATCATTAATATAAATAGAAAAAAGTAAAGGACCTAATATGGAACCTTGAGGCACCCCAGTAACCACTTCACAAGTGCCAGAAACATCATCACCATGCTTAACGAAATGTTTACGATTGCTCAAATAAGAATGAATAAACAAAATAGCAGACGTTGAAAATTTATAATACAAATATAATTTTTGGAGCAAGTGGATATGATTCACGCTATCAAATGCTTTAGAAAAGTCTAAAAGTACTAATATAGCAAATGAATTATTTTTGTCTAAGATAGATGATAGATCATCCACTATATGGACAAGTGCAGTTGTAGTACTGTAGCCTGTTTTGTATCCTGATTGGAATTTGCACAAAAAATTAAATCTGTTAAGATGCACTTGGATTTGCGATTGCATAATTTTTTCCAGTACCTTTGATAAGGCAGGCAAAATGCTAATCGGATGAATGTCCCATATTAATCACTATTAACTTACCTTTAAAATAAGCCCAAAATTATAATTATCGGATAATTAGTTTTCTTTTTATTGCCATAAATACAACATCATGATTATCATTTTTCTCAAAATTTGACACCCTGTATCTTCAACAACAACAACAAAAAAACAAAGTATTTCAAAATTTTTGTTTTAATCAAGGCTACACATTCAAAATATAAAAATTATAAAATTAAAACATGACTTATGGCTCCATATAGTGAATTTGTGATTTCACTTGTTTTTCACCATATATATATATATATATATATATATATATATATATATATATATATATATATATATATATATATATATATATATATATATATATATATATATATATATATATATATATATATATATATATTTTTTTTTTTTTTTTTCTCATGCATTCCATTATTATGGACCGACATCTCTAATGCAACTTCCAGTTAATTTGGTCGCTTTTGGTTTGTGTTTTTCCTCTAAACTTTGTCATCATAAGAAACCAGACGATTGGATTAGCATCAGGACTCTGTGATGGCCAATCCAGAGTTTGAATGCCATTATGCTCTATCTCTGCTGGGTGCAAAAGCGACTCCGATGTTTAGGGTCGTTATCCTCTTGTAAGATCCAGTCTTTATTTCCATTTCCAACTAATGTCTCAGCGAACCGCACTTCAAAATGACCTTATCGTCCTCCTCTGAAGTCATTCTATCTCTACCACATTAAAATTTCCGATTAATGTTGAATTTAAAAAAAAACGATGAATTCCCACAGATTTTCTAAATTCACTTGAATTACCAGAAATTCCTTCACATTGAAGAGTTATATACTAATAATTCTTTCGGCTTAAGCCAAATCTCATTGCTGGCGAAAAAGTGTAAATGTGCATTCTCCAAGAATTTATGAACGCCGTGATTTTCAAATTTAAAAATGATGGATGGCTGAGCAAATAGGTAAGGATTTTACAATATTCAAATTATTTTTACTGACCTAGCATGCCGTATGCACTTTGAACGGCCAGGTTTACAAAAACCAATTGTTTGTCTAATTTTATCTTTTGATTGTGTGAATAAAGGAATTCTTTTAAGATACAATTATACATGAGTGAAAGTGATATTAAGTCGAATCTACTTAAAGGGTTAACCCAAGATGAGATTTCTGTCGAATGTCTTGTTAGGGAATTTGACATAACTCATATGAACTGGGAGGAAACATTACTCGATATTTTAGAAAGTGAATCACACGTTACCACGGCAATACCTACTCGATCGCATACCACTGACTATGAAGGAAAATTGCTGACGTATTCGAAACAATCCAGGGTCATTAGTAAATTATTAGAAGATAAGCGAATTATCACCGCAGATAATATTCGAGATTTAAAAAACAGAATCCGTCATTGGAAAGACCGAACCTTTAGATTAAAAGGATGTATGCATCAAGACAATGAAGTAGATCGGTTAATAAATTATTGACGAAGAATACATCAATTATACGAGCTTCACATTGACGAACTAAATGACCCACAAGAGAAAATATTCCACAAACCAACTTTTGTAGAAACACAAACTGGAGCTCTTACAAGCCCGAATATTGCGCCTCCGACTGAAGGTTGGCCATTATCTTGCGCACCAGTAACTGTTTTGCCTTTTGCAAGTCCATTATACACCCGGAGCGAGACTATTTCAACAAATGTTTTCCCAAAAGAGGTGACTAACGTGACCTGGAGCCAAAGGCAGAAGTCCGATCCTTATCAAATTCCGGTGCCACCAACCAATTATTTTTACCCGAATGTACAACCAAACCAACCTTTATATCACAACTATCCAACTATTCACAACTTATATCCGCCACAAGATAGCATTAACTTAAATCGACCGCCAATTCCCACTATATCAATTCCGCAAAATCTACAGTATCCGATTAAATACGATCCTAAATGGAATATCTCATTTTCCGGTACGCCACACGGATTAGACATACACGATGTTATATTCAGATTGGAATCCTTTGCTCGGCGAGAACAACTACCAGTGGACAGGTTGTACGCTATCATGCTAAAATTTCTAAAAGACATTGCCTAAAAATGGTATTGGGTGTTTACCCAAAAATATCCAAATGCAACTTACGAGCAGTTGAAACGGGCATTACTTCAGCGTTTTACCAGCACTGAATCAGATAGAGCCACTAGAAGGTTTATTGAAACGCGGAAACAACGAGGTGCTGAGTTAGTAGGTGAATTTATTCTCGAAATCGAAAGTTTAAACAATCGATTTAACCGGCCATTTCCCGAATTAGAGTTATTAGACATTATTCGCGAGAATATGTCCTTCGATCTACAGCAAGTGAATCTACAGTTGTCTCTGGCATCCATTGAAGAATTACGGTTAATTTGCCACCGATACGAACGACTACGGGAAAAAAGACGTCGAGATAGATCGCCACCTCAGGAACGTTGGTCTAGAGTTATAAGTTCAATTGGCTTGCCTAATAATAATATCCAATTTGTTTCAACCTATCCCGAACTAAATGAGGAAAAGATATCGGCGGAGGACAGTAATATAAAATATTTGGATGGAATGTCACCATACCGACCGATCCATTCGAAACCGCCATAAATTGGTATTGAACCTCCCAAACAGACACTAATTTGCTGAAATTGCCGTGGTCCGGGACATACAAATCAGAGTTGCAATTTGGCGCCACAAACAATTTATTGTTATAGGTGCGGTGCACCAAATATTATTAAGCCACAGTCCAAGTTGCCAAAATAACTCGGGAAACTTACCATCGGGAGTTAATAGATCGGGACCCTCACAACCGGTAAGAATTGCAACCCAACCACAAACAACCGACTAGCGACAGTTGGAGCCACTTACTTCGAAAAACCCGTTTCACCCTTAATCAGTCTGAATACTACTCTACTTAATCACAATTCAAAGAACGCAAATTTACATAACACGTCAACTCCAATAAAAGTAAGTAATCAGTCAATTAAATTCAAAACTTATAGAAACATAACATATTAGCGTGAACGGTGCAATTTTACTCGTGCGTGCGCAGAAACCTTGTTGACCACCGAAATAGATATTCGTCCGCATATAAATGTATTCATTAATGGGAAATCGGTTAATGGATCAAAAAATAAAATAGTGGGCTATGTGGATCTACAGGTAAAATTCAATAATCAAACGGAGAAAGTTCGATTTTATCTCGTTCAGTCGTTGCAAGGTCGAGTTAACTTCGGAATTAATTTTTGGAATATCTTCAAAATAATGCCGCATGTCGTAAGTTCTCTTCAATGCTCTCTTCTAGAACAAGATGATTTCGATCGGTATAAACTTACAGCAAAACAAACTGAGCAGTTTAACACATAACTCACCCTTTTTCCATCATTTGAAGAAAATGGCCTGGGACGCACCATCTTAGTTGAACATCACATTGACGTCGGAGAGGCCTTACCAATAAAGCAGCGACAATACGCGGTTTCTCCAGCAATTCGTGAGCTAATCTATTTGGAACTGGACAGGATGCTAGCTTTGGATGTCATCGAGGAGAGTGTCAGCGCTTAATTCTTAATAGAAAACCGAATAAAGTGCGACTGTGTCTGGACTCAAGGAAGGTGAATGCTGTGACCAAGAAGGATGCCTATCCTTTACCCCTAGTAAACGGACTTCTCGGTCGATTAACTAATACCACAGTAATTTCCAGCATTGACCTTAAGGATGCCTTCTGGCAGATACCCCTCGCTCCAGACTTACGAGAGAAAACTGCGTTCACAGTACCAGGTAGGCCCTTATATCAATTTAAAGTAATGCCGTTTGGCTTGAGTAACTCGCCCAAGACCATGTCCCGATTGATGGATAAGGTTGTGCCCCATCAACTACATCAGCATATCTTTGTATATCTGGATGACCTTTTGGTTACGTCCCCTAGTTTAGAAGAACGTTTAAAAATGCTACAATTAATTGCTGGAAGATTAAAAGATGCCGGATTAACGATAAATCTCACAAAATGAAAATTTTTCATGAAGCAAGTAAAGTACCTTGGCTTTATTGTTGGAGAGGGTGGATTAAAAACTGATCCAGATAAAGTAGATGCATCGATTTATCCCACATTACGCCGAGATAACCACCCCGATAACTAATCTTTTGAAGAAAAATACGAAGTTCATTTGGACAAACGACGCGCAATTGGCTTTCGAGCAATTAAAGTATTTGCTCATTACTTCTCCCGTACTAATAAATCCCAATTATGAGAAACCATTTTTTTATCAGGTGCGATGCTTGCAAAACAATGAGCGACCGATTTCTTATATGTCAAAGAAATTGAATAAGGTTCAGTTGAATTACTCAACCACTGAACTAGAGTGTCTGGCCGCTGTTCTTAGCGTGAAAAAATATCGTCCCTACATTGAAGGATACCACTTCACAATAATTATAATTACGGATCACTCTAGTCTCAAGTGGTTCATCCCGCTAGCATGACGACGTCACTAATAACGAATGCCCATAACCATCCACTTAGCGCTCATGGTGGCATTATTAAAACTCTCGAACGATTACGGACCCATTTATATTGGCCTGGAATGGGAAAGCAAGTTTACAGCTTCGTGACAACTTGCGAAATATGTAAACTAACAAAAAACTCCAATAAACTAAATACTCCTACTTTAGGGAAAACTATAATAGCTCAGCGTCCGTGGGAACGTGTCTATGTGGATTTAATGGGACCCCATCCTAGATCGAAGAGCGGTAATACTTAAATATTGGTTATTCTAGATGAGCTAACTAAATTTGTTCTGTTAAAACCATTATCGACCAGCACGACTAACAAAATAATTGAATATCTTAGAAATGAAGTGTTTTTAGTTTTTGGTATACCCGAATATATAATAACAGATAATGGCTCCCAATTTGTATCAAAAAAGTTTCACGATTTATTAAACTAATTTGTTGTAAAACACATGAAAACCGCAATTTACTCTCCCCAGGCGAACGCGTCGGAAAGGGTAAATCGCTCAATATTAGCGGCTATTCGGGCCTAAGTCAATAACGACCATAAAACTTGGGATACCTATCTTCCCGAAGTAAGCTGTGCCTTGCGAACTGCAATTCATCATCACTCAGTTTCACTCCCTACTTTTTGATGTTGGGACATGATAACTATTGGCAAATCTTACAATCTTCTACGAGAAATAGACTCATTAAATGAAAATGTTGATATAATTCCAACATCTGATAAAATAGCATTGATACATGACCTTGTTAATAAGAATCATAGGACTGCTTACGAGAAAAATTCAGCTCACTACAACCCGAGGACTCGCCCTATAATGTACAAAATTGGACAGACAGTTTATGCTAAACAGCATCCAATGAGCGACGCGACGAAAAACTATTGCGGAAAGTTTGCCCCTCAATATAAAAAAGCAGCTGTTCATTCCAAAATTGTGACCGTAAATCATATACTAAAAGATGATGGGAAAGTTATTAGGTACTTTCCATGCCAAAGATCTTAAGGCTTAGCAATTGAAGATGATTAATAAACTTACAAAAGGCAAAGGACTCAGATTCATCGACCAGTTTTTTTTTAAAACAAACTTAAAAAAAAAAAATATCGATGTATCTGCCCTGTAACGAAACGATGCTTTACCTCTGAGTTGTTATAAATTACTGATCAGATTAGTTCGGGGTGTGTACGATAGATAGAGAGTGTGCGAAAAAGGAGAAATAAAATAAAAAAGAAAAAATTTGGTGCAAGCAGTTAGTTGCGTTTTGGTTTTTATGCCAGAGAGATCGATCGGCTCGATCGACAAAATTAAAAAAAAAAAAAAATGTTAAAATTAAGATAATACAGTAATGTTAGTAATTAATTACGATCGGCTCGATCGACAAAATTAAAAAAAAAAAAAATGTTAAAATTAAGATAATACAGTAATGTTAGTAATTAATTAAAAATACAAGCAAATTTTGTTGTGTTGTTAAATAAAAAAAAAATAACAAATTATTCGTAAAACTTAACATTAATAAACACTCAAAATAAAACAAAAAGTTATAAAAATAACCAAATAATTTGTACAATAACAAAAATTAGTCTGGGGCCATCAAACCACACCAATAAAAGGAGAATTATTCGGATAATAGAGAATGTACCACATTAAAACGCTACGATTTTATCAATAATTCTAAAATATCACAAATTAGGTCAAAATACCAAATGTTACAATTGGAGCGGTACCACTGAAGTGGTCCTACATACAGAAAACCATTATGAGTTAGTTATAAAATATTTCAATTGGAACTTATATAAATTATAAATAGGACGGACTGATCAGTGATCATAAAGTAACACAAATTTGGTTTTGAATTTTGTCTTAGCTCTAAGACTGCTAATGCCCGGTTTCACAAAAAATAACCAATCTCTGGTTAAATAATATTACCTCCCATTCTTCTTTTATGAAATTGCGTTTTGGTTCACAATGAAAACCAATATATTTTTTTTACATAGAAATATTTAGCCGCCATCTAAGTATTTAGCTGGACGAAATTTGGCAGCTAAATATTTAGCTTTTCATTTAAAATTTTCATGTAAAAGAAAAAATTAGTATGCGTTGAATTTGTATTATGATATAAATCGTAATTTTATAAGAGCAAAAACTGATAAAATATTAATTAACTGTAGATTGCCTGTTTTTTTGTGAAACCAGACATAAGTGATATAAAAAACCTTTGTTTATTAATTTGCTTATGGTTCGAGATATTTGATTATTCCGCCTACCACCATCAAACCCTTATAACTTGTGATAAGTGCATATTTTAAAAATATTTTTTAGATACAAGTTTAAGGCTTGTATAAGGTTGGGTTCGATTTCACCGACTGTGTGACGAAACCGACAGCATTGCGCATTTTAGGGCTTCTGTTTGGTTAAAAAAAATTAATAAAAATAGTTTTAATAGTAGGGTGCATACTTTTAGAGGTACGTACATACAATATATATCAAATTCTTTTTAAGTGGACCACCCGGTAAAAATTTTTGTTTAAAAAAATATTTGGTTTTGAACAAAAAAAAACCTTATTCATTATTAAGTAGATATGTGTAAATTTTATAATGCAATGGAGAGAAATTTACAATTCTGATTTAATTACAACATAAATGTATTGCAAAAAGGATATGCATGCTATTCGTACACAAAAGGAATATTACACACCACTTCCATTAATTTTTTTTTTTTTTTTTTTAAATTTTGTGTAATTTTCTTTAACAGCAATTAAGTGTTCAAACTTTTCCGTTTTTTAATACTACTTTGGTGCTTTATGGTAATTTATAATTGTAAAACAGGTTACACCAGAAATTTACATTTAGAAAGTGGTTAAAAATTTTCTTCTGAATACATAATAATATACTGGTGTAGATGCGAGTATATAATTAGGCTTAAAATTATAGGTTTATTTAAACTAAAGAATATAACAGATTGAATATTGTACATAATTCTTCATTTTTTATCGTACTCGTTGTTGTTCGATTATTTCATAACAATCCAAAATCCTGGCTACGTCCATTGAGACTACAATCTCAAATAGTTTTAAATCAATGTTGAGTATTGTAACTTGAATGGCAATGAAATATTGATGCAAACTAAATGGAAAAATAATGCCATACAACCAATAGTGGTGTGTGAGTTGAAAAAATATGCTATTAAATTGCTATTGTCCACCTTACACCATCAACAAATATAATGCAGAATTTATGTCTGTTGGTGCAAAGATATTCATAAATATTGTAGGTGAGCCCAAATAAAAGAATAAAAAGTAGAGATAATAGTGTTGTCAAAGATGGTAGATTTCTTAATTGTAATTGCCCACTGTCAAAAAACATACTGAAGTTCGAAACAAATTAAGGGTCTAGGCAAATTTCAAAGCAAACCTCAATGATATAGCCAAAACGGGATGAGTACATAAAAATCAAAAATCAATTACAACACAATAGTCGACAACAAATAAAACAACAATAAATTGAACTTTAACACCAATAGTAAAGAATTCCCACCAATACTACGAAAAACAAATATAACCCTGCTATAGAAATACTAAACAGATTGTAATGTATGCTATTACGAGCAGATAAGGAGCAGTTTTATACAATTACACTATTAATCTGTAACAATCTCTACAAAGTAAAATTAATTATTCAGTCGTCGACAAATTACCTATAGATACGAGTATACTAATACTAGATAAGAATACTACTAATATCTCAATAGCTCTTTAATGATAAACTTACTTAGGAAATAGATAGATCATTAATATAACTACTAAAGTAATTAGGTGTATCGGGATCGAAGTATATATGACAACAAAGTGCCAAGAAATAATTCAAGTAGCAGAGCAAGTAACTTTCCAGGAACTAAAGCAGTAAATGAACTTATACATAGTTAGAAATTTTATTGTCTTGTGGTAAAAATTTACTAAACATACTAACTACCGACTACCTAGGTGTCTGGAACCGGTTCGGGTCTGTACTAACTTGCCTTTTCTTTCTTATGGTTTTGTTAAGGGAGAAGGGTTTACGGAGGGCCCGGTGCCATCCGGAAATCTAGCTTAGGCTTGGTGGTACATTCTGATCAATCAATCAAAAGTAAAAAATTGACTGTTGTTTCTAGTAACTTGGAGAGAACTAAGGTAATAGCTATCGGAAAATAATTCGAAGGATCGGACTTGCTGCTTTTCTTCGGTATAGGATGAGCATTACCTATTTTCCATATCGATGTGAAAATGTCATTGGATCGGTGGACAGAAGTGAAAAAATGTACACCATGAAGTTAGCTAAATGACTTGGATTATTCTCAACTTGTACAGACATTTAACCAGGCTTACCAAAACGTAACCAAAATGGTTCACAGGACAGATATTTGACCACAGGTTTGTGAACATAAGAATCAATTCATTACATATTCAACTCACGTAGCTAACTTCATGGTGTACATTTTTCACCATACATGTACCAGGTACGCATCTTTAGCGACAGATTTACAACAGTTTTTAATCGTTTGTTATTATTGTTGTCTTAATTTGTTGTGTTAACATTTTTAGTAGCAAATTTAATGTTGGTTATTACTAAATAGAAGTGTACCGAATACCGCGTCTTTCACTGCTCTGATACCATCGCTACCATCTCAAACTATCGAATTGATTGATTGATTGATTGATATGAATGCACGGCTAAGCTTATGAATCAAGAAATCCCGTGTTAGTGATGTGGTCATTAAACTGTCACACCAACTTTATAACACAGGTGAATGCTTTCCTTACTGAAGATACCTAAGCACCATTACAACAAGGAGAGCACAACCACCCGCGATATCACATAAATGTGACACCATCATGTCCACTCCTGGCCGAGTCCCACCGTGCACCCTTTCACACATAACAAAACCGAAGGATAGGATAGGATAGTTAGAAGTGACAGAATCGGCCCGGTTACAGACGCCTAGGTATAACCGATAGTTAGTAAATTGTTAGTAATTATTTAGTAAAAATAGTTAGCACAGGACAACACAATTTCTAAACTACAGCTTATTTACTACTTGTTGATCCTGGAGGGTTGATTCAAGCTAAAATTTAATTCTGAAACTCAGGATTAATTTAATCCCTATAATAATGATTAATTCTGGAACTATGTTATATTCTGAAAATTGAATTATTTATTAACATATTAAGAAAGAGACCCCTTTAAATATTCTTTAAACTAAATTAATTAATATACATTAATGAACAAAACACAAAATATTACACATTAAAACTAATAAATTAGTTAAGTTAAAATTAAATTAACTTCTTTGAAACAAATTATAAATTAATCCCTATATACTTACAACTATATTTAAAAATCAAAAATAAAACATAAAAATAAAAATAAAAAATAAATATTTAACAATAAAATTAAACTAATTAGCAATTTAATATAAATCAGGAAAAATGAAAATTAATATTTTCAATAGCCATGACGTCAGACTAAAAAAGTCAAATCACTAATGTAAAGAGAGGAATAAAAATGTTTACCGGGAACTAAATATATCGAACTGCAGCTGGTACACAACCCTAACTCGCTACCATCTCAAACTATCGAATGTCAAAAAAATAATTTTACAGTGAAATTGGAAAGTAATTAATTAAATAAATAACTTAATTAGCTAATGATTAATTACTTATTACGGCTAATTAAATACCTTAAGTATTCATCAGTACTTATTCTACATATTTTTATTCGTACCAATTTATGAAAAAAACAATTAGCACAAAAACAAACTCTGTCAACTAATTAAATCTCCATTTATTTTTTAAATAAAATAAAAACAATAACAATTTTTCAAAAATTCATTTACCTGTATTACATTGAAAAATGCATAGATTATCAACAGTCAAACATGTGCAATACATAAAATAATGGCACAGCGAATGCGAATCGAACATTCGGTTCGCGGTTACGTCATGTCATCGTATACATTAAGGGAATTTGCGTTCGGTGTTCGCTTTTCGCTTGAAATTCGGTGTTCGTGCGCTCAATGTGTACGCGGCATTATGTTTCATTTGTAGTGTTTTTTTATTCGCTCCGGATAGCTGCTATCGAGAGCCGTCATATGAAAAGTGGCTCCGGATAGCGCTCCGTATAAATAGGTAGTTTTGGTAAACAATTGAATTAAAAATGATAGTTTGATGTTAAATAAGTATAGTTTACCGTTTAGAAAAATGACGGCTCTCGATAGCAGCTATCCGGAGCGAATAAAAACACGCGCTTATTTGTTGCCTTTTCCTATGGAATTGAGGTTAAAAATATACATACAATTGGGATACTTTCTTTTCTAAATAATAAAATCAACACAGAAACAAATAAAATATACGACTTAACTATAAGCAACATACAAAAATATGCATCACCTACACCCTCAAATCAAAATAGTACATAAAAGCTGCTCATTAGTCTCATCACTCGAATAATGGTAACTTGCGTTTACAGAAATCGATATTTAAATGTAAAATATTTATTAAAAATTTTCACTATAAGGTATTTTTTTATATATTGGTTTTTCAAAATGTCTTTTTAATTTAAATATAATTTTTTAAAAAATTGTTATTGTTTTTATTTTATTTATAAAATAAATTGTGATAAAAGTGAAAAAGTGCGCAAAAAACGAAAATTATGTTCTCCAATAATAATTAAATCTCCGTTGAATCCTTGCATTTTCTGTATTCTAAAATTTAAAAAAATACCGAAATTCGATATTCATAAAAAATTGTAATTCTTTATTATGAAATTGAAAATTCTAAATATCTATAACATTTTAGACTAAAATTCTAAAATCCGAAAGTAAAAAAATCGGAAACCCTATACAATTTCATTTCCAAATTTGTAACTTGTAGCTATTGATTCCAGAAAATACCTCTAAAATCAAAATTAAAATAAATAATTGCTTATTACTCTGTTCTGCTTAAAAATCTGGAACACATTAAATAATAACAGCTTATAGTTGTCCATACTAAATTAAATTAAATAACGTTAGTAAAAATTATTAATTGATTTATTCTTATTAGTACCATATACGACAAAACAATTACCATAAAATTATCGTTCATGGCTCATAAACTTAATTAAAATTTTAAATCGACAATTTGTTCAACAAAATTCCTGTTACAGGAAGATATATGTACGTATACATTTAATTTCAGATTCATTTGGTTTTATGAATCTGAAACTTTAGTAACCTTCCCCAATGAATAATGTTATGAACAAACTATTTGAATTTTTAAAAAATATAAATTTTATCAACGTATTTCATTGAAATAAAAATTATTTTCAAACCATATCCAAACATATTTGTACTTGCGAGTATGTATTTTGTGTGCTTATTCATTTTACAGTCGAAACTCGATTATCCGGGATGCTCGGGACCGAACGTTTCCCGGATAATCAAAGATCCCGGTTGATCGAATTTTTCAATTTTATAAAATAATACACTGTCGCTTATAACACAGATTCCAACAAAAATATGTATTCTACCAAAACCAACAAAAATGTGTATACAAGCCGTCTCGTTCGCTCCTTACACAGATCCTATCAAAAAAATGTACACTATATTTATTATAAATATATCACCTATACTTATTTGTTTTGTGTATATATACTTTCTGATTTATTTATATGCATCACTAATACTAAGCCTTAACGTACTTTTTTTATATCTAAAGTGTTTGTACTGTTTGGCTTGTATAAACATTTTTGTTGGTTTTGATTCTACATTTATGCATGTGTTTTTCATATAATATTTAAACAAGAAAATAAAAACAGTTTTGTGTATTTTCCGTTTGGTTTATTTTATACATATTAATAAAACTAAACCATAGAGTACTTCTTTATATCTTAAAAGTTTGTAGTATACTCGTAAGGCTTGTATAGACATTTGTGTTGGTTTTGGTAATACATACACAAAACCGACGGAAATTCTTTCTTTGAATAACAGTGCTTATAGAACAAGCAATACATCAAAACCAATATTAATATACTACAAGCCTGATCAAAATCTTCTATAATAAAAGTCATGAAACTCTCTTTTACAGACAAATACATTTATTGATTCCACTAGATTTGGCTGTATTAGTTACACTAACAATTCAACGTAAATTTGAATTTTTTTTTTCTTGTTTCTACACCAACACCTTTATACTTAGTTAACTAACACATATAAATTTAGTGATGCCAAATATACACCAATACACATAGAACCTGATTTTTTTTATTTCATATGTATGGAATTTTCATGACTTTTATTATAGAAGATTTTGGCCTGATTGTCACCAATATTATAAATTTATTTTGCGCTTATACATATATAGTATTGGTGATCGACAGATTATATAAATGAGGGAGAAAAACATACAAATTGTAGATAAAACAAAACAAACGAATTGTGGAAGGAAAATTGGGTATATTAATAATGAAAAGACTAATTGGGATTGGTTAGTTGAGAGTATTTTTATTTTATTTTCGCACTAAAACTTTCAACTATAAGGTATTAAATGTAAGAGGGTATCCGTGTGCTTCATCACTGAAACAGGCTTGTAGTATTACATTAGTGTTGGTTTTGAATACATCCAAAATACAAACGAGATTCTGCAACAATACAATAATAAATATTTCTAAACACACACACAATCGAGAAATCGAACCCCAATATATATACTATATATATATATATATATATATATATATATATATATATATATATATATATATATATATATATATATATATATATATATATATATATATATATATATATATATATATATATATATATATATATATAATAAGTATTGTATTCATTATATACAAGGTTTGTAAATTACATAACACTGAGTAATTAAAATACTTTTACGGGTTCCAGAAAACTCAGTAATTAAAATTAAAATTACAGTTACTTTCAAGTGAAGTAATTAAAATACAAGTTACAATTGCTTTGAATTGTAATTTGTAATTAAAATACAAATTACAATTATTTTGAATTTGTAAATTGCGATAAATTTGATTTGACAAAATTCGTTAGTGAAGAAACAAATCATTAAAACAACGATCATTAACATTAGGTATGTATTATACTGATGGCTCTTAAACAAGAAATTACAAAAACTTGGTAATTAAATTACAAATTATAATTACTTAGAATTTAAGTAATTAAAATATAAGATTCTGTTTCTTGGGAAATGAGTAATTAAAGTACAAGTTAAAAATTGTAATGTGTATTTTCTTTGCGTAATCCAAATACATGTAATTCGTTACTGCCTAGCCTTGATTATATGGAATACAACGAAATTTCCAATAACAAATATCTACCGTGGAATTTCACTACACTACAAAATCAATAAATTATTTATTTTTAACTGCCATATGCAAGTTCATATGGCGTGAGTTCACCTGACAAACGGTACTTGACAATCCTTAGTCAGTTTAAAATTAGAAATGAAGTTTTATTATTACATACATATGTATGTATATATATTTTCACTAAATTAGTTTTTTACTTTCTATTATTATTAAGATCACCTTTTATCTCTTTATTTATTTAAAACACACACACAGACGCAAATAAAAATTGCGATGAGTGACACTTTTGAAAGTTTAACAACGGAGCATATAATCACTCATACAATTTTATTAATTAAATTAAATTAAATTATTAATTACATACACTGCACTTTTTTCACTGAATTTACAATTTAAATTTAATTTATGCAGAAAGCCATAACACGTCTTTCTCATTCGAGAATTAATCACGCACTTGAAACAATAGTCAATTTTCTTTACCGACTGGTGATTTAAATAAGTTCCTCTTGAACAATGGAACAGGTGTAAACATCAATCTGGTGAACGCCTTATATTTCGAAAGTGTTCGATTGTCCATGGACAATGGTTTACTGTGCTTGCTGAGAACTCCCGCTTGTGTGGCAGAATCCAAATGGTGGTGGATAGTACGATGTGTATTGCTCATTCTCTAAATGAAGGTGACTCTCACGGATCCGTTTTATCCCCTGCACTTTTTCTTTTCGTTCTCTCCGGAAGATGTCTTCATTAATGTTCTCTTAACCGTGACTCTCAATACAATTCATTCTTATGCTGATAACCGTATATATTCTTTGTCTTTTTCTTTTCTTATTTCTAAGTCATCACTCAACAAAGTTCTCCGAGAGAGGTTTGCTATGAGAGCTGGACTTAAGTAAGATCTCGTTGCAATTCTCAAAGGGGTGAGGCAAACCGGGTCGAATTCAACTCAAAGAAAAGTTTCATTTGTGTATTTTCACTGGAAAAAACTACCAATATTCATTATATTTTGAGATTGGTATTAATGTATGTACAGCTGAATCTGTTGGCATGCTCGGTTTAACAATTAATAATAAAATTTCTTGGACTTATCAAATAAGCAAGGCAGTGGTGTGTGCATTTACCTCGGTTATTTACGACGATTTAAATTTCAATTTATTCATCAGAAATCTTATAAATGTATAATATATTATTCAGTCAAAAAAAAAAAAAACATAAATAATTGTTTATTATTCCATATAATGTACATCTCGTCGAAATCTAGGGTTCCACGGAACCCTAGTTTGAAGAACGCTGGTATATGCCAACAAGGATATTAAGATGAAAGGTTCGTATGTTCGTATGTTACCGGTGGCATATAAGTTGCAGAAGTTCAAACTCAATATCAAAACGAGAATTTTTGAAGACTGAACTATCAATCTCTTTTAAACTCTTCTCCTTGCCATTTCTTTCCTGTTTTTGGTACTGCTGTGGGTCGTTGTGCATTCGTATAAAGATACGTTAAAGAAGACTGCACATTAGCCTTGTCCGTCTTGCAAGCCAAAACTGCTTAACTGATTTTAACGAAATCCGGAAAGGTTATACATGACATCCATAGAAGCAAGCTGCACTTCAATTCATCTCGAAATTTTAATCAGAGTTTGAATGATTTATCTTCTTTATATAAAAATGTGAAGGGCATCATCTCGTCTGTCTGTTTGTACGGGTTATTTACATCTATACATATATTCACTGTAGTGCATTTCTGTTTTTTCGAGATAAATGTTTTTTTAAGTTTTTCACGTTTTTTATAGGGTTCTTAAACATAAACTATAATTTCTAAAATTTTTGTTGGTGTATCTGTCTGTCTACGCCAAACTACTTGCACCGTTTTTAACGAAATTCGGAAAGTATATACATATACATATATATAAGATTCATCTTTTAAATGTATCGTTTTGTGTGACTTATTCCACGTTAATATATTGTAAAAATAAAATAAAACAAATTTTATTTTAATTATCTATTAAACTTCCGTTTATGTGGAATTATTTTTTATTTTTTATTTTTGTAATATCGATTTCGATTAACAAGTAATCATCTTCAGTTACCGAACTACTAAAGAAAATTATGGATTCTGTCATCTTTATATACCTGTTTTATCCCTACGTCATAGCCTACTTGATCAAGAATTTCGAATTATTATGTCGTATATTTTATTTACAGGAGTATTAATCTTATTATTAAGTAAATTATTATTTCTTCTGTTTTTATAGATCAATAATTCTTCCATTCGGTCCATATTATCACCTTTTCTCATTGTATATAGAATTTTCATGTTAGTATTCATGTCTATATAGTTATGTTGTGTTGTATTGATATGTATAGCAAAGTTTGATGTCGCATACATTTTACCAATATCACGAACGTGTTCTTTATATCTTTGACCGAAGGATCTACCTGTTTGTCCTATGTAGAAAGCAGGACAATCTGAACAAATCAACTGATATACTCCAGTGTCTAAAATTTCTTCTTTCTTAGGCTTTAATTGCATTTCGAGGTTTTGTTGAGTTTTAAAAGCAATTGTATAGCCAAAATTCCGAAATATATTTTGTATTTTAGAACTCGTGAAGCTGTTATATTCCATTGAAATGTATATTTTAGATGTATCTTCTTCTAAATTTAATGTTGTATAACTTCGATACATTATTTTGTTTTTGTATGATAAATTAATTTGATCTATTATTTTTGGTCTATATCCATTTTGACTTGCGATGTATTTTATTATGTTTAACTCTTCTAGTTGATCCGCTTGTGTCATTGGTATAATATTTAATCTATTTATCATATGATTATACGCTGCCATTTTATGTTGTAAAGGATGATTTGATTTACTATCAATAGTTTGGTCCGCTTGGGTTGGTTTTCCGAATATTTTAAATTTATGTTTTTGATCAACATTTTTTATAGTTAAATCCAAAAAATTTATACTTTTCTCTTCCTCCATTTCTAGTGTGAATTTAATTTTAGGATGTATAGAGTTGATATAATTTAATAGTTGATTCATTTGCCGATTTGTACCCGTGTACATAAATAGTATATCATCTACATATCTGTGCCAATATTTAATGTTCTTATAATAAATATTTGTATGGCTTAAGATATGTTCCTTTTCAAAATTATTTAAATAAATATTTGCCAACGTTCCTGATAATGGGCTGCCCATTGGGAGTCCATCGGTTTGTTTATAATATTTCTCGTTAAATTTAAAATAATTTTGCTTTGTTATTTCGTTGAGAAGTTTCATGATATCGTCCACAATATTCCTATTGATTGAACTGTTTAGTAATAGCTGTTTTGTAATAGATATTGTTTCTTGAACAGGTATGTTGGAATACATGTTAGTAACATCAAATGAAGCCAGTTTACCGTTGGTTGGTATATCAATTCCTTCTATTTTATTGACAAGTTCAATATTGTTTTTGACAGATTGGTCCCTCTCAAATTTTATGTGGTTGCAAAGCCATTTGTTTACGAATTTTGATATTTTATAAGATGGAGCCGTTGTAAAATTAATTACTGGTCTAATTGGCATATTTGCCTTATGTATTTTTGGCATTCCTCTTAAAATTGGTGCAGCAGGTTTTATCATTTTATTATTATTGATTTCTCTATTATCCATTAGATTATTTGATTTATTTATAACCTCTTTAATCATCTTTTGGTATAGATCAGTTGGATCATTATTTAGTTCTATTAAGTCATTATTAATTATATAATCGTTGACTTTTGTATTGTAATCATCCAATTTCATTATAACCATAGTGTTTCCCTTGTCAGCTTTTGTTATTATTGCCTTATTTTGGGTTATTTTTCTTTTAATTTTATTAATGATTTTGTTGTCACTGCATATATTAATTGGTCTTGGATTATAATTTCGTATTTTGTCCACAATCAAAGTCCTTATATCTGATTGGTGCTCTGACTTAGTCTTAGATATGGCATTTTCAATATTTAACAGATGTTTGTTCATATTTTTTATATTATTGCAGGGCGTTGTACTATATTTTAATCCTTTTTCCAATAAACATATCTCTTTCTGTTCAAATTGAATGTCCGTTAAATTTTCGAGACGTTTGTAAAACTTGTGTGTTGTCCTAGGTAAATTTCGTTCTGAATTAATTCTGTGGTTACCCAAAAGTTGTTTTAGTTTATGTTTTATTGTTTTCCTTTTGGTTTTCAGTTTTTTCTCTACTTTCAAATCCACTTTTTTAGAATTTCCATGTATTCTAAGTAATGAAATCTACTTGCGATTTCCAGTTGTAAGTTTAATAATTTCATAGACAAATTATTAATCTTAGTATACTGTGTTTTTATTTCATTTGACAACCAAATTTTTTCTGCATTTCTTTTAGCAATCATAGCGGCTTTGATTATCCCCCTATAATGTATTCAATAATTTGGGTACGTTAAAAATAAAATACAAATTTTGTGTCCGAGCAATGCCAGGTTTTCCAACAAGTCATTAATAATATTAGTAATATTATTCGTTGCTCATCTCTTTATTTTTTTAAAAATTGTCCATAGTCCCCTTGAAAATATGTAAAAAAGTTAAATTGGTCTATAATTCAGCCGGGAAAAATTAATTAAATAATAATATTGTGATCAAGGCATAATGACTAAGATTAGAATAAAAAATATGGATGACTCTATTGCTAAGCTGTTAAAACATACATTAGCGATTACCAATTCAAATAATTAAACAAGGTGGCCAGAATACAATTGAAGAGAACGCTGTTGCGTTCAATTCGATTGCCGAACATTTTTAAAGTGTTCATATAAATGCAACTAAAAATGGTAATTTTTTTTTACCTTTATTTAATATTACAACTGATTTACAAATCATTTAGTAATTTATCTTTCTTAAATAAAGATTCACATTTGACGGGCAGTAACCCAATGGTTACTCCCGTTTGAATTGACATAGTAATTATTTTTCTCTATCCTAATTAAATACAACTGCCCAATTCCAAAGGTTTCTGCCTTTGAAGTGTTTTTACTGCATTGGTGGTATCCAACAAACTTCGTATGTCTGCATTTTGGTGCCGAGATATCCGCTGAATGTGTTTCTTCGCATGATTTTGTATTTCTTCACTTACATATTCCATGTTTAAGTCCCTATGGAGGTTATCATTTCTAATGTACCATGGTGCGTTTACAATGCCACGCAGCACTTTGTTTTGAAAACATTGAATCATTTGTACATTTGTCTTCTTGGTACAACCCCAAAGTTGAATACCGTAGGTCCATACTGGTTTAAGTATTTGCTGATATCATAGCAATTTGTTATATATTGTAAGCTCAGAGTTTCTACCTATTAGCCAATACATTTTCCTATATTTGATGTTCAATTCTTCTTTTTTCTTTTTATCATGCTCTTTCCATCTAAGCTTGCAATCGAGAGTCATGCCGAGGTATTTGGCTGTATTTGCATTTGGAACCGGCCTTGAATTAAGTTCCACTGGAATCCAGTTAACTTTCTGTTTTTTTTTTGTTTACGTGAACCGATTTTGTCTCGTTTAGGCTAATGCGCCATTTCTTTGTCCAACTACTCACTGGGTCGGTTGCTTTTTGAAGTTTGGTCGTTGCTTCTGATATACACTTTTCAGTTACCAGAATAGCTGTATCGTCTGCAAATATTGCTATGGTGACACCTTCTTTCTGTATTTGTCATATTTCTGGTGTACAGGATGTACAATGTAGGACCCAGCACGCTACCATGTGATTCAGAGTACTCTCCGTTATATTTTACACGGAAATGTCGGTCTGCGATATAAGATTTAAGAATTTGATAGAATTGCTTAGGTAGATCTCGATGCAATTTAAATTCAAGTCCTTGGTGCCAAACTTTGTCGAAAGCTTGTGCTACATCCAAGAAGCAGTGCTGTCGTTTTGAAAATTTAGAGAGTAGTAAATTTCATCATTTCAGGGGAGTATTTTCAATGATAAGGGAGTATGAAAAAATAATATACAAAACAAAGTTCTTATTTTCATTTTTATTAGCAAATAAAAATAAAATACATATTTAGTGTGTGAATTTGCACATTTCAACTTCATTAAGCAACATAAAACATAGTAAAAAAAAATTTTTATTTGTTATACTTAATAAAGTAATTCTTTGGAAGGAATCCACTGACTGGCATCCGTGCCGTCTAATAGTTCCTTTGACATAACAATTGCGTTTACTGTTGCCGTTAGTAATGAATTTCGCTTTTTGTCTTTAATTAAATTTACCTGCGAAAATATGTGCTCTGCAGTTGCACTACTGTGTGGAAAGATTGATCCTATACAAACTTAAATATTTGGATACATTGCTTCATTCACGCCGTTCTTCATATTAAAAATAGTCCGCCAAAATTCTTCGATATTTTGATCGATATCTATAACCGTGCTCCGATGGTTAATAAGATTACGCCATTCCTCATAACAAGGAAAGATAAAAGGTACAGTAAACAAACACTAGCTGTCTTGTTCCTGTTCAGAAAATGTCATACACAAACACCACAAAATTTTTACTTTTGCCTTATGAGAAAACCAACAAAAGTTTTTATAAATTTCGATCTAAGCGCACTAACACAAACACACATTTTATGTAAGTCAAATCTTGACTGACTTCGTTTTGTGTTTCGTTCACACAACCACCGATTTTATATTTTTATCTCCTTTTATTTTTACTGACAAACTTTTATTCGCAATGGAATTCAGGCTTAATACATTGTAATACCAAAATATTGTAGTACATTTATGGAGGATCTGCAATCAACACCTAACAATCCATCTGCACTTCAGCTAAGATTTGTTTAATTATTTATTAATATTATTATTATTGTATTATTTTATATTATTATTAATTTCTTTAGTATTTTCCAATTTATAAATTATTGGGTCCGATTCCGAAACGTTGTTATGTTATTTTATTTCCCCGCTTCCTATTTGATTTTGTATTGAAAAACAAAAATAACATAACATAACATGAAATTTTGGTAGGCAGAATCGGGCCTATTATTAAGTTTATTAACTCATAAATTTAAATCCTAGTTATTCCGCCAATTTACATTTGCTTTCTTGCATTACATTTCTTTCCTCTTTACCAACAAACTCATTTTAGGGTGGAGAAATTTGTAATTCTTTTTTGGACAAAAAAAAATTAATTCTCGGATTGCTTCGCACTAATGCAAACAAAATAGGAATATAAAATATTTCAAGGACATAATATTTTTTCTGTTTACCATAAGTTTGTGGAATAATTTTACACATACATAGAAACTTGATTCAAAAGAAATCCGTTTCAAGAAACCACGTTTAAACGACAATTGGGTTTTTGAAAGCAGAGAAACGTAATGCAAGAAAGCAAGTGTAAATATAGTGATTGAGCCGATTTAGACGTGTTTTCTTGCATCAGTTTCTTTCCTCGTTTCTTTACCCCTCTTTCTTTAAATTGATTTCGAAGGTCAAATTTTTGTAGAGAGAGGGGTAAAGAAACGAGGAAAGAAACTGATGCAAGAAAACACGTCTAAATCTTATAAGTTTTTGAAATTTAAGAGTTCCGTTTCTACATTTTGTAGAAACGAAAACAAATTACATATATGTTTTTAAAGTTATTACTAAATGTACGATTTTTTCTACTATTTTTATTTATGGTGTCATTTGATGGAATTTATTTGTTTTTGTTTTGTGTTTGCTTTTCCTCACCAATTATTTTCTGTTTCATTTTTGAGTGTTAATATTTCAGATGAGCAAATAATTGTTTTGAGTGGAAATGGGAATGAAGCATAGGTGAGTATTATGCTTGTTAGGTAGGTGGTGTAAGTAGTAAGTAGCTGGTTCTCTTTATTTATTTATTTTATTTTTATTTTTTATTTAAAATAAATTTTATTTATTTATTTTATGTAATTACAATCTAGTCTCCTGGAGTAATGAGCAATTTGTTTCTGACTTAATTTACTAACTTAAATTAATCTATGGCTTCTTCCCATTGGCGTTCCATAGTGTTTGGTAAATTGAAGTAAACCACATCTTTGTAGTGGATTTTAGATCAGCACAATGCTGCTTAAACTGACAATCACACCAGCTCAAAAGGTTTGGTTCTTTTAAGTTTGCTTACTAAATTCGTGATGCTTAGGAGCTGAATTGCCTCAATGTTCACATGTTGGCGGAGCCTTTCTTCATGTCTCCGTGCTTTTTCCTGGCTTTCATTGAATATGAGGTTCATTTTAAGGTCCCTGTGAAGGTCATTGTTCCTGACATACCAAGGTGAATCAACCATGTTCCTTAATACCGTATTCTGAAATCTTTGGATGATATTTACGTTGCTCTGTTTGGTACAACCCCAAAGCTGAATACCATAAATCCAAATCGGTTTCAATATTTGCTTATAAAGTAGAAGCTTGTTGTATGTTGATAAAGAAGAATTCTTTCCCATCAGCCAATACATTTTTCTGTATTTAAGTCTTAATTCTTCACTTTTCTTCTTGATGTGTGCTTTCCATCGTAGTTTAGCATCCAGGGTCATGCCGAGATACTTAGCTGTGTTCGCATGCGGTATTATTTCCCGATTTATGGTAATCGGAATATGTTCGAATCGTCTGTTTGTAAAGTTGATGTGAACTGATTTAGCTTCATTTGTTTTTATTCTCCATCTTTTTGTCCATTTATATATTTGAGTTATAGCTGATTGTAACTTCTGTGTTGATTCTTCGTTGCTTTTTCCAACAGCTAAGATCGCCTTATCATCTGCAAAAGTTGGCACTGTGTTGTTTTCTAATGTAGGAAGATCATAAGTGTATAGTAGGCGTAAAACCGGCCCTAATACACTGCCCTGTGGAACTCCTGCATTGATTTCTTTCAATTCAGAAAATGTATCATCTAATTTAATCCTGAAGAACCTATCTTTCAAGTAAGATTCCAGTATCTTAGCAAATTGCATTGGTAGAAGATTCCTTAACTTGTGGTTAAGTCCTTCATGCCACACTCTATCAAACGCTTGTGCAACGTCTAGAAATACTGTTGAACAGATTTTTTTCTCCTCTAATGCTTTCTCAATTATACTGGTTATTCTGTATACTTGATCAATTGTTGAGTGTTGGTTGCAAAAACCGAACTGATGATTTGGGATCAAGTTTTCACTCTCGATTATCGGATTTAACCTTTTTACCAGAAGCTTCTCAAAGAGTTTGCATATGACTGGCAATAGCGAAATTGGTCTATAAGACGATGTTATGTGTGGTGGTTTCCCAGGTTTTGGGATCATAATTACTTCTTCAATTTTCCATAAGCTTGGTACACATTTGATTCTAAATGCTGCATTTATAAGATTGGTGAGTTTCACCAGAGCTTTCCTTGGCAGTTCTTTTAAGATTTCTGCAGTAACTTATTACTATCGTACCCAGGAGCTTTTTTCGTATTCATATTAGCTTTTATCTCACGCATGACTTCTTTTGGTGTTGTCGGTAGGATTTCTTTACTTTCTTGCACAGCTTTTTCAGGTAATATCTCGGCTTCCAACGTTTGGTCTTTATGTGGCTGGAATATTTCTTAGAGGTGTTCAGCAAATTCTCGAGCTTTGTCTTCATTATTTCTAGCCCATTTCTCACCTGCTATTTTTATTGGGCGAATCTGCATTATTGGTCTTTTGATTTTTTTGGTTGCTTTTCAAAGAGAATAATCAGTACTGTTATCATTAGTTAATTTTCTTAAATAGTTGCTGATTGATTCACCTTTGAATTCTTTGATCTCTCTTCTTAATTGTTGAGTGAGATTGTTCAAATGAGTTTTATCTTGGGGGGCCCTTCTTTGTTGCCATACTCTTCTCGCTCTTCTTTTTTCTGCGAGGAGTTCCCTAATTTCCATAGGGTAGTTGTTTCCCTTCAATTTCTTTTTAATTTCAGGAGTATTTTCCCAAGGTGATTGCTGTATATCGTTTACAAATTTGTGAACTTCTTTGTCTAATTGTTCTTCAGTCTTTAATGGAACCATTAAGTTAATATTTTTTCTTCTAGCGATAGTCTAAAGCATGCCCAATTAGTGTGATTATTTACTAGGAATGGGTTTCTTTCTTTCTGAATGATTTTTTCACCTAACGTTAGAAGTATTGGTGAATGACCAGAGTTTAAGTCGTGGCTTTCATTTACTTGTACATAATTTACAGATATGTTCTTTATTATGACAAAATCAATCAGATCTGGTACTTTGTTTGGATCAGTTGGCCAGTAGGTTGGTTTTCCAGTTGAGAGGGCTTCACAACTGCATTTTCTGATAGCTTTTATGAGTTCTTTACCCTTAGTCGTTGTTAATCTGGATCCCCAGTGGACATTTTTTGCATTAAAGTCTCCTCCAAGTACAAATCGTTTTCCTAATTTACTGAGGAACTCGAGATAATCTTTTTCTTTCATTGAGTGCTTTTCGTTTTGCAGTTCAATAGCAACGCTGCATCCTCTGTAGTTAGCCGGATGGTTTTCTCCACAGTGAACGCATTTAGGTTGAATATTTTGGGCTTTTACACAATCTTTGGTATGATGTTTACCTGAACATTTGACACACCTGGGTTCCCTGTTGCAATATTATTGTGTATGTCCATAGGCTTGACATTGTTTACATTGTGGTATAAGCTTAGATCTTCACAGAGGCTGAAAAAGCACTTTGTACCCCAAGATGTACTTAATTTGATAAATTTTTTCGATATCTTCATCAGTATCGAAGGTCAACATAAACATGTTGAGAATTTGGTATTGGAAAATAACCGAAGCCTCTACGGTCTAGCTTAATCGATGCTTCAGTTGCCTTAAATTCTTTTGCTTTCAGGTCATCAATTATTTTGTCTGGTTTACACGTAGAGTGTAAGTTTTTAGCCATGACCCTAATTGGTCTGGTTTGTTTATCTTCAAACGTGTACCAAGCACGTTTTTCTTCATTTAACATTTTGTCGTTTTTCTGTATGTTTCAGCATCTTCTAAGTTTATTTTGATGGTGTTTCCATTCATCACCTTTGCATTAAACTTATCAGTAGCAGTTATTGTTTTTATTTTGTCATAGAGTACATCGTAGTCTTTGACTTCATCTATTACTATTGGTGGTGGTGGAGGTATTTTTTTGGTTGTTTCTGGATAATATTTGGAACATCATCCTTTAATTGAGGTGGGGAGGGCGTATTTAACTCTAATCCACTCAGTTTCTCGAGCTGTTCTTCTTCATCCATATGTTACTCTTGTGGAGTTGTATTCTGGTTAGAAGTAGAACCGATGTTATCCTTTGGCTTAAGAGCTTTAACTTCGTTTTCAAGCGTCTTCATACGCTCCTGCTTCCATGCAATGGTAACATTCAGTTGCCTGTTTATATTGTTGGCTTCAACTAATGCATTATTTGGTTTACACAATTCATTGTGAAGCTTTTCTTCGTTTGTAGAACGAGTGTTGTGGCTGCTGGCCCCAATGGAGGGACTACCGCCTCTTATCGGAGAATACGAGACTTTGTTACTCATCTGGAAGGGATGTGAATTACCCTTTTCTGTTTCACACAATTAAGCTTGTTTATTCACCAACATGTCTTGGGATTGGTTAAAATAACTTTAGTATAGCAATGGCTGGTTTCACCCAGAATCCATGAGACCGACCTCCGAAGAGGGTGGATTTACCTGAGCAACAGGTGTACCACCTGGGGTATTAGTTCCATATTTGTTCTGCTCATTGCTCATTTACAGTGTACTGCACTCGCCTCTAGTATTTCGCCGATGTTTTATACTAGACACATTTGGTGGTTTCTACATAGTTGTAGCGTTGGAATATAGACCACAATATACATGGCTATAGACGGTTAGCCCCTACCCTATTGAGACGCACCCTACATACCCATTTATTTATTTATTTTTTTTTTAAATATTTAATTTGTATGGTCATTACCGATCCTTTCATGTTCCGGTAACCCCACCTCTTATGCTACTGAGCCTTAGCCTGCGCAATCGACCGTTTTACCGAAACCACTGGAATGATAATTTCAGTTAACAATTCCACAAGAATTGTTACATAATAAAATGTGGTTTCTGGATGCTTCCTAACGATTTTGTCAATATAATTAATTAGAATTTCACCGTTCCACAGATCTGTCTGGTTTAAATCAATAAAACAATTATCAAAAACACTATTTTTTTATTAATTTGGAAAATAACAAATTTCGGGCTAAGCATCTTTCTTACCATGTTGATCGCGAAGGTCACTGTGGAACGCTTATGTGAAGAGGAAGCTTTCCGTAGCGTTATATTTCTTATCCCTTTTGTAGTGATGGCTGATTTATGCTCGGACTCAAAATAACGGGCCACTTGATGAAGTTAATGATGTTTCGATACAGAATTTTGTGCTTCTCGATTAGCTCGTCGTGTAGTTATTTGTCGTCTTGCGACCAGTTTATGGCGGCTTTTAAATCCATCACACTAGCCGGTGGAAGCCAAAAGTGGCTCATATTTCTTGTCTTTCTTCCGGACGAACGAGAATTTGGTATTGGAAAATAACCGATGTGGGAGTAGAGGACCGTACGGTATTTTTTCAGACTTTACCTTCGGTAAGTAAAACCAAAATATCGCATTTTGGAAAACCTTGGGCGGTCCTTAAAA